>VZSC01010393.1:14000-27650 GCA_013398225.1 Steatornis caripensis
TATTCCTCCCAAGTAGCCAATCCTTTTTTCCACATCCTGTAAACTTCCTTCTTCCCTTTGAGTTTTTTTACAACCTCCTTGTTCATCCACGGAGGTCTCCTGCCTCCTTTGCTCGACTTCTTCCTCATCGGGATGCATTGATCCTGAGCTTGGAGGAAGTGCTTCTTGAATATTAACCAGCTCTCTTGGGCCCCCCTGCCTTCTAGAGCCCTAACCCAAGGGATTCCTCCAAGTAGGTCTTTGAAGAGGGCAAAGTTAGCTTGCTCGAAGTCCGGGGTTCTAATCCTACTTTGGAATCACTGACACAATGTTCTGTTTTGGCAGCTAGCTTCCACTAAGTCCTCAAATAAGTCTGTAGAGCAGGACTCCTGTTTCTTCTCATGTTTATTACCCTTGGAAATAAAAAACATCAGAGACTAATAGAAAGTGAACAAAGCAGATGATTTAACAGGGCAAGTGCTGCTTCAGGTATGTGGAAGGCGATAGTTACATCTTTTGGGAAGAAAAACCTTTTTTGGACTGCAGCACAATAGTCTGGAAAGTATCAGACAGATGTTACATATGATCAATTTGCACAAATTTAAAGAAAATTATCTGACTAACAATGTTTCATTTCACATGCCAATGCAAAGTCATTTGCAAACTGTGATTATTGCTCCTAGAACTAGGATTTAAAGTATGCAGGAGCACAGCTCAAACAGATCTCACTATCATCCTTGAATCCTTCCATAATATCAGAAGAACCTAATAGAAATAGAGATTAATTTTTGAAACCTACTTTAGGTAAGAAAAGAAACATCTTTAATTTCTTTAATTATATTTCTGTTTACTTATGTATGGAAATATAATTGATGCTGGAACAGAACTCATCCTCTGTAAATTTTAGGTGCGGGATACATAAAGACTTGAAAAATACCTTTACTTCAAAGGACTTTGTAAATGAATTCTGAAAAAGATTACTGTCTTTCCAATAGATACTTATCTCTGAGTACACTAACCCTGATGGTTTCTTGGAGTTGTTTTCTTTCCTTGGACGGCAAGGGAGGAAGTACGTGTTGGCTTTTGCCTACCTCAGACTTCTTTAAGTCTGGGAAGGCTGCTAAATCTGTATCACTTGCAAAGTGAGCTTTCATTTTGTGTCTCTCACTTGCAGTTGTTCAAGTATATGCACTGCTACCTTTTTAATATTCCATTTGACTTTCTTGGCAAGGACAAAGTTGCAGTTGTGTCGCAGGAAACCCTTTGGGGAAAACAAAACCAACAAAACTGATGTAGTATTTTAAGTGTTCTGCAACGCAACAACAACAAAGTAACCAAGATCCTGTTTCTCATTTACATTAGCACAGCCTGTTATCTTACAAAATACAAATACATAATTTACTACCTAAACCCATTTTTACTGCCAGGATAGGCAAGAATGGGATACAATTATCTCGGTGTACACAAGTACCAGAGCTCACATTTCCTGGCTGGTAGAGAACAGTAAGAGCTCTATAAACATTAATGACACTCAAATAGACATAAATTACTCTGAAGCTGGTGACTGTTTCTTCAAGGAAAGAACAAATCAAAATCACCTATATGATGTAGGAATTCAGTCATTCAAACAATTTATGTGATTCAGGAAATATTATCCTATTTTTCTGTCCTTCCTATAAAACAAAAGCAAGCCACGTGGTTTAAGCTTCTGCATAGAGAGACTGAAAACTTTTAATCTGACCTTTCCTTTTGTGATCTGGACAAATTCTGCCTCTATTATTTGGAAGGAAATGACATGTAGTTATCTTCTGAAGTTGATTTATGATTGTTAAAATTTGACCACTCTACTATAAAGTTACTTATAGGTATGGTTTATTACATTTGAATTAAAAGATCAACATTTTGATCACTTCTCTTTGAGGAAAAAAAACTCAAAACCAGGAACTGAAAATACTTTAAAAGGTTTGCAATGAAATCTTCCCTCTACTTTTGTTACCCATTTGTCTTCAGAGATTCTGTTTCTCTGAACATTTCTGAAAACGTTTCAAAGTTATGGGAACTTCCTAGTCACCCAGGAAATAATGTGAATACGCCAAGCAGCTAAGAAAAGCTGATTTTAAATAAATAAATGAATACAAGAGTGACTGAATAAAGCAAAATCCTGAAATAAATTTTCAAGAGACTGATTCTAAACTTGCTCAAGTCAATATGAAGAAGTTAGAGATTCAGAAAGCCGGGTCAAAATTTGGTAACTCTTCCATTTCCAATTATATGAAAACTAACTATTACATAAAAGACACCTTATTTTTTTCTAGGCAAGGGGAAGTAGATTACCATAATACTGCTTTTTATGTAAGAATGAAATACCCTCATAAGCCCATGATAACCATCATGAAAAATATGAAAAAGGTTGAAAATTGTAGTCATATTAGAGAAGTTATCTTCTGTAAGAAAAAAAAAGGTGTTATTATATAATATCTTGTGTTTGTTTTGGAGAGTGAATGGATGCAGATTAAACTATGCTAATATAATCATGTCCTTTACTTTGACTCAATCAACAGAACCAGTATTTGGTTTAGTTTCAGTGGCAGTTGAGTCCTCACATATATTCACAGTTTTCAAACGTAGTTACAAATGACAGTTTTGCCAGTTCTTTAAGCCTAAACTGTTTTGTTAATAACAATTAGCTGTTTCAGGAACACTTATAATTCTTTCTCACACCTACTCCTGTCACAAGCAAGAATCAAGTGACTATACAATAAACTTGTCTTGTCATTGTGAGTAAAACCTTTCATGGAGAAAGAATGACAGCAAAAGAGGTAGCCACAAAATTTTATAACAATTCATCAAATTGACTTTGCTACTTCTGCTTGATGCTTGATGTTGAATTAGTACAATGGGATGGGGGAAAATATCATCGACAAACCTCAGCTCATCATAAAGAAAATGTTTATCTTTTCTGTAAGAAGTATTCTCTGACAGCAGAAAAGACCCAGAACAGTGTATTGAAACAAGATCTGGTATTCAGCCAAATTGATCTTCACAGGTACTACATAAACAGTGGATCTATTTTATTTAAAGTTTGATTCTTCATGACATTTCTTAATAATCTTGATTTCATTAATCTCATTAATTACACTAAAACTTTTTTGTTGTGTTGTTTACATCTTTGAATTTGAGAAATGGCATAAACTGGCATAACATACTGTGATTTTTTGTATAAATATCTTTATATGTGTACATCATCTATCTGTATAGATCTATGTATTAATGTATTATGCATACCTCTGCCTGTGAATATGTATCTACACATTTTATCTGCATCTTCCTATTTACCTATCTATCCATCATGGAATTACTGCACGGTAATTACACCAATGAATTTCTTTCTGTAGTACAAACCTTTAACAAAGGCAAAATTTCTTCAAAGAATAAACAAAACCTTTCAGAAAGCTTGAAACTTTGGTGTAAATTACCTTTCCCAAGGCAAGGTTGGTTGGGTTTTCCCAACAAATCAGTATTTTTTCTCATTTCTATTTCAAGCATTGGAAAAGAAACAAAAACCAAAAAAAAGAAAAACAAAACAAAACAAAACAAAACAAAACAAAACAAAAGAACCCCACACTCAGATTTGGAAATATTGCACTATGCTTTTGAAAGCTTGTCGTGGCTTGAGCCCAGCCGGCAACAAAGAACCACTCCGTCACTCACTCACTCCTCCCCCCACAGCGGGATGAGGAGAAAATGTAACGAAACCTGGTGGGTCAAGACAAGGACAGGGAGCGTTCACTCACCAGTTAGGGTCACAGGCAAAAACCAGACTCGACTTGGGGAAAAAAAAAATCAATTTAATCCTTTATCAATCAAAGCAAAGTAGGACAAGGAGACACAAAAATCCAGATCTTAACAAAATAACCTTACCCCCCACCCCTCCCTCCTTCCCGGGCTCGAGTCCCCTTGCTCCTGATGTCTCTCCCTCCTCCCCCTTAGTGGCACAGGGGGATGGGGAATAAGGGGTGCAGTCAGTTCACCAGAGATTGTCTCTGCCGCTCTTTCCTCCTCAGGTGGGGAGGGCTCCTCACACGCTTCCCCTGCTCCAGTGTAGAGTCCCTCCCACAGCAGACATTTCCTCATGAGCTCCTCCAACATGAGTCCTTCCCATGCGGTGCAGTCTCTCAGGACAGCACCAACTCAGCACAGGCTGCCCACACAGTCATGGTCTTCTTCAGCAGCAGGCACCTCTTCTCCTGGCATAGGGTCCTCCACAGGTGGCAGGTCCCTCTCTGCTCCACCATGATCCCTCACAGGCTGCAGGTTCATCTCTGCCTTGCCGTGATCCTTCATGGGCTGCTCCACCACAACACCCTGTGGGGTGCAGGGGCGCAGCCTGCCCTCTCCGCGCGGGCTGCAGGGGAATCTCTGTTCTGGCCACCTGCTCGCCCTCCTTCCTCACTGACTCGAGGCATCTGCATAGGTGTTGCTCTCACCTCCCCCTCCTTCCTCTGCCACAGGTCTCAAAGGCCACTCCTTTGTCCCCTTCTTAAATACGTTATCACAGAGGCACTTCTGTTGTCTCTAAATGGCCCAGCCTCAGCCCAAGGTGGGGCCACCTTGGAGATGGGGGAGTTTCGAGCAGATTCTTACAGGGGCCACCCCCTCGTGTAACCCCTTCCCCTGCTACCAAAACCCCTCCACACAGACCCAAGACAAAGTTTTTAGTGTTTCTAAGCAGAAGTCTTAAATATAACACCAATATTAATAGCAGTGAGAATATTATAACTATATCTAGTTTTAATCAGTCTTTCAACTCTTCAAGATACTGCTTCCTGGATAAATTCAAGTTATAAAAAAGTACTAACAGAATCTAGAAAGCATTATTTGTCTGATATAGCACTGCACTTTTCTGTAATGAATCTAATGCTTTCAGAAAAAAAAAAATAGAAATCTTGACATTTTACCAGTAAAGACACGTCTTTTTTGACAGGACTTTCAATATGTTACTGAAAAAAAGGAAAGACAAGAAGAAAGTATGACACTCTTATCTGTATGTATGAGTAGAACTCTGTATTACAATGATCAGATTTTATCATTGACTACTAAAGTGACAGTTTATTTTTCACATCAATCTATGACTGGATTTTATCATTCCAAACAACAGCTTCAAATATGTGATTAAAAAGTTACAGCATTTCATCCATCCCTAGTATACTATAAGGGGGATCTCCGTTTCCTAAAAAAACTATGAATAGCAATAGTGATAATTACTATTCCATACATCTACTCTCTAAAAAAACCCACTGGGTTTAGAAGGAAACAAAAAGTTTTATTCATTTTCAAACAAAAATAAAAGGTGTTTCCTATTTACTTTGTTTAGTTTTATCAATTTTGAGTTGATGCAGAGATGGATATGCTTACAATTTAATTTTGATACTTGTTACATGGTTTAACAAACTAGATTATGTTTATTCATAGAATCACAGTATCAAGTCATAGAACCATAGAATCATAGAATCACAGGATAATTTGTGTTGCAAGGGACCTTTAAAGGTCATCTAGACAAACACTTCGTGCAGTGATCAGGTACATCTTCAACTAGATCAGATTACCCAGAGCCATGTCCAATCTGACCTTGAATGTTCCCAAGTATGGGGCATCTGTCACCTCTCTGGGCAACCTGTTTCAGTGTTTTACCACCCTCATTCAAGTTCTACCTATTTCAAGAAAGCTGTGAAAATCTTCTAGAACTTATTGAACAACTTCATTGACAAAGACAAGGATTTTAAAGATTCACGCACTATGGTCATTAACTGGGTTTATTGAAATTACAGGAGAGAGTTGGACAAACTTCAGTTGAAGGTTGCAAACGTTAAACTCCCAATAGTTTATTTTCATTATTTTTGTTCTAGTGGACAGTAACTAGCTAAAGATTGTATAGTCTGATTAGAGTCTACACATGATTCTTAAAACTTATCCTCATTGTGACTACAACAGATGCTATAATAACAGCAATAAAACGAAAATTAAACTCGAGTTCTCTCCTCAGCCTTTGGTATTTTTCCATAGTTATTTCTGTCAGTGATCTACTTCCTAGCTTGCAATTCCTTCTACTTCAGAGAATCGATCCAACCTGTTGGTTCCTTGAAATAAGAAGATCTACTTGCTTATATAATTATATTTTTAAAAACCAAACCACCACTTTTCTGAGCATATAATCTTATACTTATTGAAGAAACCATCATTTATACAGAAAGTGAGGCAAATGGGTAAGTTGACACTTTCATTTTTCCCAGTTAACTGCAGATATTTTCCTATACAGATCTATGAGGTTCTGTAGTGCTTTGGCTTTTTGGGGTTGTCTTTAATATTTTTGTTTTTAACTGGAATACGTATTTATATTTCCTGTATATCTTCGGTCCCAGATATGGCAGAATTTACTCCAAATTACTCGTTTACTCGGGGAGGGGGGGTGGAAACCAAACACATGAACAAATGAAACAGATTCAAAAAACCCAAGACTGCTCTCATCCTTTATTTTTGACACTGTAGTAGGTTCCTGCTCACCTAGCTTTTTGAATGGGATGCAATTACTGAAACATAGGTGTTCATTGTCATTTTAGGTTCCCCTGGGGGGGGAATCTGAGATGTCTATGAGGGACTAGCATGTATAACCTAGGATCTATGGGTGACTATGCTGCTGGAGAGAACCATAGAGGCCAGCTGGACTAGTGTAGATCATCTGAGATAACACTAAACTTCCATGTGTAAACATCTCAATACCAAAACAGATGCATATAAGGCAGCTATTTACATCAGAACATATCCATCTTCTTTTACAAAGAATGGGGGAAAAATGGTGCTTCTACATCAGAATCTTCACACCTCAGATACGTAAATCTAATTCAAAATGTAATCCAAAAAGCCATAGTCAAGGGTTGATCATTTTTTGCAGCATTTAAACTTACTGTTTGACTTCCTGCTTAAGTTAGAAGTCTTCTGTGCAATGCAGGCAGAGAATTTTCCTCATACAAGAAGGTGGAGCTCATTTCAATTGTCCACAAACAGGTCCTTAGAAATGATAAAGATACCACAGAGGTGACATGTATAACTGAGGATCTATGGAAAAATCCCGTGGTTCTGGAGTAGCAGTTGGAGGCCAGCTAGAGTACCTCAGGGAATTCTAAATTGCATTATGCATCTGTATGTCAGCATCTGAACTGAGGCTTGAGAGGTGCAAGCTAGTCATCTCAGGCCAGCTTTATCATTAGAGGAAATACCCAGCTTCTCAGCAAAGTTCATGTGGTCTATTTTAGATGTCTTCTTTAAAGTAAGACAAGTCCCACCCCTGAATAAGAGCTTCTTAGTGACATCAAAATCTTGTTGATCCTTTGAAGTGTTAAACATTAGACCAAGAAAACATGTAATCAGGTATCTAATTGTTAAGCTCATAATGGCTGAAATTAAGTTAAACTGTTACTCGAGGACATTTACATGAATAGACTAAATGTCTTACAGGATTAAGACTTCAACAGCAATTAAAGTATGATTTCATCAAAGATAGGGAAAAAAAAGCAGGAAAGGACAGAAGGACGGTATATAGTTTCTTTGTGAAATCCCAAAAAAGTGTGATCCATTTAGTGCTTTGCTAGGACTGATATTTGGTTTCATCTAATTTCAAATTCAGGCCAATTGTTTTGAGATACTAATGCTTATAGAACCTGATCTAAACATTGAGTAAGGTGACTCTACAGTAGTTGTTTGCCAGGAGAATATAATTTTGGGGGAGAAACACATTTCTTTATATGTTAAGAATTTTTGAAGGGTAGAAGGTCAAGGGAATGCAGTATGTTGCCATTTTGTGTGTCAGAAAACTTTATAGTCATACACAACTCTTTTTTTTTTTTTGTTCCACTGGAGATTTATAGAACTTAATTAATGAAAAATATGTGTTCAGATAGAACAATACAACAATAGCAGGAGCAGTACATTGTGTCTTCAGTTGCACAGCTGAATTTACAGGGAGTTTTTTTCAGTAGGTTAATTGGTAAAACTGAGAGACGTGTTCCCTAATACATAGCACAGAAGCTATTAGAAAGTAATTTATACAGTAATTATATCTCCAGCTGTGACATAATCCTACTCTCTCCTACTTATCATACTGGTATGATTGGCCGAGCAAAGTAGTGTCATACACATTGCTATTACAGCTTCCTAATTTAGAGCTTCCATGTTAGCAGCAGCCCATAAGAAGCAGAAACAGAAACAACAGCAGAAGCAACCAGTAACTATCCAAACTCCCTCTCACATCTGGTCTGACAGTATTTTGAAACTCTATCAAAATTAAAATGATTAAATAACACTATAAATATCTCTCTCTCTTGAGATACACGTATATTCTCTTCCAGTTTAACACACTTTGTTCTGTTATAAAGTGCTTATATCATTCTTTATTATCACTATGAGAAAAATAATGTTGGCATGCACACAAAATTTATAAGCTTCTTTAGGGATTCTATCAAAATGAAGTTGCTAATCTTTACCTGTAACTACCTTTTATTGAAAAACTTCAAAATACCTTTACACTTACTTATTTATTCATTTATTTACTTGTTTGGGGTTTTTTGGTGTGTGTTTTTTGTTTATTTGGGGGTTTGGGGTTTTTTTACCTGATAAATGATCCTGAAGCACTGACAACTTCCTGGAAATTAAATAATTTTCTGTATCAATTTCAATTAAAAGATACTCAGTAATGGAAGGATAATAATTTTTTTCTAGAATTCATTTTCTCATGCTTTGCAATCATAAAATATATGTGGAATAATATATTATATTTTATAATATTGGAAACAGAAACAACAGAAAACTCTCAATAAAACTGTTCAGAGATTGAGTTCCCATAAATCTGTAGCATTTCAAAGTGGAAAGAAGGTTCTTTTAATTAAAAAGTAGTCCTGTATGTTCTTAGGCTGTATAAATTTGTTCAATAAAATATAACTTAAAAAAAAGGTTTATCTTCTCCTCCTACTTCCTCCTATTCACTCCTCATCTTTCAAGAATCTAAATGGATCCTGCAAGGTCTAAAGAAAGAAAAATCACTGTATAAAATTTAAAGAACAAGACATGGAGACTTCTTTAGAAAAAATCATGGAAAAGTAATCAGCGAATCATAAGAATAGATATACAAAAACTGATGGGTTACCAGGTGCTTCAAGGATGTCATCCGGTGGCATTTATGTACCTGTGGTACATAAATCTTTTACCCTCAGGATTTAACTCCAGGAATGCATACAACTTACAAGGCTCAGAAAGCTTAATGAATCAAAACATTAACATTAAATATTTGTTCTTGTCATCAGTGATAGTCTTCTTATCAAATTGATATTCCTTTTCCTCTTTTTTCTTTTTTTCTGCTTATAGGTGATCTTTGGTTTTGTTTATGTTTATAGCCAAAAAAAAGAACATTTATTTGCTTTCCTTTTTAAAGATGATTCCCCTCCAAGTAAATTTCAGAACAGAGGAGAAACACAGCAGCACATTTCAAATGGGGGGGTGGACTTAATTCTGTCTTTAATTTATTTCTTCCAGAGAAAAGCATTTGCTTTTAAATCTGCCTGGTAGGTCTTAGCACTGAGATTTAGAGCCCTTTCTTTAGTGTCATTAGCAAATCTGCTTATTTATGTAACGTAGGATACGGGAAGTCAAATCTTCTCTGAGAGTCTAGTTACACTTGACCTTTTTATGTATATGTGAAGAGAGAGCAATTACCTTTAAAGCATTCTATTTGGATTTGATCATTACATTTCCTACCCCAATGTCTCTTTGAAGAAGTTACTAGTCTGAGTACAACTTTGTCTCAATAAGGCACTTTTTTACAGTGCTCATTTTAGAACTATTTTGTAAACCAAGTCTTTTTTCCCCCTTGTTTTTAATGCAGTGAAAATGAGTTTGGGCTAGTAGCTTTCTTTTCTCTGTAACTTGAGTTTTTGATTTGTTTGCTGATTCCATTGCTTATCATGTTTTAATATTTCACTGACTTAATTGTGAGAGTTTTTGTAACATGTTTCAGGCTACTGCTATGATTCATGAGTCCCTTTAAGGCTTGTGAAGGAAGGTGAATTTACTTGGCAATTGGAAATAAGCTTGGCAACTTTGGTGGACATAGTGGTCTGAATTAGAAAAACTTCACTGGAGGGGTTTTTTTTTTTGAGTGAAATTTTATTATTCTTTTTAGGTGATGGATTTTTGTGCTTTAATATAGAAACAAAAGCAAAACAAAATAGCTGGACCAAAATGGAAAGTCGCTTCCAGGGTTTACAACAGTGTGAGTCATGTGTGTCTTGTGCAGCAGAACAAGGACGTTTGAAAACAATGCACACTTCACGAGGGCGACTGATCAGCCGGCTCAGTCTCACAATTACCCCTGCCGGCTGCATCAGCACTCCCTGCACAAATGGCCAGCAAACACAGGCTCCAGTGTTGCAAACTCTGCACTCTTCTCACCATGCATGCACACATGTGAACGACACAGAGTTTGGGAAATGTTTGGTCTTTGTTTTTTTGTGTTTACACAGGAGGAAAGGATACATATTAGATCCATATTAGATACATACTGATGCATTTGATAACAAATAGGTAAGATAAACCAATGTGACAAAGTAGATTTATCACAAAGGCAAAGCATGTGAATCCATTCAACAAAACTTTTAAAATAGTCTACGACTTTGGACAATGACTATCCAAAATGCTTTTGGACAGCAATTTACATTGTTCTAAATTGAGTGGTACATAATTACATAACTACCATGAAAATACAGAAGTAAAGAAATTCTATTATGCCATTCTCCTTATTCCTGCTTTCCAGCCCATCAAATCTGTTAACAAAACTTATTACTTCAATTGTAACAGAAATATTGCAAGTCAAAAAGTTATAGTCTTTTCCTTATTCATCAACTTCTGTTAACATTCCTCTGAATCTCCTTCTGCCTACTACTCAGACTTTAGTGTTCAGTGAAACTACAGAAGGAGACAGGTGGGTTTTAATTAACTGATCCTGGAGATGTCACTTAAGACTGTGAGGAATCTCAAGTCACTTTCTTTAGTTAGAGGAAAAACTGAGCAAAGCACATTACAGACCTTGAAAAAAGAAATGAAGGAGAAAATTACATGTCCAGTAGCTTTTGTTAACTTTCTAGAAACTTATAAAATTCACCTCATATGAAGAGTTACATGCCTTTCAGGAATAAATGTTCTATGGAAGAAAAAAGGTTGAAATGGATCACTGAATCTTAAGCTATTACTGAAAGGACAAAAAGTTGTCTGGGATAGGAAAAAATATAAGATTAAACAAATTAAATAAGGAAATTTGGTAACATTGGAATAACTCTTATGAAACCAGTGTTGTCATTATTCTTAAGGATATTTTACTTATGTGGTTTTTAAGGACCTCTCCTCTCCTCTCCTCTCCTCTCCTCTCCATCTCCATCTCCATCTCCATCTCCATCTCCATCTCCATCTCCATCTCCATCTCCTCTCCTCCTTCCTTTTTAATGTTCCTGGACTATTTAAAGTGCTGAAATATAAAATTATTAACTATCAAACTTAAAAAAGAAGCACAAATGGAAATGGATATTCACTCACTTTTTCTCTAGTTCAAGTCATGAAATAAACTCTATGTGTGTGTGCATAAGTGAAATCAACTCCTGCATGAGTAGCTTGCTATTGCCCTTTTATCTACAGAAGAGCTTGAACTTACTTGCCAGTAAAATGGTTATCATTTGTTGATAAACAAAACACAGCAGACAATGGAGAGATTAGTGAGACCTGAGTGAAGATATATTACCGGAATTCAAAAATATCAGCTAAATATAACTTGAAGCTTTTTGAAAAAAGATAGGAAACTGTGTCAGAATGAATTTCTGAAAGCAGGAAAAGGTTGATAAATGATTTGCAAGAAAGCCTAGACTCAAGATTTTGGTCCTTCCTTTTGATACTCGTTTTTCAGAAAACATTGAGATTGATTATAAAGTGTTTTTTATTTGTTTTAACACAGATGACAATCATATCAAAACTAAGAACGTTTTGAAGGACCCCTTCTGAGTTACATAGTTCATGATCACGATTTTGTTGAGCTGTTACTAGAACCTCCAAGTATTTTATTTATTTTATTTTACTTCTTAACAACAGAAAACAAAAAATAGTCTTACAGAACTTGATATCTTTACTTCTCCATATGAAAAAGAGCTTGAGTAGCACTTGTTCATGTTTGAGATTCAAGTTCTGTTTTCATGTAGCAATTTTAAATTATGTACTTTAAGGTTTTCTATGAAGGCAACAAGCCCAACTGTACAGATGAGGCAACTTCAGTCCCAATCTAACCAGCACCTGATTAGCTAAGTAAAAATCATAGTAGGATTTCTTGGTTTTAATCTGCTAGCCATGCTTTCCACTAAAGTTACAAGAAGATACTTGCTAAGTAGCAGAATCAAGAGCCGTTAGTTAATGAGAAAAGGCTTGTATCACAATTAGTTTCATCATACTTTTCAAAAACTCATTTTCATTTCTTTGTCAGGAATCTATGTCAATTAATACTTTCTTTTTGAAGAAAGAATACAAAGTCAACTCTTAGTCTCTTTAGAGAAGACTTATTAATCACTGTAATTTTCAAACGTCAAGCTAAATTTTATATGATCTATTTTAAATCACTTATAGAAGAGAATTGTCCTATAATTCTGTGTCTAGAAAGCAATAAACATAACATATATAGGCTCACAATCTAAGCAGTGAATCATACTTGACCTACAATTTCAGGAAGACTTTGTTTCTCATAGTTCTGTGAAAGTTCAAGCATGATTTCTGCTGTGTTGCTATCTTTCACAAAATCATTAAAACTTGTTCTTAAGATGAGTACATATGGTTGGATTTTGGTTGGAGAAGTGATAGGGAGTCTACGTAAGGGATACATTTTTATTTTATTTGGTGTATTACAACTCTGCTGAGATTTTTTTTAACATGAGAGGCATTCAGGGTGAAGGAAGGACAATCTTTGATTGGCAGGAACAAAGTCAATGGCCCCAAGACAAGTTTATTATCATCATGCAGAGTAAGAGTTTCTGAGCAAGATCCCACCAGAACTTCCCAGACTCTTCAGTGAACAGATCACATAATCAGTCTATGCCTGGGAAGTAGCTGTTGTTCTTCCATGAGCATGTACCGACAAAAGAATGGTAATGCAACAATGTCTCTTTTGGGCATCTGAAATACGTGTCTGACGTTTTGACACAATCTCTTAGTGAGATGCAGAGGAGAAAGAAGACTAACAGTTGTTGGCTCTTGGCTGAGCTTTGCAAGCAGCTGCTTTGTTCTATTCAGTGGTAGCTAACTGTTTGCCAATACATGTGAAAGTATTTGTCAGCAAGAATTAGGACAACCCTTTTCACATTCACCTTGTGATAGGGTAAACACATAAAGGATTTTGAGATTTTATTGACGTTGCATACAAGATACATCAGACTTGCACCCATGCAGCTGGTACTGACTGGATGGCTGCTGTGTAAAAAGTTCAGTTCCCTTTTGAGATCTCAATTTGTTTATTCTCAAGTTCCAGTTAAAGTGGTCCAATGATAACATTTAAGATGTTTTTATTGGCCTACAATGCCTCAAGGTTAATAACAGTAT
>VZSC01010393.1:30142-60788 GCA_013398225.1 Steatornis caripensis
TGTAATAAATTTATTTTAAATCAATTAATTCTCATTTAGTTACTATTGGATTGACATAGGACAATTTGAATAACTGGATTAAGTTCGATTGCTAAGGAGCCATCTTTTATGCTAATCAATACACCTTGCTCCTCTTCTGTCTCAAAGAGGAGTGTCCAAGGTGTGGTTTGCCTTAGAGGCAGGTAGCTTTGGATCAGGAGGTGTGTTTTTGTATTATAATGATATTATAATGAAGAAAGTTCATCCAAAGTTTAAGTTTTCTTGCTCATTGCTGAGACAGCAATTGTGATCTATCTTCTTGATGGCAGCAATGCGGCCTTGTCTCGATCCATTCCTTCATGTCCCAGATAACGGAGAGCGACATAGTACTCCTCCTACCACGCAGTTCTCTCTATCAGGGTGTCTATGTCTCGGTATCAATAGAGATTGCATTACATCTCCAAGTTTCTGATGACGGTGTTGAGACAATACTGTCCTTCGGACTGACTCTTACACAGGATATGTGGCAATGATCTTAAACTGAAAGGAGGTAGGTCTAGATTGGCTATAAGGATGAACTTTAATATGATGAAAGTGTCAAGACACTGGAACGGGTTGCCCAGAGAAGCTGTGGATGCCCCGTCACTGAAGTAAGTGTTCAAAGTCCAGTTGGACAGATCTTTGAGCAACCTGGTCTAACAGAAGATATCCCTGCTTGTGACAGGGGGGCTGGAGTAGATGATCTTTAAAGGTCACTTCCAACCCAAACCATTCTATTAATCTATGAAAGAGGAAAAGAAGCAAGTGATACAAAGGCAGTTGCTAACTACCTCCCACAAGCAGACCAACGCCCAGTCGGTCTCTTGCCAGTGATTATCCTGGAAGAGAAGATGTGATCAGGAAGAACACTTAGTTACTACCTCTTTTCCTGAGGTTATACTTTCCCTTCCTCTGCTTCAGGAGTCCTAAGGTTGGTAGTTTCATTCTGGTGGTGGGGTGTCACATTTACATTTGAAGTTCTTCATTGAGTAGAGTCGCAAAATATGTTGTTACAATACAAAGATTAATAAAAGTAAAAGAAGTTAACCACAGATATCTGGTCAATTAGAAAACTCACAGTTACAGATAAGCCAAGTAGAACTAATTTGCAGATAGATCAAAAAAAGCCCAAACAGAGCAGGCCTGACAGGCCTCAAAACTCATGACTTGCAAACTCAGTACAAGACCTGTGGCCTGCTACTAGCAATGACAATACTGTATTACAGAGCAATATGGCTACACTTTCTTCAGAAATATCTAAAAATGAATCAGTTCTATTGCCTAAGACAACTAAAGGAAAGCATATCTTGTGAACTCTTACAAGTCTTTACTTGAGTTTGACATCCAACAGCTTAGCAGTTTTAGACATGGTGTAGCTGCGTGAAAAAAAAAAAAAGATTATAAATCTACTTTATTTCATGAAAGTGTTCCACCTTCTGGAAGGCGTGTCCTATAAGGAGCAGCTAAGGACTCTGGGTTTGTCTAGTTTGGAGAAAAGGAGGCTGAGGGCCTACATCATTGCTTTCTACGGCTTTTTGAGGGGGGAAGTGGAGAGGGGGTTGCTGATCTCTTCTCCCTGGTATCCAGGGATAAAACATGTGGGAATGGTTCAAAGCTACATCTGGGAAGGCTTAGAGCAGACGTTAGGAAGCATTTCTTTACTAAGAGGGTGGTCAAACACTGGAACAGGCTTCCTAGAAAGGCGGCCGATGCCCCAAGCCCGTCAGTGTTTAAGAGGCATTTGGACAATGCCCTTAATAACTTGCTTTAATTTTTGGTCAGCGCTGAAGTGATCAGGCACTTGGACTAGATTAGCATTGTAGATGACTTCCAACTGAAATATAGTCTAGTCTTGTCTACCTACATATTTTTAATCTTTCCAAGATTCACTAACAACTAAACATTAGATTTCAGGTTTGTAATTTTCATCTAGGCAAAATGTACACACTTAATACATATTGTAGTGTCCAAGCCTCTTCTTGGCACTAAGATTTGGTATTTTTTTTTCTTAAATTTTCTGTTTACAAAATGGAGAAAACCATACTTTATTTTATTAAAATGTCATGAGGAAAAATGAATCATACTGATGTCTGAAAAGTTGTTTAGGTAGTATAATGAAATAGTAATTAGAAATATCTAGATGAATACAGAAATTTTTTAGGACTGCTTTTCCCTTATTGAGTCTTCATGTGCTCACTGTCTTCATTTATTTCTATTGCCTAGAGATTCACTGCTTAGGTTTCTTAACAGCTAACAGAAATTGTAATGCATATTTCCAGGCCAAGTTTGTAAATGCACTGAAGAGTTCTCAAAGACATTTAAACACAGGGAGTCCAGTGTATTTATTTATTAAACAAAACCAAACAAAAACCCGAAGAAGTTTAACTAGCAAATACGATTGCAGAAGTGTTCAGAAAAATTAAGCTTGTTGCTTAATGAAGAAAATACTCCTTGTCAATCCAGTAGATCAACCAATTTTATGATTGGAACTATTGTAGATACTTATTATCTCAAAGTGTTGTAGGAAGGACTCTAAGATAAAGGCTTTCTATCTTCAAGTCTAACATGTCTTTGAATCTAACTGTTCTCAGCAATAGAAGCAGTGGAGCTGAAATCAATACAGATTTTTTCATATTAAATGTGGGAAAAATGAACTACCAACTAAATGATGGTTGAGGAATACTTTTGTGTTTATCTACACACTCCTTTTCTTTCAAAGAAAGCCTTGAAAGAAGAAAGGATCAGTCTATGACAGTTCATAAAAATTTTCCATAATTTTTTAACACGTAAGACTCCTTTTTTGAATTTCAGCTTTCTCATTCAATTTGTGCTGGCACATTCAGACACTGTTGTGCCTCTGACAGAATATTTTTCTTGATGAATGACATCTGGTCTGTTCAAAAGAGCAAAATCTCAGCTGAGAGGTAATGGTTCTTGAGAGGTGTTATAAGACCAATCTACACAATAGCTGTTGAGAATTCTAGGAACGTCATTTTATATAAAAAGTTTAGAAAATTCTTGGGAGGACAATTACTAATTTATAGCATTAGAATAAATTAAATTCGTAAATGGAATTATTGTATTTCATGTACAATTTTTTTTTTCTGGATTTTAACAAGTTCAGAGTTTCCATGTGGTCCTTTTTTCAGGTTATATGAACAGAATCTCTTAGATTCCACTTGCATTAAGATGATTTCTGTTCTGCCAGCGTGCAACTCATTTCGTAATTTATACCTTTGCTCTTCAAGGAGCCAGCACCCAATTATTATGAATAGGAAGAGTCAGTTGAGGAAAAGTAAGCACCAAGTTGTTAGATCTGAAACTGCAATGCAGTTTCTTATTCTGCAATGGTAATTGAAATGTTTGCTTTCATTCATTTTAATTAGAGCTCCCACAAGCAAAAAGGTTAATCCAGATCTCTCTTATTATGGTAAAGCAGTCAAGTTCTCAAGCATACATTCCAGGATTAATTTTGTCCTATGGAATGGCAACAGGACATATGTAATGCTTCTTAACTATATAATAATCATACATTATACATAGGTACATGCACAGTTTAGGCATATGTTCAATAAGTAGAAGTAATATTGACCATACCAACAGTAATTTATCTGAGGTAGCATGCAAATGTCTATACACAGCTGTCATCTGACACATCAGAAGTTCAGATGTGACACCAAATCTATTAAGGAACCACTTTTTGTGGTGAGAATTGAAGCCCAGGTGGGAACTTCTGCAACTTGAAATGGCACTAGGTACCAGTAATAAGCCATATTTATCAATCCCAAGGCAATGTTTCAGAAATGTTGAATCACTCCAAATGGTACTGGAGACTTTGGTGTTATTAACTGAATTGAGTCTGAGGTATCTAAATTAGGATTATACTCAATGAAGGCTTAAGGCTCAATTATGTATTAATAATTTTGTTTATTTTCCCAAAATTGATATGTTTGTCATATTCAGAATGTAAAAAGGAAAAAAAAAGTTATCTATAAATATCATCGATATCTTATCTGCTCATTCACTACAACAATTTATATTGTTTATGGATGTTTCAAGAGTATGTTCTTGAAGACAGTACTTAAACACAAGTGCACAAGCAGTGTATTTAAAAGTTTTTAAAAGGCTTTAAATACCTAGATTTAAGAATCTAAGTTCAGGTGTTTGTGCTGATATTTTTTAAAAAAACCATAACTTTTGTGTATTTATCATATATATACACATAAATATATGCATATATACTTTCTAATTAAAAGCAAATATATAACAAAACACACATTTTACACTTTATTTCACGTCCAGCATCCATATTTTGCTTACTTATTTATTTCTTACCGACTTCTTCCAACACTAACAGTTTTAAAATTCTTCACCTTGATCCTATTTATTTTAAGCGTCTTGCAAGAGATGCCATTTTTACTACACAGAAAAGAAAATAAAATCAAGATGTAAAATATAAAGTCCTGTAATTGTGGGCTTAGTATCTGGCATCTTCATACTAAGCACAACATTTCTATAAGTTTCATAGGAAAGATGGCATTTGTTTCAGAGCTGAGAATGCAATCATAGAATCACAGGGGTTAGAAGGAACCTCTGAAGATCATCTGGTCCAACTCCCTTGCTCCAGCAAGGTCACCAAGAACTGGCTGACTCAGACCACCTCCAAAACAGCTTTAGAGTATCTCCAAGAATGGAGACTCCACAACCTCTTTGGTCACCCTCACAGTGATAAAAGTGTTTCCTTATGGTCAGATGAAGCCTCATGCATTTGTTTGTATCCATTAGTTGTTGTCTTGTCATTGGACAAACCTTGTAAGTTATCTAGTAAGTAACAGAAAATAATATTAAGAATTGATACGTTTTCTGACATCTTTTTCACTAACATAAAAAGATTCAATTAAAGTTTCATCACTTGTCATTATTACAGCTATAAATACATGTCAATAAAATCTTCATACCGTGCTAAAACATTTTATATATTGTCAGCAGATTAACAAAAGCCCATAAACTGAGTAAATAACAAATAATATATTAAATACATGTGGAATGTAATATACGAAAATCAGAAGTTTGGAGATCAATAAGAGAAAATTTTAAGCTCAATTAAAATGTTGAGGGATCCATTCAAAGGACTAAAGTATAAGGAGAATGCTTAGTGCACAGCACAAAAGACATTAACAGAAGGCATCTATTATTGGCCATGTACTTACTATCTTGGATTACTTCAGGGTCAGCAAGGCACAAGTGATAAGTTGAC
Source organism: Steatornis caripensis (assembly GCA_013398225.1). NCBI lineage: Eukaryota > Metazoa > Chordata > Aves > Caprimulgiformes > Steatornithidae > Steatornis > Steatornis caripensis. The sequence continues at coordinate 35,418 of VZSC01010393.1, forward strand.
TAAGGCAACTCAAAGCAAATAAATCACTGAGGCTAGGTAGGACATGCAGCAGTGCAAAATGAGTCAGGAAAAACTTCAGAATTGTAAATAACGTTCTTGGAAAAGTCATTAAGCTGTAACTTAAATCTCAAAGACTTGAGTGACATAAGGCTGGTGTTGAATGTGTAATAGATGTTTTAACTCACATATTGTTTTCATAAACAAAAATGTTTTTGAATCTAGTGAGAATAATAGAAACTGTACAAGTTTTCAGTGTTCATTCTTCAGAATATTAACAAACTTCTGCATATGAAATCTGGAAGGACTTTTCTATTAGGCTAAAGAAAACTATTGTTGTTTTCTGTTTTCCGCTATAACATGATGTGGTGGGTTAATTGTGCCTGGCTGCCAAGTGCCTGCCAAATCATTCTCTCACTCTGACTCCTCAGTGGGCCAAGGGGAGAAAATGATGAAGAAGTTCTTGTATTGAGATAAAGACAAAGAGATCGCTTACAAACTACTGTCACAGGCAAAACAGATTCAACCTGGGGAAGATTAATTTAATTTATTACCAATTAAAAATTGTCACAGTTTAAAGCTGGGCTAGCTGTTAAACAGACTACAGATGCTCTTTGTTAACCTCCTCCCTCCTCAAAATGGGGGAAAAAGAAAAGGGAAAGAGACTTATTAGTTGGAAAAATTAAAACAGCTTTAATCTAACTACAATAATAACAGGAAGAATAATAATGATATATATATAAATATATACAAAACCAATATTGAGTTCCTGCCTTGCTGACAATACACCACTCAGACCCTGCAGGGCATGCTCCAAGAAAGTCCTAGACTGTACTCAGCAGCAGGTGGGAACTGGATTCAGGAATGCTTAGATCAGGATCAAAGGCAGAAGAATGAGGCAGAGTCCTTCTCAGACACTTGAGCAAGGAGCTGGGCAGAGCTGGAAGGCAATATCCTACAACATCACCAAGACCCCACGGACAGCCCCATGCTGGGCTGAAATAGGCTCCTGGGCCACAGGTGTGTGTGGAAGCACCAGGTGAGACTACTTAGGGTCATTAAAGCCCATCAGTGCACTCAGGTCCCTGGCCGTAAAAGGAGAGGGGGTCACCCTTATGTTCCCTCAGCTTTATACTGACCATGATGTGTATGGGATGGAATACTGCATTGGGTCAAACCAGGACAAAAACAGAGCAAGATAGTGAGAAACAAAACCAAATCCTTAACTTTTTCCTTCCCAGGTATAGTTTCACTTCTGACTCTTGTACCTCCTTCTTGATGCAGGAAGATGAGGAATGTAGATTGTGGCCAGTTCATGACATTTTGTGTCTGCCACTTCATCATGCTCTTCCCCTGCTCCAGGATGGAGTCCCTCCAATGGGATACAGTCCCTCATGAACTCCTCCAGTGTGGGTCCTTCCCATGGGCTGCGGTTCTTCCAGAACTACTCCAGCATGGGTCCTTTCAAGAGGGGGCAGTCCTTCAGGAACAGACTACTCCAGTGTGGGTCCCCCACGATGTCACAGATCCTGCCAGAAAACATGTGCCAGTGTGGGCTCTCCTCTCCACAGGCTGCAGCTCCTGTCAGGAGCCTGCTCTAGTGTGGGGTCCTCCATGGGCTGCAGGGTGGATATCTGCTTCACCGTAGACCTCCACAGGATGCAGGGGGAAAGTCAGCTTCAGCACAGTCTTCTCCATAGGCTGAAGGGGACTCTCTACTCCAGTGCCTGGAGCACCTCCTTCCTCTCCTTCACTGACCATTGCTGTTTCTCACATATTCCTCTCTCCCAGTTGCTCTTGTGAGCTGTTTTTTACCTTTTATTTAATATGTTGTCGCAGAGGAACCCCCAGCTTTGCTAACCGGCTCAGCTTTGGCCAGTAGCAGGTCCATCTTAGAGACAGCTAAAACTGGCTCCATATGAAATCTCACAGAAGTTACCTCTGCAGCCCTTCTGTTACCAAAACTTTGCAATATAAACTAAATACAAAGAGAACATGGAGTAAAATGCAAGATGATCCATTCCAGTCCTAAGCTGGCCATTACAGGCAAGCAATATGATCTTTTCAGTTTTGATCGCTATTATAGTCATATGACTTGGCAAAAGTGATAAACTTTTCAGAGATGTCAAAGACGACAACATATTTTCAAGAAAGAGGTTTAGGATCTGTTCTTGAAAAAAGTTACCAAAAAGTAAACACATACATATATATGCACATACCCTTTTCTCATGTACCACATGCCAAATATTATCTGTATGTCCTGGGTTTGTCTATGATAGAGTTAATTTTCACCAGAAAGCTGGGAGGGTGATAGCCGACCCAAACTAGCCAAGCAGGTATGTCACGCCAAGTATATAACTGGGTGGCTGGCTGGGGAAGAGGTGGGAAACAGTGTTCCCGTTCTGGGTGGTGAGCGATTGTGCTGCACATCACTTATTTGTATTCTCTCTTGTTAGCGTTATAGTTGTTATTGCTACTGTTCTCTTCTCTCTCTCTGTGCTGTTGCATTAAACTGTCCTTATCTCAACCCATGAGGAATGCCTCTTTCTCTGCTGATTCTCCTCCCCCTCTCAGTGAGGGGTGGAGGGGTGGTGCAGTGAGCAAGAGGCTGCATGGCTCTTTGTTGCCGGCTGGGCTCAAACCACAACATTTTGTAATTCAAAAGTAGTTGTGTCTTACTCCAGTGATTGTCCAAGTATTTCCAAGATATCATTCACAGAATGAGGATTTATCCTAAAAGATAAGTTTTCTGTCTTTAAGGCAAGAGAGACAACTTAATTTTGAATTTCCCTAATGAGAGGGGATGAAAAAAGATCTTTACAAATACTTTGGATCCTTAGATTTAATCCTTGCAAATAATGGGTCTTAACAAATACATCTACAAATATTATATACATCCACAGGTAAACATATGAGGCAAAGGTAAAACCTGGCCCTTAGTAAACCCCCTTTTTATTTACAATATCATTTTGACATCCTGAAAGACAAAACTCTAAAAATTGATGTAGCTATCTTCAAGGACAATAAATTTCAGTTGATATACTTAGGTATATTGTAGAGTAACTCTATCTAGATTAGAAACGTTTACAAAACTCCTATAAGATCTAGAGATATAATTATGAGATTAGTAGAAATACAAGAACAAGAAACTGAAAATCAAATAACCTCAATACAAAATAATGCTTATGTAATTTCACAGGAATTTTTAACTGGAAATATTAAGCAGATGTTGAAAAAAACCACACAGAAATAGCAAGCCTTAAACAGTGTCCTTGAATAAGTTCCAGTAATCACACTGCTTAATACTTTCTGGAAAAGTTCTTGGTAATTAGTGGTGTGGTTTTTTGTTGTTTTGGGTTTTTTTCATAAATGAGACAAATAAATGATACCATCAAAATAACCTCCCTAGAAAGTGTGGCTTAAGAAAATAAAAAGGAAGAAACTGAACATTGCTTCATTCCAACAATACAAATAAGCCTCTATAATTTCACTTAATTTTAAGAAAGATTCTGCAGCAACTTGATCAATAATTCAAAAGGTCTCCTTAGGATTTTACTTTATGGTGTTTTGGTTTGGGTTGGACTTTTTTCCTAAGAGTTTTGTGTTTTCTGAATCCCTTTAAAAGAACTCTAATTTCTATTTAAATTCAATACTCCAATTTAGATTCCTTTCTGAGTTATGCACTGGCTGTCACAGAATTAATACCTGACTGCTATACATCAAGGACAATAAAAAAATTGATTTAAAGTCTAGAATTTATTCTGTTCTGAATTCATTGAATAATTCCTAACAAGAATAAATATATTCAAGATGTTACAGAACACTCAAAAATATGATATATACAATAAAAATAATCAGAATTTGAAGAAAATTGTACCTTGATAATATTTGCATATTATCACTGGTAGTTCATCACTCCTATCTCTTCTGTTCCAAACATTCAAAGTACCTTAAATCTCCTTTTACCCATCAGAGTTTTAGGTGGTTTTGTCTGAATTATAAACGTATCATCACACTTACGTGACAAAGCAACATTTAAATTGAATAGTACAAAGATTTTTATTTTCTTTTATAACTTGACCTGGAGTGTAATAATATTGCATACATGAGGAAATTCTTTTCTATCTCAAAAACTTCTTTAGATTAAAAAAAGAATTAAATATTTATGATTGAGTGGTGGAATAATTATGGCTCTTTTTACATAGACAGTATTTCCATTGTGTTTGAAAAGCTTAGCTGTTTAGATGAAAAACTATTAAAATCATTTACATTCTATTTTGAAAAGCAGCCAAGTCCTTCAGTTCCACTTATTTTAATCACAGGGAAAAAGTAGAACTGCATGGGAAATTATTTTACTGTCCCACAAAGCTTTTTGAGATTTCAATTATGCAAGTCAATTACTCATTTATTTCTTCATGCAAGGTTTTAAAAAGAGAATAAAGAGTGAGAGGTGGGAGAGAAAGTGATCCTAGAAATAACCAATTTTCTACTCTACAGGAAAGTGAAAAGTATAAATTCAAATCACTGTTTTGACCTAATATATTTGAATCTGAACACAGCTAATAAATATGACTATTTTTTACCTGTTTTGACAGTTTTCATTCAGCTTCTCCTCTTCAGCTATAATGGATGCTCATTGGTTTAACACATAATGACTCCACAATTTGCTTACCGGGATTGTGTATATATCTGTAGTACACACCCCCATATGTATACATGTAAAAAAAATATATGTATATATTCTTTCTCAGCATCAGAAAACCTACATGCAGATCCTTACTCCAAACGTTGCATAAAGAGGAGCTAAATTTGTGTCTTCCTCTTTACTGCTCAACTGTGTATCACAACATTTACATACAGTTTTGTCACTGAAAATGTAAAACCAGAAGAAACACAGTGAGGAGTCTAACACCACCACATACGTACAGGGATCAGGCACTTGTAGGTTCTGCCTAGGCTTCTTTTCAGGTTTACAGCTCAGGTTTTCCAATGAGAAGTTGCCAGAAACCCTTAACCAGGCCCACTTACAATTTAGTACTTTGCCAGTCTATGGTGTTATTTGATATTGAAAATGAAATGTAAGTTGTATGAACTCTTAGATAAAGATAGGGATGTCTTTTGTCTTTAGATAACACATTTACATATAACTGGTACCTGTGTACGTGTGTGTATTTATCCTCATCCAGGATGCAAATATAACTTGTTTCTGATACACATGGTTCTGTTTTATATCTATAGGCAACAAACTAATCAATAAATGAGTGAAAGTGAACTGAAAATACTGAAGTGAAAAAATACAAGTCATAAAACCAACACTGAAAAATTATTTTTATACAGTGACTCTTCTAATCAAGATCTGAGAGTTACCTTTTGTCTGCGCAGAATTTGTCACACATTGACCAAGCTGAACTCAGTCTCACTACTATTCTTATGAACCATATGATGAGGAAGGGAACACACGTTCTGAACTTTCCCCATTTAAATAATGAATTTGGTTTTGTAATGAATTTTAATTTGTTTCTCAGTAATGAAGTGATCTAATTAGAATAGAGATTTATTTAAGATACTTCGGTGGAAATTCTGTCCCTATTAAAGTCAGTAAAAAATTAAAACTGAACTTCACCCCTGAAATTTTTCATGTCTTATTGAATTATCCTGGTTTGAGCTAGGACAGAAGCAATTTTCTTTTTAGCAATTTTACTTTTCAGTTAAGTGTATTCTAACAGACTGCACTCTGAAATTAGCAGCACGTTTTTCAGACAGTGTCTGCTTCTAGCAGTGATAAGACTCAATGTTTACAGGTAATGCTGGAACATCAGTGGGAATGGTATGCAGACAGGCTCTTGCTTGTACTTATTCCTATGGAAACCAAGGTCACTGCTTGGCTTTGCTAACTTTCTTATGCACTGGAAATGAAAAAGTAGAAAAGGGGTCACACCTGCAACCCTCTGGTAGGGAGTCGCAGATCAGACAGGTGACCCAAAACTGACCAAATAGGGTATTCCATCCCATATACATCATACTTGGTATAAAGCTGAGGGATCACGAGGGTCAAGCTCTCTTTTTCTATGGCCGGTGTCAGAGGAGGACATTTCTTCTGCCTTCGATCCCTATCCGTGCATTCTTGAATCCAGTTCCTGTCTGCTGCAAAGTCCAGTCTGGGAATTTCTCAGGGCCTGCCCTGCAGCATTCAGGTGATGTGATCATCATCAAGGAGGGGGAGCTCAATATTGGTTTTATATATATTTGTATATATTTCATTTTTTCTTCCTATTACTTACTGTACCTTAGTATTATAGTTAGACTAAAGCTGTTTTAACTTTTCCAATCCGTAAGTCTCTGTCTTTTCTCTTTCCCTTCTCCTTTTCGGGAGGGAATGGGTTAACAAAGAGCATTTGTCAACCATCTAATAGCCAGACCAGCTTTAAACAGTGACATGAATGCAGTAGAATAAGATTTTAACTTTTGTAGATATTGTGCTGTTTAATATATAAGTGCATCACTGTACACAAGACATCTGGACAGGAACCTATCCAGCATTTTCTCTGTATTTTTCTTTCCATTAATACTATAAGTAAATCTCATGTGTAGTTCTGCATCAACCCTCCCTTTCGTCATATCAGAATAAATTGTTCCATCTAGACTTTATTTTCTGTGTAACTATTGCTCAATTTCTGATACATTTTATTTCTCTTTCTGCTTAAATCTTGTCCATCAAGAGACAGTGATTTTCCCCATTACATTTTACTCAGAATTATTCATAGGCAAAAAAAAGTTGGGTGAGATTTTTTGTTCTTTTGGATGTCTGTGGGCACATTTTTGTGAAGATTTTATGTTTTGACTGGCCTCTAAAGTCATGGTTATTATTAAGCTTCAATATAAATTCTCTTATTCCTTCTGAGACTATGAGATTCCCTGTCAAAATACTGTCAATATTGTCTTAAAATTCACTATTGTGGAATAGTACTGACATTCTTCATGCCATTATATGATGATGATGACTAGTATTATTATTATTTTGGTTTTTTATTAAAAGATTTATTAAATAATTTCTTATTTCCATTTTGAGATTATAAATTTAAAAAACATGAAGTAAAGAGTTAACCAAGATATTTTGGATGAAAGAAATTTTAATGCTTTCAGGTTTTTGTTTTTTCTGTTTAGAATAACTGCAAACTGCCTTACATTTTCATCTCTGATGTGCCTTGTTTAACTCTTATAAGAATACCACAAAGCAGCGTTTATCCTAAGTGACGGGGCACAGTATCACACAGCGGTCTCTGCAAATTGTAATTTCTGTGATCATGGTCTTACCTAGTGCTGCAAAATTTTGAGGGCTCTGCTGCCTTCCTGCTTTTTCATCCACAGTCAAACATCAGCCATAATTTAGTGGCTTAAGGGAGAAAAACTAATGTAAAAGTTTACCTTTTACCACACTTCTTAGGAGGCTACACACAGGATCAGTTGAAACTGGCTTTTGTTCAAACTGCGTATTAGAGTTTAGTGAGACAACGGTTCATTTACCTCTAATTTTAAGTCTAAGAAGGGCTGAAAGTAAGATTAGAACTTAAATTCATCAAACAGAGACTTCAAATGCAAGGTTCTTGCCTGGGAGAGATGTATAATATTAAGGCATCTGTCATCAGCTCTGAGGACCAAGATTTAGCAAGAAGAGAGTTTTCCCACAGACGACTGCAAAGTAACCATATATCAAAAAAGAAAATGTCAAGTTGCGTGCTGGCTTTATGTGTTTTTAATTATTAAATATTTTTTCTAAACATTATTCTGAACCTTTAACAAAACATGAAAGGAATGATAATTCTGAAAGTTTAAGAATGTTCAGCAGTTAAGAACACTGACAGCAGTTGTGCTGTATTTCTGAAAATATAAAAGATACTTTCTGCATTTTATCAGTAGCAGGGTTTTTTTGTTTTAACTTACACTTTCTAATATTCTTGCTTACTATTTTAGGAGCCCCTTTTCACAGTTGTTTCATGTTGTAGATCTATGAATTTACATTTAAGTAGCCTTAAACTTCTAAAACCAGGTACTTCTCTGGAAGGAGGAAAAAAGCTCATAAAGTATGGAATGAACTTTATCTTGGAGGCTTTCTCATTTAATTAATGCAATCTGACCTTGCCATTAGTCTTGCTAGAGGCAAGCTATTTCTGTCCACATTACTTTTCATTATTATTTCCATATAGAAGTTCAGTACTTGCTGCTCCATATAAACGTGTGACAGAGCTAAAGAATATATCCTGGAAAGTCATTCAACTCCTATCTACTCTTATACTTTCAAAGTTAATTCACACAAGTGTATATCATAGTGCCATATATCAAAGTCTGTTACATCAACAGAAATTTGGAATACCAAACTTGTGGTCATGATCTGAGATGTTGCAGGAAATTTATATTCCCTATTTAGTTATCTGGAGTCCAGATGTCATCACCTTAGATATAAATCAATCTTATCCTGTAACAGTTACTTGGCAGCTGTGCCTGATCTTATTATTAATTTACTGTGTTCTTTTTTGATACAGAGTGAAGAAGGCAATCAAATGATATATCACATAAACAATTAAAAACTATGCTTGTGGTTTTAAGCTATTGAAATGATGAAGAGCCTGTGCAGAATGTAATTCTCCTTGAATTACTTTTATTGTTAAACTTTAGACAATGTGACAAATTTCAGTCTGAGTCAGTCATTTAGAATAATATCTGCAGAGCTCTGTCAGATGCTTATTTGTCTTTATTATTGTCTGGTAACTTGGGTAGACACAGGACTCGTAACAAACACAATGATGGTACATGGATTAAATTAACAGTATTTATATGCCTCATTGGTTTTCTCCAGAGATAAAAGTAAGAGACCCAAGAAGTTCATAGCAAATACCATTAATGCAACTTTGATGAATATTAAGACAAATGTCTGCCAATCTTTCTAATTTCAGTCATTGATTAAAGATATAATTTGACAAATATTTTGCAGATTATTTTGAATCTCTGCTGAAAATAATTTAAGTGTTAAAATCTGTCAGCTTAGTACAAATCATTGTTGAATAACCTTTTTCATGTCTATGAGCACACCAGATCAGGCCTATAAGCTTGATATTCACATAGATACAGAAACATTCATTCATCCTAAAAGAAATCAATCTTCTTAAGATTTTGCATACTGCTTTTTCTACCAGTATCAAAGGGTTTCTAGTTTGAAGGTTTTTTTGAGAAGGCTGATTTGTAAAGAACTCATACAAGGAACTATGCTGGTTTACTTCAAGTGAGGAACTGTTTCAAAGAATTTAAAATTTAAATGACACTTTGGAAACAAATTCTATATTTTCCAGACATGCTAACTTTAAACTTTTATCACTCAACAGAAATTATCATGAAGTAATTTAAAATACATGCTTCATCCAAATACTTTAAAAACCGAAGCTATCCTGAACTGAAGTATTTAAAGAAAAGATAAATTAGGAAACTTTAAAAAAAATGGTTATGAAAAGTAGGAAAAAAAGCTTTCTTTTGGTTTGAGGAGAACAGTGTTTGCCTCATTTAGCTAGGAAAGCAGCAAGAAAGGAAAATACTGGAAGACCAACTAATGCTTAAAGGATAACTTATTAATGAAGTGTTTTTTCTTAACCTGTCTGTTGTAAATTTTGGCTCCATTGAATGTTAAGACATTTGTGATCAGGACAATTTGAGAAAAGAAAGAGATGTGCTTAAAGGAGTTTGTAATAAAATGTTGTTCATTATTTCACTTTCCCATCCCACTTCTCAATTTTCAACACAGCACCAGTTATACTGATTGTTTTCAAGGGTTTACATACAGGATGAATCTTGGCATTTCAGTAATCTGATCAGCTCATTAAAGGGGTAATGTTGTATTATGGGATAAGTGGAAAATATGTGTTGCCTTCTTCATGGTAAGATCAAAGAACTAAATGAACACCTACCTGCCATTTCCTACTTCCTGTATACAAAGTTGGGTTGAATTTCTGATCGAAGTTTCTCAGTGTGGTTTCTGCAAATCACTTCAGTAAATTTGCATGATGTAGTGATACCACTATGGGGCAAAAGGAGACCACAGCAAGATAATATGTTACAACATGCTGTTTGTGTGTTCTTGCATGGGGAAAGTACAAGCTAAACTACTTTAATAGTGTGTGGTTGTGAATACCTCCAATGTTTTATGGCAATTTAAACTAGACTACATCTCTGCATACCACAGAAAGGAAACTGAAGTCACAACATTTTTGCCCTGCATATAGATGTGCAGGATCTGTAGGGTTGCAACATAAATTAATTGGGATAGGAATGCTAATCATCACATCCATTCTTTCTAATAAATGCCCTGATCACTAACTTGAGGAATAATTTTCACCTTCTGTCTCTCTGGCTTAATAAATATTGTATGAAAAGACAAACAGCTTAGAAGAAAGACAGAGAATTTCTACCAAAAAAAAAAAAAATCTCTACTCGAGGCAAGTTGTCCAAGTATTGGTTTGTTGAATGAAAGTAGGGTAAGACAATGAAAAAAGAGCTTGATGAAACATTATCACCATCTTGGAGTATCTTTGAAGGGAATTTGATGTTTTTTCTTGGCAGCTGGGACTAGAAATGCTCAGATCGTAAATCTTGCTAGGATTGAACTTTGAATTAATTACCTTAGCTCATGGCATTACCAGAATGCAGACTCTTCTATATCTCCTAAGCATACATCATACATTTAGAGACTGCTGTAAAGAACTTCATATAGCTTCACATTTAGGTACAATGTGAGGAAAAACAAAAAAGAAGATCTTAACATCAGTGTTTGGTTCCAGTCCTCTTTTAAAGACCTGGGTACTTAGGTTTTCTGCAACTTAAAGGTATAATTTGAAATTAATGAAAAAGGGAGTGAAAATTATAGTAAGTGTTTCCTTTTTAATTCCTTATTATTTCAAATATTTCAGTTCATGATATTATAATTCTTTTTTATGTATGGAAATGTGTGAAATCATTCACCTCTTAACTTCATGATCCGTGTTAAATATTTTGCTATCAAATTTAATAACTCTTGCATTCATTTTTCCTAACCATAGATTTTGAAGAAATAAACATAAATCTATACATTAAGCAATGTCTAATTAAGTACGAAGTATACAGATTTTAGAAAACTCCATGTGTAATAAAGCAAGAACAAAAACCCCAAAGGAATTTCCTCCAAACCAAACAAGAACCCTTGAACAAAATGATTTCTGGGTTCCTGTTTAATAATAGATTACATCTAGCCCCGTTATTTATACATGGTAGCAATCAAATCACATCAACTGTAGTCTTGTGCTCTTTGTGTTCACAGCAAAATTGAATGTTGAAAGTGTGAGGAAAATAAATAGAAGAAAGGTTCTTCATATATTTTTCTGGATTTGTGAAGCCTGCTATGTTTAAGTAGCTTTCAAGGTTACTGCTTTTATGATGAGTTATATGTAATTATACTGCTGTGAATTTTAACAGTGTTAGATTTATTTGGTGTGGTTATTTCTTTGTTATGTTTAGAGTTCACTACAAATAAATCCTTCTTAGACATCTGATTGTATTTACCTGGTATAAATGACATTTATTTTTTATGAAAAATCCTTCTTGTTTGTTCAGTTCCCTGGCTTGAAACCGGGAATACCTTGCCTTCTTAGATGTTGGTTTTGTTTTTTTTTTTTTTAAATTATAAACATACATCATTTTCTCCCACTGATTTCCTATCCATATCTATATATGACACATGAAACAATACTACAATGCATGGTAGCAATTGAAAATGCTTTTTAGACAGAAATGGCTGCCATTAAATATTTGTATTTTCAGATATTTTTTGTACAATTGCAGTTCAGGTGCCAGCTGGAATGTCTTAACTTTAGTAGAAAATAATTCTGATATTATAACAAGCTATTGTTTAAGTAATAATTGTTTAATATCATCCATAGAAACCCTTATTTAGATCCCAAACACCACGTCAGAGTACTGCCAAAACACCGGAACGGGGATTAACTGACTTGAACTTGAGCAGCTAGCCTCAAATGAAATAGAAATCTTTTGATGTGGTTCTAAACTTTGTTTGTGAAATACTTCTTTTACAACTGAATTTACTAATTTCAGCTTCAAAATTAATCAGAAAGAGGAAAAATAATTGCTACACAATGCAGCTACAGGAGAAAAGACTCTTGTACAGGCAGTGTTTTCTGTTTCTTGTGATATTTGCTAAGCAGTTGACACTGAGTGTGTTCACACTTTTTAAATGACTCTGTGAGAGATGTATTTTGGGATCTTGTCTGGAAATAATGTTGAAAGTAGTACTGCAATTTGTAATGAGTATGACATCACTCAGGCTTACTTATAATTTTCAAAAACATTAACAATGGCTAATATTCAAGCTAATATTAGCCATTCAGATGGCTAATATCTACAAAGGTATTCCCAAAATGTAATTTTGTTATTACATTAGAATACTTCCATGGGTATCACAGAGGCTTGGTTCGCTCTCTGCACTTGTGCACAGAAGAGTTGAAGTCGACGTTCACCCAGAGGGCATACATGAGTTTTGCTGGGTGAATAATGCACCTCTGAGCTGAGTGATTGTCCTTCTGGGGAAATCCTCATGGTAGCTCAGGCTGCTCAGAGCTCTTGAGTGTTGGCTCACTGGTGCAAGTAGGGATGATACAGATATTCCATTGCTTAGATGTGCGCTACCGGGAGCATAAGGGAAATAAGCTTTCACTACAAAGCCTCCTGCACCTTCAACCACCTGGGGGGATTGGGTTGGCATGGCTTGTACAGAACTGAAATCATTCTTGGCCTGGGTCAGATCTTTCATGTGTGAGGAGGAAATGAGTTCAGATTTTGCCTCATCTAGGTTGTCTCTGTACAGTGGTCTCTGAGTGCTGTTCTAGGAAGTAAAAGTTGCTCTCTGTATCGTGCTGCTCTGGTAAGCAAACTCCTGAGTTTGATTAGTCAAAATTTCAGATGAAGATTCACCAGCAATGTTGGTGTATAGACTGCTTTGAGATTGGCTTATTGTGGATGTTAATTCGCACTCCACAAGAACAGGCTCTGAACAAGCTGTGATGACCCAAACTGCAGGCTTAGGCCTGAGACATTTGCTGAGCCAAGCAATTCCACTGCAAGTGCAGGGATCTTTCATGTTAATGATGCTTTTTACTTTTACTACTTCAGCTTCTTTTACTCTGGCTGGCTACTGGAAGACTGGTTGTCTGAGGACGCTGGGGACATCTGGGGAGCAGGGTTGATTTTGCTGGGCAGAAGCAAAGAAAGGTGTACCGACACTGTTGTGGAAAGAGTCATCACAGGCTGTTTCTCCTGCATGAACATCTCTATCATGGCTGAAGGTAATGCAATCGAATCACATACAGGAAGCTATATACAAAAGACTATTCAGTTCTTGAGATCATACTGCACAAACACAAGCTTTCTGTAGCCGATCTTATGTCCTAATAAGAAGGGTAAAATACGGGCATTTAAACAAGACTACTTTGTTTTCTTTGTTGCTGCCTTTCAGGTGTGTTTTCTGCTGAGGAAAAGAAAGTAAATGTATTAAAATAAACACCTTTACACTTTGATTTTTTGATCTAGGTTTATATATATACCCCATTCTAGCTTACTTTCTGCATTTAAGTGTTTAGGATTAGAGCCAGGATTTTTTTGTTAAAGAAATTAAATTTCTTGCAGAGACCTCTAAGATCTTCCTTGATAACTTTCTGGCTTTGTGCCTCATGCATTCTGATACACATAACATGTAGAGACAACGTCAGCCCAGTGCCTCATGCATCTTCTTTCAGAACCATCTCTGTCATCCTCAGGACTGCTTTCTCTGGAGCAGGTCAATATTTCCATCAGTCTAACAAACAGACCTATAACCCAACTTCCACTGCAATTTTAGCAGGAAATGAATTTATTTTTAAAAAGGTCTATTTTTTTCTTCTCACTCTACTTCTGTAACCTCGTCTTTGTGTAGCTATCGGAAGCTCTTGGAGAACAATACACACCTATGGATATTTTTCACCCAATATTTTAAAGTAGATGTAGCAATGTTCACAGAATTAAGAATTAAAAATACCAACCAAAAATCAACACACAAATGCTAACCCTAAATACCCACTACCTACCAAAAATTTGTGATCCAGTATTTTATTTCAGGAGACTAATTCTGTTTGAATTCACCTGTCTCTGTGTTCAAGCAGACAGTGATAGAAATGATTGGGAGAATAAATCCATCTCAGTCTTTTCAAGTACACTGATGAAAGTGATATGTTAGTATGTCAGATACTTGAAAAAAATCATACATTCATTTAAACACAATCTTCTCTGAAAAAATGTGTGTATTAGAAGAATCATAGAAATTCTTTCATTTCTTAAACAAAGGGGTCTAATGCCATTTTAGACATCTCATGGCATCCAAGATGTCTCCATAGTGTTGCCAGTGATAACACAGGAACTACGAGAGACTTACACCACCTCAGCTGGCAGCTTGATGCCAACAGCACCTAAAATGATATTAGATACCTGTGTTCATATAACTGAATGGTGCCCTATATATACCACAGTGGAGAAGATATCCACACTGCAGCCCATGGCAGACCATGGCAGACCATGGAGCAGATAAATATGCCCTTGAAGGAACAGCAGACAGTGGAGACCCCATCCCAGAGCAGTCTTATGCCAACCCAAACTCTTGCCCTTTGGAGAGGACCCATGCTGGAACATTTCCTAAAGGACCACAGCCCATGGGAAGGACTGACACTGAAGCAGGGGAAAAGTGTGAGGAGGAGCACTGGAATCAGAGCATAAACTCAAAAGAATATCAATAGATCTGCTCAACAAAAACTTGCATTTCCTAGTCCCACATTTCTCTGAGCCATCGTTGTCTAGCCATTCCTACTCACAGAAAGGCTAAGATTTTTGTAAAAGGAAAAAGAAAAAGCTATTTTCCTAATTTAATACTGAGAATTCAGGTAAGTACTGAAAAATCAGGTATGACAATGTTGCATAAAGATGTCTTCACAAATCTAACACTTAGTCTCACATTCCCCCCCACCCCCACCCCTTCTGAATCCCCTGCTTCTTACTAACAGATAAAATAATCTGGAGAGTTCTTGACATGCCAGACATTCCCATTAATCTGCACCCTTACGTTCTTTGCTCCACTCTGCCAAAAACTAACACAATCTCTTGGCATCACACACTGCAGAACAGAATTGACAAGGCCAGGCTGTGTTAGGTACCCAAAACACTGTGGCTACTTCAGCACGGAGCTTTACATAAGGTAAAATAGCCCACATGTGGCTCTTAATAAGATAAATTCCTGATAAAATAAATTACCCTAGCCAGAGCTTCAGGCCACTTAACTGAACTACATCCAGTAACTGACCTAACTTCTTCACATCTTGTATTGATTGCCCTGTACTCTGCTCTGCAGCTGTATTTCTCCTCATTACTTCAGAGTGGAGATGTCCTTTAAAAAAAAAAATCTGAGCAACTATTTGGATAAAGGGAAAGAAACCAATCACAGCTGACTAACAAATGATTTTGTTTCTAGCATAAATAGCTAGGGAAGCGTAACTGAGTGAAAATGGGATTATAACAGACATTTTGATGTAACCTAAGCTGATCATTCTTGACTAAATTTCCTATGAAAAAGTATTTTCTGTCTCAATTATAATGATAAAATTTCAATCAATGAGAAGTAAATTTTATATAAGTAGCATCTGAAGACAAATAGCATGCTTGTCAATGCCCTGGCATCAGACATTTAAAGATAATTTTTCCAAATGTTTTCAAGAGCATTTACTATCCCTACCTGTAATATCTTAAGAAAAAAGCTATATCTAACTGCTTCTGTTACTACTTCTTTATTTTCCTGTTTTTGGGGTTCTTCAGAACTTACGGATCACTTTTATTTTGAAATAATATGATTTCTCGAAATAGAATTGATCCATGTGAAAAATGTGCCGATGCCGTAGCTGATGCTCTGTATCAACACTTCTGTGGATTCAGCCATGAAATTCCAAGAAGCATAAACCCAACTGGTTGTGTCATCAAAAATGCATTTTCCATTTAAAGTACTGTTTTAAAATATGTGCTGGAGAATGTACAAAGAAGGGCAATGAAGCTGATGAAGGATCTCGAGAACAAGTCTTATGAGGGGTGGATGAGGGAACTGGGGTTGTATAGTCTGGAGAAAATGAGGCTGAAGGGAGACCTTATCAGTGTCTACAACTACCTGAAAGAAGGTTGTAGTAAGATGGGTGTTGTTCTCTTTTCTCAAATAAGAAGTAACAGTAACATAAAAATTAATTAAATTTGACACTTAAGAACAATTTTGTAATTTTTAATCTTAAGGTAACACATGCACAACCTTATTAGTTGACAGTATCTTATACTGAGAAAAAGTTTGATGAAAACATATTTAAATAAAATACTTAATGTAGTTAAAATGCATACTAGAAATAAAATAAAGCTTTAAAACATGGGTTCTGTCAACATGCATGCAACTGCCTCTTTGTATTTAGCATTTACTTTTTAAAGATGTGGTAACTTTTTATGCTAAAGAAAAAATCTCTTAATGAGTTCACATCTTTTTTTCTCCAGGAAACATCTAAATTAAATTGAGTTAATTGAGAAATAAAAAATACAAGCCCTTCATTATTTTAATTCCTTTTATATTTTTAGTACTATTTCACTATTTTTGTCGCAACTCAGACAAGTTTCTTCTTCCACACAAAATCAGACACTGTCGGTCTAACACCTGTCATTCTTGTATACTTGTATCTGTCAAAATGGCTATCTGTTATTCATCCACTTTTTATCATATCTTGGTCCTTCAGTTGGCTAGATGAACATTTGTGTAACATTTTTTCCATGATGAATTTCAGAAACAGTAATTATAGCATTATTATATTACATATGGTGCAACTAATCAATATCCATAGATGATTCAGTGTTAGCAGTACAGTTCTGAATGATGTTATACTTCAGGGAATTGTGACAGTTCTGCAGAAAAGATACAACCTGACCACTAGATAAACTACTATATTAAATTCTGAAATTAATCTGGAATATTTTGTGTTTAACTGTTAAATATTTGTATTGGATTTGCAAGGCAAGGTTTTGGTAACAGCACAGAGAGAGAGGACCGCATACTGGAGCAAGTCTTTCCAGCAGGACTTGTGACCCCATAGGGAACTCAGACTGGAGCAGTGTGTTCCTGAAGAACTGCACCCCATAGAAAGGACCCACACTGCATCAGTTTGAGAAGAACTGCAGCCTGTGAGAAGGACTCACATTGGAGAAGTTCATGGAGGACTGTCTCCCATGGGAGGGTCCCCATGCTGGAGCAGGGGAAGTGTGTGAGGTGTTCTCCCCGTAAAGAGGAACGAGCAGCAGAGACAACATCTGATGAACTGATTGCAACCCTTATTCCCTGTCCCCCTGCACTACTGGCGGGGGAGGAGATAGGGAAATCGGGAGTGAAGTTGAGTCTGGGAATAAGGGAGGGGGGAAGATGTGTTAAGATTTAAGTTTTTTATTTCTCATTATCCTACTCTGATTTGATTTGTAATAAATTAAATTAATTCCCACAAGCCAAGTCTCTTTTGCCCCTGACGATAATTTGTGAGTGATTTCTTCCTGTCCTTATCTCAACACACTAGCCTTTTGTTATGTTTTCTTTGCCTTGTCCAGGTGAGGAGGGGGAGTGATAGAGAGGCTTTGATGGGCATCTGATGTCCAGCCAGGGATAACCCACCACAAGATCAATAATGCATATTTTCAAATCATAATAACATAACATACCAATACATACTTACGATAACTATATTAGTGCATCCACTTCTAAATTCTTGACATCACATCAGACATTCATAAAAATTGGACATTGGTGAATAGCTTTTAGTAGACAGAAAACCACCTTCTCTTCAAGTTAAATGTTCATTAAAAAACCATTTCTTTTAATCTTGTTTTTAAATATAACTATAGATACAGACATAGACTTTCTAGTTTTTTACTTAAAGATTTTGACTGAGGCAGAAACAAAGATACGATTACTTCGAGAGTATGATGCTATTTTCTAAGGAAGCTGACATGCTACATAAAACTCTGTTGCTATAAAATTCTAGTTTAATTACTACATTCAGAAATGAAGTTATTTAAGAAAAATTTTTGGACAGTTATTTGAATTTTATCTATGATTCAGGCTATAAGAAATAAAATATAGTCAAAGCAACTAATTAACTGGTACTGTAATGAAAAATGTATTTTGTTGGATATAATAAAGAAATTATAATTTTTTCAACTTAACAATTACAGGTTTTGTCATAATGATGACTCTTTCATGAGTAAGTGTCTATGCAGCATGTTGAACTTTCTAAATCATCCTATTGTATGGTTTTAATAAAACTTCCTCACTGTTTGTAAGAATTTAGTGCTATATTATACTGTAAAAATTTGAATTGAAACAAAGTAATACACTAAAGATGAGAAAATGCTTACTCCATATAAATATTTGATACTTGAACAAAGACAACTGTTTGGTATGTGTCAAAAATTAGTCCAGTCTTTGTACAGTGCTCCACAACCTAAAGCTTTTAGAGTAGTTTCACAATTTTTCATTTGTTTGGTGGCTTTTCTTTGAACTCTTGCAATGAAACAATATTTCATTTCCATTCATGAACTCTAAATTTTAAACATCTTTGTCCATCACCAAATTGTGAGATAATGTAAATAAATTTCTCCATCAAATGTTAAGTGTTGACCACATTCTTCACAGTTTTATGTCAATGCAGCTATTGAAAAGTGATGCAGAAGCTATGACCAGCAAGGAGCCTGTCTTACTCTGTATGTACCAAAGATTCTGGATTTTGTGTCATGGTGTGGCTATTTGATTATTTAACTTTTTCAGATAATCTTTGACATGAAAAATATGATATTTTACTTCATGTATATAAACAGTCTTATAACACCACAGCATGTCAAATTTGTTTAGCTGAAATTATGTATATGCATTTTAATTAAGATTAGTATTTCAAGTTGTGATGTTTTAAACATTTAAGTTGAGGTTCATTTACAGTATAATATTGCCAAAATATAAACACTTTTTCATCAATATGTTTTAAACTTCATAGCATACCTTTTGATTTAACATCAGTCCTAAAACCTTTTTATTCGAAGTTCCTTCTCTTAAGAAGAAAACAATTCCTGTTTGCTTGGAGAATTGCTTATGATCATAGATTTCACTGTAAAAATCTATTTTTATGGTAGGAATTGCTACATCAGCATCAAGAAAGTATTACTTTCCCTTTGATTTTATTACAGTTTTCATGTAGATTTGAGACATGATGTTACAGAGCAGAGAACATGATGAGAAGAAGGACTGAGGGAATGAAGCATTCAGTAAGATTTGCTAATCATGAACTGACTGATTTTTGTTCATAGCAGATGCAGTGTAGTGGCAATTATAATTACACAAGTCCATTCTGTGCCAACAAATACCATAGGGAAAGTTCTGAACCTTAGAATTGTTTGTAGAGTAGAAATAAATTTGTGTTTTGAAATCTTAAACTACTGCCCTGATTGTCTTATAATTAGTATTGCACCTATTAACTATACTCTAAAAATAAATAAGGAAAAATTCCGGATGTGATAAAAAAGCAAGTAAAATCTATAAAGGTGATTATTGCATGTATAGAGGTAATTATTGCAGATAACATATGTGCAAAACAAATTATTCTTACTGTTTGGTGTCATAAAGTGTTTTGTTTTCTGAGGAACAGGAAGATTAGATGCTTATTCTACACTAAGTTTAAGGGTCAATTGCTTTTAAATCATTTAAGTTACATGCAGTACCACTTAGACCTTACGGGCTGAAAAACAAAGTTCTTTGCCTTAATATAATCTTACTCCTAGAAAAAGTAAATTTAGATGAGATAAGGGAATAATCTGGAATAGTCCAAAACTCTCAAATAACTCACATTTCTCTAACTGGAACATAATTTAAATGTTTCCAAGCCTGTTTACCAAAACCCAGACACAGAAAGGAAAATAAATCTTGATGAAGGCTATAAAGCATCAAATGGCAATTGTCTGGTCTTAGTATTCTTTGCATATCTACTTCTAAACTCCATAGACTTCAAACACCCTTAGTCTGTATCAAGTTTTTGACACTTGAATAACCTTTTATTGGGTCTTAACATTGTTGGGTTAGTTCTAATTTGTATTCACTTAAGAGAGAATTTATAACTTACACACTAAACAGCTCATCCACCTCTTTGACTTACACACAGAAGTATTTTATAATGATTCTAAACTGGAGAAGATGGGATGAGTGTAATCCTTTACTGAGGCTTTGTGTGTCCACTGAATTTTACACTGGAGGGCATTTTCCTGAGAGACTGTTCTGCCACTGCAGAAATAGTGTTTTTTTGCTACATGGGATGTCATTTGCTGCCTCATTTTGATGTACCTCACTAATCAGTTCTCTGCCACTGCAGTCCTGTTGGGTATCATGATGTACTGCTCTTTCCCCACTTGAGGCACAGAGAACAGTCTCTTGGCTATCAAAATGTTTTAGACCAGCTGAAAGTCTCTTTTATTAAATTCAATTGACAGAGATATATATGAAGTAAAATTGAACACTTAATTTGTCTGTTCTGGTCTTGAACTCCTTAAACTCTGTAATATTGGACAATTTGACCAATAGAATAAGCTAGAAAGTTATAAAACAAGGCTATAATTAGTTATATCTGTGTCCTGGAGTTCTTCTTAGGGAAGTGCAGAGACACTGCAGTGTGCAGAGGATTTATTTATGAGTTCTTTTAATCTAAAATGCACGTGATTTGCACTTCATTTATGCTTGATGTAGTTGGCATATATCTGGAAATATTCACACATAAGAATGAGTAATTCCAAAATCAGTTAGGGAGATCAGAAGGCATAAAACATTGTGGCTTTACCAAATGTTGAAGCTTTGGTTTCTCATTTACATTTTACATAAAACCCAGATTAGCATATGATAGATAGACAAAGATATCATGAAAATAAACACTTCAAAAATTATCTCTAAAAAAATTTTTAATGTCATCACGTCACTGTGTAGAGCCATTGTGAGAGGAGTTAGAATCTTTAATCTACATTTCACTAAGGGAAATGGCTTCAAAAAGTAGCTCAAATGCTTGGTGGATTGAGATCCAGACATCTGTTGAACGACCTGCATCACTGTAGTTTAGAATACATACTGTATATGCTTCGTTCTACAATAACGATAACCTCTGGGTTCAATTATTCTTTTTTTTTAATGCCTAACAGTGCAGAGTCAGTGGTTCAGCTTTATGCAGAGCTTAATGTTTTAATGAAAGTTACATTTGCATAAGAGGTTTGCTTCTACATGTTAGTTCAAATTCTGATATGAACTTTAAAGGGCTTTGTTTATTTTGTTGCAATTAAGGACATTCCAGGAATCACCTTTTCACTTGGCACAAATCTCATGCTGGCTTCCTTAGTTCATCATTTTGAGTGCAGCAAATGCTAGTGGTGAATATGATATAAAGGGATCATGAAAATAAAAAGCTGCAGGAGGAAAAAATTTTGCCTGTGTGGATGTGTCATATTTTTATAGGTGATTAAAAAACGCTGTGGTATTACATGAAGAAAACATGGTACAATGAAAAAAGATTGAAATCTGTGTAGTTCTTGCCCGTCTTGATACCACTTCAGCTCAGGCCTGAACTAGGGCCAAAACTCTTTTTGCCAGGGATTATGGAAATTCAACAGTCCTGTGTGCCTTTATCATTACCAAGTTTTCAAAATTCTTCCTATGAAGTTCATACTGAACTTCTGAACTCACTACAGTGACATACACTGAACTGAAGTGTATGCCAGGAAAATCTGGTTTAGAAGTTACTTCACAGCCACCTTGCAGCAATGACCCTATGCAAACTAGCCAAAGCTGGAAATAAGAATACTCTTCACAATATACAGTCCAGCCCACATTCTATTGAACAGTAGTTCTAAAAAAACAAAAAAAACCAAACCCCCCCCCCCCCATATTTGTTACTATTAATATGGAAAGTAAAAAAGAAAGAATCTTTTCTTTACTAGAACTTGGAGGCTCTACATATATTTAGTAATGACAATTACCACATTCAGACACTTTAGGATACTACTGTTTCTTACCTTATTAGTTATTTTCTTTAGAAAAAGTTCTTTCTTCTTTAACTTTAGTTTCTAGACAGACTTGCTTTGGCTTTGTAAGTACATACCTGTATTTATTTTGTATTTGTTCTTTAATAAATTCATCTGAATGGGGTATGAGACAAGGATCAATTAAAACATAAAACCAGTAAAAAAAAAAAAAAAGTATTTTTTTACCAGTGAAGAAAAAAGTTTAAAACCAAATAAGAATATGCATCCCTAAAACGGAATCTAGGTGTAAAATTCAAAGAGTTCCCAAATAAATTAAATATTCACTAATTCAAAGGCAAAGTAAAAGAGGTATTTTGTAGCTTATTGGCTAGAGAACAACTGAAGTATATTAGATTATATAAATATACCACTCTTTGGAATTGGAAGCCAGGTACTCCCTCATCTACAGTAGTATTTGAACTATGAGGACACAAAGAATGATATCTTAGTGGGAAGACATTGTATCTTAAGAAATACAGAGCACACTTCAGATGGGAGAACTGGTGTGGTGCTACTTCAGGGGGAAAAAAAAATAAAGGAAATGAGTGTCAAATTTCCTCTATGTTTGATTCAGAGTTGTTGACTGATGAACAAAAAAGCAAGACTAAAACCTTATAATTTTCTGTTCCCTTTGGAAAGTCTTTCACCACAAACTGTACTACCGTTTCATAATTTGAGGGAGTGCAGAGATTTTGAGGCATCTGATTCCCAAATAGGGAATTATTTCTGTGGTGTGTCTCCACATTTTTCTCTCATGCAGGACAGGGCAAGATCTTGCTTCAACATGTTCTATCAATAATAAAGTATGGAATTTACAGAGCTTGTTTGACAAGAGAAAAAGAGAAGAAGCAAAAATACCACACCAATATTAAAATGTGTTGTGCTACATAACTACTGCACTTCTTTATGTGTAAAACTAACAGCAGAAACTGAGGGTTTATGAAACTGAATTGTGTGTATTTGAAAAACTGGGAAAATACACAATTTAGTTCTGGTGGTGAACTGGAAAATTCTTTCTCTTTGGAACAGAAGGTGCATACAATGTTAATGAGAAGAGATTTATAAGGGGTATTACTGTATACAAATTTGGTTTCTAGGTGACAAACACCTTAGCAAGAATAGCTAGAAGCTGAGCAAACAGGAATTAATATTGGACACTGCTGTTGGTAACAGATTTCTACTTCTTTTTAATGAATGTAGTGAAATTATGAGCTTCACATTTATGTGACAAACATGCAAACGCTCTCCTCCCAAAAAAACTCAAAATAAGTACTCAAGATAAAACATGAAGTTCTTGTCTGTCTTTAAAACTCTTACATTTATGCAAATTCATAAGCAAGTAAAGATTTCTTACAATGCTGAGCTTTTTAACAGAAAATAAAAAAAATTCAAATCAATATTTTAAAAGTAAAAAGACGCTACATGGAGAACTCTTTCAAAAGAAGTGCTAGAGGGTCATTTTAATAAGAAGTAGAAAGCAATAAGCTCTCAGTATGGTAATTAAAATTGATGAGTGTCCATAACCATGCTTGAAGACATGAAGAAGGTTAAAACTAATTAAAAATATCACAAAAGGTCTTTCTTTAACGATTGGAGAGATGCCCTTGTGGATAGTACTTTGCAACCTGATATCAAGGGAAAACAGGTTCAAAGGAATAAAAGTCTACTATAAAAAGTGTAATTTTTATGCCTAGAGATAACAGGAACATTAGACTGTTCAAATATAGCTTTATTAGCTGATGTTCAAATATCATCAGTTCTCTAAGCTTCTGAACCTACTTCTGCTAAAATTAATGAGAATGTTTTTATTATGTACTGCATGCTGTGTTAATCATCATTATGGAGAATACCTGGACATGATTATGCTTAATAAATACCCAGAAATTTATAAATATTTCACCCAGGGCTTTTGTCACTAGATTTAGTGTGCAGATTGCTGTTTGGGTTTAAAAAAAAAAAAGAAGAAAAAAAAAGTAGTAAATTATGCATAACAGTAAGATTAAAGAGTTTAAAACTATTTTTAATTCCAGTGATTAACGAGTAAAACTTTACTTCTTACCATAACCATTTAAGTCAGAAACTACCCTGAAATCATAGACTAATCATTGGTAGCTTTCTCTTTACTACATGTTTCAAGTCCCCACATCTGGAAAAACTGAATATGGATCTGATTTTATATTTGAACTACAAAGCACTACTCAAATAGTACATTCCAATTCTTTTTTCCTGCTGAAAGTCTAAATCATACTCCTTTTGTTTTCTATCAATCTCAACTGTGTAATAAAATACATTTCTACTCCAAGCAATTGGAATACAGAGCTACTCCTGAAAAAAATTACATCTACCAACTCCAGTCATAAGGGTAAGTTTTGCTGCATTTTATTTTGATTGACCTTACAGTCAACACAGCTAAAAGAAATTCACATGTGGATCCAATTCCACTTTGTGCACCATCTGAGCTGTTTACAATGTCTGACGCGATTACAGCTGTGCAAACCCAGTGATGGCATTAGGGGGCACAGGTGCAAATAAGGGACTAATTTGGCCCGCAAAACCTGTATTACTGGTGATAATAGATGAGATGGAAAGGAGCCAACTTGATTCCTAAACCACAGATCGAGTAAGCAGGGCTGAGAATAATATCAAATGTTTATTTAAATAGGAGAATATAGGATAAAACCAACTTTCACAGGCAATAAACATGCATTCCCAGTGAATTTCTTCCCTTTTCTTTCTTTCAGAGTCACTTCCTAAACTAGCAATGTACTTGATGAAATCAAGTGAAAATGCTAATGTATCAACATCATGTCGGGGGAGTACCAACATTACATTTGGTTATACATAGAAAAAAGTAAGAAAGAATCATAGAATCATAGAATGGTAGGGGTTGGAAGGGACCTCTAGAGATCATCTAGTCCAACCCCCCTGCTAAAGCAGGTTAGCCTAGAGCAGATTGCACAGGAATGCATCCAGGCGGGTTTTGAATATCTCCAGAGAAGGAGACTCCACAACCTCTCTGGGCAGCCTGTTCCAGTGCTCTGTCACCCTCACAGTAAAGAAGTTCCTCCTCATGTTCAGGTGGAACTTCCTGTGTTCCAGTTTGTGCCCATTGCCCCTTGTCCTGTCGCTGGGCACCACTGAGAAGAGTCTGAC
>VZSC01010393.1:71966-83939 GCA_013398225.1 Steatornis caripensis
TGCCCAGCGACAGGACAAGGGGCAATGGGCACAAACTGGAACACAGGAAGTTCCACCTGAACATGAGGAGGAACTTCTTTACTGTGAGGGTGACAGAGCACTGGAACAGGCTGCCCAGAGAGGTTGTGAAGTCTCCTTCTCTGGAGATATTCAAAACCCGCCTGGATGCATTCCTGTGCAACCTGCTCTAGGCTAACCTGCTTTAGCAGGGGGATTGGACTAGATGATCTCTAGAGCTCCCTTCCAACCCCTACCATTCTATGATTCTATCACTTGAAATAGAATTCACACAGCTGACAAAATAACATTTAAAAATGAGTGACAGCAGATACTACTTTTGAAATGCAGTATCGCACTAGAATGTACCTATTTAACTTTTGGGTGAAAGCCAATCTGCACCTGACTGCTTAGGCTATGCCTATACTAAAAATTAGCAGTGCCACAGACATTTCTGAGCCCAGGAACACTTTATGCTGTTCAACTCTTAGACTATACTATTCATTTGTGCTAACTAGTGCTGTCTCAAATAATCACAACCAGTGCCTTGACAGTGAGCAATTTTCAGGGACAGTTTTAATAAGCTGTTTGCATGTGGGTACCCTGATTTTAAGTCTAAGAAAGTATCCTATCATAGAATGTTGACATCGTTTGAAAATAGCATAGGAAGGTCTAATTTCAGATCTGCATTCAATTTGGTAATGTATTCAATCTTGTAGATGAATTCAATCACTTCACTAGGGAATGTTGTGATATTCATTAAGACATTAAAAGAGTTACTTAAGCACTGATGATCTACTTACCATGTAGATTAATGTTGAGTATTACTGTCCCAAAACCACTTGTATCTGATCCATGATACATTGGCCCATACTGGAAAATGTTAAATCACATGCAGGTCCTCACAGGTTGACATTCCCATAGATTAGGTGGATTTGTAGCCTCAGAATCTGCCAATGGGAGACACTAGGCATAAAGACATTGGAAACTGGTCATGTGTACCTGACATGCAGTTTCTCAGTAAGAACTTTCAGCTGGAGAAAACTCTAATTTTCAAAGAGATCCTCTGAGGATATCGTG
Source organism: Steatornis caripensis (assembly GCA_013398225.1). Classification (NCBI taxonomy): domain Eukaryota; kingdom Metazoa; phylum Chordata; class Aves; order Caprimulgiformes; family Steatornithidae; genus Steatornis; species Steatornis caripensis. The sequence goes on from VZSC01010393.1 coordinate 73,044, forward strand.
TTCATGTGTAACTGCCGTTGGGTAACCAGCCTCAGAGACCTGACAATGAGACTGTCCTACACTGAGGTTGTTCCAAATGTTACTGGGAAAATGTTTTAAATAAATGTTAGATAAATTTTGATATTTTCAGTGAATGTTTTCATTACTCCAATTTGGAGATCATTCCTTTATTAATCGCTATTTTTACAATATTATTAAGAAGGTTGTGTTACTCCACAAGTTTCATTTACACAATTATAATGTTTATAACTTTGAGTTTGAGTTTGTAATAATTTTAAACTTATGAACATAATTGCAAACATAAACCAACAAAAATAAGAAAATAAATTACATTATTTTGTATTTACTGTGGTATGTAAACCAAGATCAAAGCATTTGTTTGTGGTAGGTATAAAATATAGATGGTTATCCTTGCTGTGAACTGTCTCACTCTAAAACCACTGGCAAACTGTCAACTGAGGCCATATCTGGAGTCCTGTGTCCAGTTCTGGGGTCCCCAATCCAAGAGAGACAAGGAACTACTGGAGAGAGTCCAGTGGAGGGCTACAAAGATGATTAGGGGACTGGAGCATCTCTTTCATGAGGAAAGGCTGAGAGACCTGTGTCTGTTCAAGCCTGGAGAAGAGAAGACTGAGAAGGGATCTCATCAATGCTTATAAACATGTAAAGGGTGGGTGTCAAGAGGATGGGGCCAGACTCTTTTCTCTGGTGTCAAGCGACAGGACAAAGGGCAATGGGCACAAACTGGAGCACAGGAAGTTCCACCTGAACATGAGGAGGAACTTCTTTACTGTGAGGCTGACAGAGCCCTGGAACAGGCTGTGCAGAGAGAATGTGGAATCTCCTTCTCTGGAGATATTCAAAACCCACCTCGATGCATTCCTGTGCAATCTGCTCTAGGCAAACCTGCTTTAGCAGGGGTATTGGACTAGATGATCTCCAGAGGGTACTTCCAATCTCTGCCATTCTGTGAATCTGTGATTTTGGTCATTGTAATTATTACACATTTTGTTTTAAAATAACACATCTGTGTTATTTATTCTGTCAAGCAAAAAGGATGTTCACATGTGAACTTCTTTTAGATAAAGGCAATGACATGCAGATGGTGTAATTGTTGTTAGCTGGTGGGTACCAAGTGGCAGCTGACTGCAGATACCTATGTCACTATCCATTGACTAAACGTATGTTGTGGCCAAAGGGGTTTTGCAACACAACACAGGCCTGAGAGCCAGGCTGTACGTGCAGCCCGACACTGCACAGATTTCACCCTACTCAATTGTTAAATGAATCACTGACTTCTCAGTGGTATTCTGGTCAGGAACAGTAGAATTGCATGTAAAATTTCCAGAATAAGTGTATTGTTTCTTGTAATGAAATAAAAGATGGATTTCTTTCTTACTCGTTGACCTTCAATTTTATGTAAATTAAGAAACAACTTTGCCAGTCACAGTTTAGCAGTAGAAACTTTCCTCTAAAAATAAGTGCAGGTAAACAATCCCTCAATATCAGAAGTGTATTTATAGAATAGAAAACTACAAAGCTAAATGTCCTTGAAACTGGAGACACTGCTTTACTTTTCAGAAAAATAATTAAAAATTTGTTAGTCTAACTGAAACTGTTGCTCAGGATAGCAGAGATTTTTGTGTTCGGCTGCTTTCCAAAGATTAGTGAAGTTCATGTGGACATTCATCTGAAATAAACTGGGCGTCCCAGATTACAATGCCAAGACAGATTCCTACCAACATTTCGTACAGGGCTTTGCTTATTTTCTGTCTTGTCTCATTTTAGTTTCTACCTTTCAAACTTAGTTTTTGAATCNTTTTGGTCATTGTAATTATTACACATTTTGTTTTAAAATAACACATCTGTGTTATTTATTCTGTCAAGCAAAAAGGATGTTCACATGTGAACTTCTTTTAGATAAAGGCAATGACATGCAGATGGTGTAATTGTTGTTAGCTGGTGGGTACCAAGTGGCAGCTGACTGCAGATACCTATGTCACTATCCATTGACTAAACGTATGTTGTGGCCAAAGGGGTTTTGCAACACAACACAGGCCTGAGAGCCAGGCTGTACGTGCAGCCCGACACTGCACAGATTTCACCCTACTCAATTGTTAAATGAATCACTGACTTCTCAGTGGTATTCTGGTCAGGAACAGTAGAATTGCATGTAAAATTTCCAGAATAAGTGTATTGTTTCTTGTAATGAAATAAAAGATGGATTTCTTTCTTACTCGTTGACCTTCAATTTTATGTAAATTAAGAAACAACTTTGCCAGTCACAGTTTAGCAGTAGAAACTTTCCTCTAAAAATAAGTGCAGGTAAACAATCCCTCAATATCAGAAGTGTATTTATAGAATAGAAAACTACAAAGCTAAATGTCCTTGAAACTGGAGACACTGCTTTACTTTTCAGAAAAATAATTAAAAATTTGTTAGTCTAACTGAAACTGTTGCTCAGGATAGCAGAGATTTTTGTGTTCGGCTGCTTTCCAAAGATTAGTGAAGTTCATGTGGACATTCATCTGAAATAAACTGGGCGTCCCAGATTACAATGCCAAGACAGATTCCTACCAACATTTCGTACAGGGCTTTGCTTATTTTCTGTCTTGTCTCATTTTAGTTTCTACCTTTCAAACTTAGTTTTTGAATCACTAAATGCAATTATAAGTCTTACTGTGACAAATATGTTTCTGTTTCTGATTAGAAGGACATTACAAAAAAAATGATGTTAAAATCAAGATAATGATCTCTGAGGCTGCAAATATTTCATATTGTATGAGATTTGTTCTTCATTCCAGCTTGACTTTTGCCTTGATGTGAAACCATGTCAAATTCCTCTACGATTCTGAACAAAGCACCTCTGTGATTAATTGTCTCTCTGAAGATAACATCAATACATTTTCATGTTTAAAAATTTAAACTACCTACTAAGCAACAGTAACCTATGAACTATAAGTACTTTACCTTGTTAACTCCATGAAGACATCGTTAGAGTGAATTAATTCTTAATGTAATCCTACCACAAATCCAGTTTCATAAATTACTGAATTACTAAATAAAACCTCCTTGAGATATCTAACCACTTTTCAGGCAATTTTAACTGATACATTATGATTTTTTGTTCAGCTTTATCTTTATAGATAGCAAATAGTTTTCATATTGGGACTTCTACATTTAGGATCTCTAAATTTGAGGTTTTCTCATTGATTGTTTGAAAATTATAAGATGCTTTGTTACTTTGTGTATCTATGGAAAATTGAGCAATAGCTGGCTGAATTTCATTTGCATTTGATTTGACTTCCCTTGGATATATTGATCAAAGAAAAAATTGTAATCACAGTCATTGATATAATTTGACCATGAATCTGTTCCAACACTAACTTGAAAAGTCAAAGCCAATGATCTGAAAGAACAAAAAATATTTATAGGACTAGAACTGCTGTACAAAAAAAAGTCATTCAATGCATGTATGAATAGTAAATGACAACCCATTCTGAAGGCAGTGACAATTTGATTTCTTTTGGACTTACAATAATACAAAAAGAAGCATCATTAACAGGTGCAAGAGAAAAGATGGTGTTCTTTGGTTTTACTGTTCATTTGTGAGAATGCTCAATTACCTAGATTCAGATTCCCTCGTTTCAGCTAAAGACCTAAAGCAATCAGTAAATAGTTATCTCAGTAGAATTAACTTTTTAGATACAGAAATAAATACACCTTCAGAAGATTCACAAATTTCCCTATAAGCTATCATCAAGATTTCATATGAGGTATTTTAAAAAAATGCATTATTATGAGTTTGTGGGACAGAGACTAAACCAGACCAAATTTTAGCATCAAAGTTTTCTGTTAAAATACAAAAAAACCAACCAAATAAACAAAACCCCCATTTAAATGTACTTTTTGCCAAAATAAATATTAACATTTATCTTCATCTAGAAATCATCTCAGTCTTACCTGCAATAAATATATTGCTGCCACACAATTGATAATCTTATAAATAATTCAATGTTAGAACAGTGTTGTTATTTCAGACAATTTACTTTTAAAGAATAGGTTTCTATATCTTTACTTTCATACTAAGTTTTATCTGAATATATTATGATTTAATTTCTATTCTTCAACTCCAATTTCAATTTTATGACCTTTTATTCATGAACCCTGAAACAATAGTATCTATGAAAAACAAAGAAATTCATACGAAGAGATTCAATTGCAGCATTCAAAATGATACAAATGTGCTTTTAATAAGAAAAGCTAAAATAAGAATGTACAAAACTATAAAAATCTTTCAAATATCTTAGTTTTTAAAAATTGTAATCACTGAAGCATTCAGAAGATGTAGAAAATGTAAAGATTTATTTTAGTAGTTGTGGATTTTTTAAAGATTCAGTGCTAGTGTTTCTATTAGCATACAAATATATTTACGTACCTAAGAATAATGAAATTAAAATAATTCTAAAATCAGGAAACTCCAGTAAACTGATTAAAATTATGTTGATTAAAATATTATAATTATATATACTACAAAAAATAGAACTAATATCTTACTATAGTTTACATTAAAATGTTCATATTAAAGTGATTTGTGGAACTATACTGATATCTAGCTCTCTCCTTACATTTCTTATTCTGAGTCACTGAGATTGTTTTATGTGTGGTGGATCAGGCAAAAATTATCTTCAAGTTTTGCTTAAGTATATATTTAAGTTTAATCTCGGTTACATTATGTTCCACTTGCATGTTTTCAAGAACAGTATTTAAATATTTTCTTGAACCTTTGTGAACACCTGAAAATTAATTCAGATCGTATATCTGATAATAGCAATATGACCTGCAGTGAATTTGAATGACAAAATCGCTTGGGTATACTCTTGTAACTATCAGTATAAAAAGCTTCGGGTCCATGAAAATTACTTCTCTTCTGTTGATGAATTTATTGTCTCATCTATGGAAATAATGAAAACTGAGAAGTAGCTCATTGAGTGTTAGATTATATCAAATCACGAGCAAATATCTCCAGGAGGCAAAAATATTATGATATTGTCTAGGCAGAAACTTTGATGATAAAAATAAGTATTTGATAGGAAATTTTGCCTTCCTAATGTTAGAAATAATATATCGGTAGCTGATACAGAGATTTCCAAAAGCTTTAGGTTCATTGAATAAAATTACATAACTGGTAAGAGGGATTATACTACAAGGTAGCCCACATTTACTCAATCAGATCATTTACTGTATAAATGATAATTAGTACAAAATCATTAGAAACATTTTATGATATTATATCCAGTCTCCTTTAATCCAAGACAGATAAAAGAAAGAAGATCTATGCATATGTGGATTTAAGGAAAACTAGACACCAATATCCTTAAATTGAGATCTCATTTGGACTGACAGGATCCTTACAAACTTGAACAGGGACAAATGCAAAGTTCTGCCCCAGAGAAGAATGATCTCTTTGCAGCAAAGCAGGCAAAAGACTGCCTGGCTAGAAAACAACATTTTGGAAAAGGCTCTGGGAGACAATGGCTGAATGTGAGACAGCAGTGTGCACCGGCAGCAGGAAAGGTCAATAGCCTTCCAGGCTCTATGAACAGAAACATGCCAGTAGATCAAGGGAAGTGATCATCCATCTTTCTACTCCGGACTTGTCAGATTTGTTCTAGATGGTGTACCCTGTTTTGGGCTGTGCAATACAAGATGGACATCTACCAACTAGAGTAAATTCAGCAAAAGCCACCAAGATGGTCAGAGCTAGAACACTTGCTCTGTGAGCAGAGGGTATGGGGCAGATCCAACCATGAGAAAAGATGCCTGCAGAGGACCTTGCAACAGCTTCCACTGTTCATGGGGATGTTTCAAGAAGACAAAAGACAGGCTTTCCATGGCAGTTCTTGCTAAGAAGGTGAGTGATGACAGGCATAAATTGAAAGAAGAAAGCTAAATATAAAAATAAACTTTTAGATGTCAGGACAGTCAAGCAGTGGAGTCTGGAGAAGTTCCATAGCATCCATCCTTGGAAGTTTTCAAGACTTGACTGGATACAACCCTGAGCAAGCTGGTCTGATCTCATAACTGAGCCTGCTTTGAGCAGAAACTTGACTAAAGACCTCTTGAGGTCCATCCCATACTTGAATTATACTATTCCAAGATTTCAAGCCAGAAAACTAATCAAATTTATGTCCAGGACTAGAAAATTATAGTATATAAGGTAAACTAACAATCTGTGTAATTTGTTCTTCAGTAACTAAAGAAATGTATCAGAGTTATTCATGCACAAAGCAGTTTACATAACTATGTGCAATCTTAAGAGGTTCAGTGAATCCATTTGCTTTGAATAAAAATTCAAAAGCCAGATATTTGTTTAAAATTTTGAATATCTTCCCTTTTTGCCTTGGCAGTAAGAGGGCTCCCTACTGTTTCTTTGGCAACACTTGACAGTAGAGTAGGATGTGAATTAGACTTTCTGTTTCATCTAATAAACCAAACAAACAAAAATCCCAAACCACTGAATTTGATCAAAACAAAACTCTACAGAGGCCCAGTTTCTGCACTCAGAAGTGGCATGGAGCTTTTCATTAAGAAAAGTTTTTAACTAGTATAGTGATGTCAAAAAATGAACAGTAAATTATAGAGAATATTAATAAGAAAGAAATTCAAACTTCATATAAGAATTAAATGTAAAACTGTGTTTCAGAAGTGTCCCATTTGATGCTCTAATTCTATATTGAAAGCATATGGCAGAAGTTCTCCTTCTACCCTGTTGTAGGCAAAGAAGTAACTTAAATTGTGAATGCTAACAGGTGGCAGATAATTATGTATATGTGTGTGTGAGTGAAAGTCCAAAACTGAATTTCTGAGTTCTCAAGCAGAAACCTTCTACTGAAGTAACTCATAGCTGAAATAAATACAGGCTGGTAATGTTGGTATGACTTGGATTAAACAATAATGGAATGTCCTGAACCACCGATTAGGAAGATGGTAATACATTATGCTTCTTGGGGAACTACAGGCCTTTCAGTCTGACCTCAGTGCTGGGGAAGGTTATGGAGAAGGTCATCTTGAGTGCCATCATGTGGCACGTACAGGACAACCTGGCGATCAGGCCCAGTCAGCATGGGTTTATGAAATGCAAGTCCTGCTTGACTAACCTGATCTCTTTCTATGAAAAGGCGACCAACTTTGTGGGTGAGGGAAAGGCCGTGGATGTTGTCTGCCTAGACGTTAGTAAAGCCTTTGGCACTGTTTCCCACAACATACTCCTGGAGGAACTGGCTGCTCGTGGCTTGGATGGGTGTACTCTTTGCTGAGTAAAAAACTGGCTGGATGGCTGGGCCCAAAGAGTTGTGGTGAATGGAGTTGAATGCAGTTGGCAGCCAGTCACAAGTGATGTTCCCCAGGACTCAGTATTGGGGCCAGTTCTCTTTAGTATCTTTATCAATTATCTGGATGAGGCAATTGAGTACACCCTCAGTAAATTTGCAGATGACACCAAGTTGGACAAGAGTGTTGACCTGCTTGAGGGCAGGAAGGCTCTGCAGAGGGATCTGGAAAGGCTGGATTGATGGGCCGAGGCCAATTGTATGAGATTCAACAAGGCTAATTGTCTGGTCCTATGCCTGGGTGACAACAACCCCACGCAACTCTACAGGCTTGGGGAAGAGTATCTGGAAAGCTGCCCAGCAGAAAAGGACCTGGGGAGTGCTAGTCGATAGCTGGCTGAAAATGAGCCAGCAACTTGCCCAGGTGATCAAGATCATCCTGTCTTGTACCAGAAATAGCACAGCCAGCAGGGAGGCAATTGCCCCCTGTACTTGGCACTGGTGAGGACACACCTTGAATACTTGAATACTGTGTTCAGTTTTGGACCCCTCAATGCAAGAAAGACATTGAGACATTGGAGTGTGTCCAAAGACAACGAAGCTAGTGAAGGGTCTAGAGCACAAGTCTTATGAGGAGCGGCTGAGGGAACTGAGGTTTTTTATGCTGGAGGCTGAGGGGAGATCTTATCACTCTCTACAATTACCTGAACAGAGGTTTTAGCAAGCTGGATGTTCGTCTCTTCTCCCAAGTAACAAGTGATAGACAAGAGGAAATGGCCTCAAGTTGTCTGAAGGGAGGCTTAGGTCACATATTAGGAAAAATGTCTTCACTGAAAGTGTTGTCAAGCATTGGAACAGGCTGCCCGGGGAAGTGATTGAGTCACCATCTGTGGTGGTGCAGACCCTGCTTCCCCCTACTCACAGGCTGCATTGCAATGTTAGATCATCCATCACTGTATAAGAACAAAGAGCTGGGATAATTTGGCATTGTCTGATCCTGCCTGCTGATGCAGTGAGCCAAGACATGAAACAATGCAGTACCCCCTTGTCCTAGGACAAGCGAAGTGAGTTGGGATGATTAGGCACTCCCCTAAAAGCACTTGGAACTCCTGATGAGAGTACAGTGTGTCGGAGTGATTAGGCACTCCCTGACCACCTCTGGAACTCCTGTTGCCCAAGAAATGTGCCTGAAACTTGTCCTGCCTGGATCATAGCCAACTCTAAAAAGGGCCAAGACTACCTGACAAGAATTATGGCCACAAAACAATAGGACTGATCAAAGTCAATCATCTTGTGATCCTATAAGTAATGGTCCTGAAACAAGAAACTTTTGAGCTCTCTGGGACCACAGCAGACTGTGACTGCATATCTCCCTCAGAGGTGGGACGCATCTCAGAGCAGTTTTCACGAGGTACCATGTAGTAACTTGCATCCTTCACTGACAGACAAAAGATTGAGTAAGTCACTGTGTTCAGTTTTTTTGTGAAGGCTTTTCACAGATCGAAATAGTGAGTAAATCATTATTACTGGACTCTGTGGTTTTCTAAGGATATTGGTTACCGAATTTAACATCTTAATCAAAGGTTAACCTCTATAACTCTGTGAGAGTGTGTGTGTGTGTGTATGTATGTGTTTTAAGTTAGGAAACTTTGAATCATTAGCTAAGTTGTTATAATAATTGTTGATTGATTATTGACTAAGTATTGCTAAATCACATAATTTAGTTTTATGATTTACTCTAGTAGTGTTAAGATACCTTTTATTGCTGCTATTAATTGTTATCAAACTTATATAAGGCCCATCCTTACCTGTTAAATCACTTTCACTGAAATTTCAACACTATACTCCTTTAGTTATAAACCGCTGACCAAGTCTGGGACTAGGATTGGATTCAGCCACACCTAGACTCCTCTCTGAGAAGGAGTTTAGAAAGCAAGGGGGTCCTTTCTGACATCGTGACTCAACGGGAGGGCTTTCCTTATACCTTTTTCCCTAAACCCTGTATACATCACTCCAACTCGACCCTGACCCATTTTCCTTATCCGACCACTGTACAACCACTTTTCTCCCCCCCCTTTCTCGCCAATCACTGTGACAGTTGCACCTAAGCACCATTCTGACCCAATTCCCTTTCACATTCCCTTCACATAATAAGTAATAGAGTGAATCTTGCCATCGAATTCTGTAAAGTCACGCTTTTTACAAACTTATATTAAAATCGCTTATCCCTCATATCTTTCATGGTGATTCTTTGAGCAACTTTTAAGCCTTAAGCACTCTCCCTCTGCAACACCATCCCTGGAGGTATTTAAAAGTTGTGTAGATGTGGTGCTTAGGGATACGGTTTAGTGGTGGACTTGGCAGTGTTAACAGTTAGACTTCATGATCTTAAAGATCTTTTCCAACATAAATGATTCTATGATTCTATGTACATTGACTATTTAGACCAGAAAACCGTGGGATCTGGGGCCAAAAGAAAAAGAATTCCCGGAAACAAGACGTAAACTTGGAGGAAAGATCCCAGAAACCAGAGAGCTGTATGGAGATTAAAGTCAGCAGATGCTCAGGGACCTTGGTTGGTGCGACCGGTAGCACTGAACATACCTATACAACAGCAATCTTCCTGCAGGAAAGGGAAGCTGAGATCTAGCAATCACAGTGCTGTGGGCTAGTGAGTGAGTGTGCAAGGCTAGTAAGTGGAGTCAAAGCTTTAATCTTGTTGATTCTGAAATATACCCATTATGCAAATTTGCTGTGGCTTGTCAACTGTTCTGTCTTGCCTGTGACACCCACATCACATTTTTGAATTGTAAATAACCATGAGATAAATATTTATCAAAGCAAAATTATGGAAATATTGTTTAGGACTTCTCATGATTTTGAGTGCAAGTTATAAAGTGTATGAATGCACTAATTTAAAATATAATAGTCTAAAAATCAAGAGTTTTGATTTTTGTTTACGCTTTGTCATTACCTTAAAAAGATAAAGTTATCAGCACTTCAGAAATTCAGAGGGAACAAAACTCTCTCTATTTTTTCATTTAGTTTGCTCTGTAAATTCAACAGCTTTTTCTAAAAAGAAAGTTGCACTGTTTAATCTGCTTAGTCAGCCTGTCAGTTTTGGCAAATGTTGCAGTAGATTTTTAGATACTAGAATGACAGTATCTACCTATCTATCTATCTAAAAAGCAGAAAAAGTGTGATTGACAGGAAGAATTTGGGACAGCTGTAATACAAGAAATACTTCATTTAACTTCAAAGTAGCATTTGAACCAAGGATTAGAATTTTCTTTAAAGAGATGACTAATGTGAACTTCTTTATGTGTACACATAAGTCTTAATCGTAGAAAATTGTTCCTGTTAAATGACATTTAAACATTTTTTTGTTTGTTTGTTTCTCCTTAACAAACAATATTTTAAAAGTTTGACAGGGTCTGAATATATAACTTAGAGGTGTTTGCAAAACTAATCTAATGTTCCAAATAGTGGTATTAGACTCCTAATAAAGTACAACTTTTGTCATGTTGTAAATTTCACCATTAATTTTACTAAATATTATAGAATT
>VZSC01010393.1:91395-102603 GCA_013398225.1 Steatornis caripensis
ATATTATGTAGACTATAAACATTATGAATTATATTTGATTTTGTAGTAAAAATTGTCCAGAAAATGTATTTTGTCAGTTGAAAAGTTATCTGTAACCATGGAAATCATGTTGGAACTACTTTATCAGACATCAACCTTTATTCAAATTAACATTTATAGGCCTCCCACCAACAAGCACTTCCTTTAGGTTTATTCTAAGTTTGTTCAGTACAAGAGAATTTATCTATTTCCAAATTGCTTTTAATTCCTTATAAAGATGAAGAATAATAAAGATTTTTCTGAATACTTATTTTAAAATTTAGAGTGAATGAGACTAAACCAAAAGACACTATTTCTGTAAAAATGAGTACATTTAGATTTCTTTGTTAAGTTTTTAATGAATACAACTTAGCTTTAAAGCTTAAGTATTGTGTTGTGTGCTAAGTCTTACTGTTATTGTCAGTGTTAGGTACATAACTTTTGAAGCAAAAGTAAAAAACTTTGCAGTTTGTTGACTGGTTCCATTTCTACTTCTTAGAAAATACTCTGAAAATTAGAGAATATCCTTTATAATTCAGAGCTTTTCTTGGTTGACTGCCTCCTACTTAGATTTACAAAAGGATAAAGCAGGAATCTCTCATTAATATATGGAGCATGATGCTACTAATATAGCAATCTCAGTTTATCTGTTTGTATGCCAGCCTCCTTAATCCAGATGAACAATACTATTTTGGTACAATACTGCATCAAAATATACAGAATATCATAATCATATACAAATACAGAGTATGTTTTATAAGCATAGCTCATACTGGTTTTGTACCTTTTAGTAACAAAATGTCTGATTTCAGACTTAACATTTCTGCTTCACCATTATTGTCACTTCTGAATGTGTGAAATATGCATTCAATTAGACTTTAATATATCTTCATTTTCAATTAAATTATTCATTTTCCCACTTATAGTCACTCAAATCTATTTTCATGCATTAAACAGCAACTTTTTGAATTTTATTTCATATCCCTTTACTGAGTCTTTTGTAGCTTCATGGCTGTCCAGATTTTGTGGTCCAAGACATCTTTCTTTTCACTCACTCTTTTTTGTCCTAAAATGATCATATTTCAGTCTCACACAGATACAAATCCATTTCATTGAAATCTGAAAAACAAGCACTGAATGTATTCTCTATCTGCAGGCATATATTGCAGATATGAAAAAGAAAAAATAAACACACTAGTATCCTGACCAAGCATAATAAGATCATTCTTGTTGAATTTGTTCCAGTTCTGTAAAAGAAGTTGTTAAACTCAAGTAATGAAACAATCTAACTTATCTGGCATGCAATTGAAGCTATGCACAATATTTTATATGCAAAATTGACAACTTATATTTTGTGAAGGGGGTTGACACTAAGCTTATTGGACAGTGATATTTTCTCCAAGACTTTTTAGTACTAAAAGGCATTTTGAATATGAAACAACAAGGCTGAATTGAATTCTCTTTAAAAGTGCCGTGATACAAAGGCTGAACGTACGATATTGTGTGAGCAAAACTTGATTGGTATACAAAGCAGCCCTTTGAGCCTTCAGTGTGATGTGTCACCCCTTACTTTTTACGATTTGTCTTTTGAAATGTACTGTTTTCTTTCCTTTCTTTCTCTAAGATATTGGCAGGCAAAGTATCATGTAGCTGGGAAAGCCTTACTGCAGTATGTGAACAAATTCAGAAAATTCATACGAGTCTTTGACCTTTTTAAACCAAGGAAAGATGTATAAAGTTTGTATTCCATTCTTAGTCTTCACATCATAATGAATTTGCAATTGTATAGCAAGAGAAGAAGGCAACATAATGGTCTGTAGAGCTGTTAGTTATTACACATTATAGGTTCATGAGATCAATATAAATATAAAGAAAGACTATGAGACATAAAATAAGGACTCACCAGTTGTGACAAGAACAGAAGAAAAATGTTATGCATATCAATGCAGATGTTTATGAGCCATAAATAAGATACAGAGATATAAATAAATAAATACATGGTTTTTAATAAAAGAAAATATGTTCCTATAGTAACGTATTCCTAATACAGATAAGGAAGTATTAATGTAATTGTGTAAAGAACTAAATTTAATAATGGAGGAATGGGATAGTCTAAGAAAAGGAATGAAGAACATATCAAAAAGACCTGTGCTGACCTAAGAAAACAAAATAAAAAGAAAAAAATAGGAATTATTAGTTTTCTCCATATACTAATGGGGTGGGGGTGGCGGGAAGAAAGTGGGGGATAAAGATTTATTTAAGGATAATATTAATCGAGAAGGAATGAGCATAAATTAGTTACGAAGAAGTTTGGTCCTGCAGTTTGACTGGTTTATGGCCTATATTAGCATAGGTCCTGAAAAACCTTCCAATAGTTTTCTTGTCATCATTAGTCTTAACAGATATTAACTTTAAGTTTAGTAAATTAGCTGATTATTAAAAGAGTTCAGGACTAGTTACCCAACAATCAAGAATTTCTCCTCCAATTCCAAATTTCCAAAACATTTTTAAGATGAACTGGAACACATACCGTGAATAAAAATTCATTTTGCCAAATGAAAAAAAATTAAAATTCAGATTGCAATAGAATTGCTAAGATAAATTATATACTACTACAACAAGGAGAGAAACTTCATTCTGCAAGTACTGTAATTCTAATTTCAGTATATATTGTGTGGGTGCAGGAATATGTTGTGGACATGTAGATGGAAGGAAAGGACAAAAACTACTGTTATGTATTAAAAAAGTAGGGGTTGCTTGAGGCAACAGCAAATGCTGCTATGTTTCCTGCAAAAAAAAAAAAACCACAGATTCCTGGAAACCTAGATTGGTTGCTTCTGCTATTGTCATCAAAGCAGAGGTCTGAACAAAAATTACTGTAGGGGTGGGAAGAGTTTTGTCTCATCATTCTAATTCAGTTTCCCAGCAATATTCAGAGTAGCAGAACAAACTCTGAAGAAATTTCCTTAAACTTTCCCTCATAAGCTGTTTCCCTTCACTTCTCCTTTCAATATCACAGCTTTTGCATCACCAGTTTCCTTCCCATCTACATTTTTCTATGACTGTATGATTGTCATTCAATCTAATGTTTATACTGCTTTAGTCCAAAGGCAACATTCTCACCAAGTAGACCTTTAGAAATTAATTCAATTTTGCCTGAAAAATGTAGGTCACTAGTAAGCTGAATGAAAAGCAACCAGAAAAAAAGCCAGAACTGGGTGTTGATTTCCAGACAGGCTACTGCAAATGAGATAATGTAAGAACTATGCTTTCAAAACTACAGCATACAAAAATCTTTCCAGTTACTTTCTAGCAAACTCATTGTTTTGTCATGAACTCGAACACAACCATGTGGGACAATCTAAATACAATGCTCAACAGAAACAATTAAAGAGTCCAAGCAAACCCACAGAATTTCCAAGAGATTAGCTAGAACTGCCAAAAAAGAATGAGTGAAAAATCCAAAAAGTGCGTACAATAACTTCAACAGTAATAGCTAAATATCATTCACTTTTAAAAACACTTATTTCTTTTGATTCACAATTGCTTTCTTGTTGGTGAGACCTCTCTTACAGTGGCCTCCTTTGGGCTCCCTGTCTGCAATAGACTGCTTTTCTGACCCATCTGTTGCCTACTGGTTGTGTGAACCTTCCAGTCAATTCAAAACTACATGTGGACACTGCATCTAAGAATGAACCAAAATGAGACTATGTGGTCTGAAAAAGATAAGCATACAGAATATTATGGCAGAACTTACTTCTTGTCCATCTCTGGTTTTCATTTGAAAAACAACAAGAAGAAAAACCCTCAAAAGTCCATGGACTTATGCCTCAAATGGGAGCCAGACCATGCTCCAATAAATGTCCAGTAAACATAAGAGAAATAGAATAAGCATCAGCTGGCACTAGAAAATCAGTCTGGGCAATGTAAGGGAATGTGGAATGTGAGAGCATCTGGTTCATTAAGTTATCTGGTTAAGGACTATTCCATATAAAAGAAATCATAAATAACAAAGGTAGTGATAAATTAAACACACAGATACACAGACCTGAGGAGCAGGTGATAAGAGACTATAACAAAGACCAGAACTTTTCACTGTGTGATTGACAGGCCATTAAGAAAACAATTCGGCATAGCCTTGAAGGGAGTTGACCTGAACTTTGTAAATTATAAGCAAGGGGAAAGAAGACTAGAATCAATATTATGGACTACTGGACTGATCCCTGTGGGACTTTTTAACATTCAGCATAGTCTGCCAGAAGAGGATTGTGGAACTGTGGAAAACCTATTTAATGGGAGGGCCAGAGGTGGGGAAAGGGGGAATCAGATCAGATCAGGGAGGAACAAGTGTGGGAAAATAGGGAGGAGGAAGGATATAAGCGAACAGTTACATGCAAGCAGGCACCTGTCAGTGTGTTTGTATGACTGAGCCCTGCACCTGATCACTGCAATCTATCCTATCATCTCATTAAATCCTTTCTTAAATATCTTTCTGTGTAATTTATCCCATCCATGAGTGCAAAAAAAATTTATATGCCAGCAACAGGAGGGACCAGAGTGTATATTTTTCCCTAGTGATTTTAACTCAATATGTGTTGTTCAGTAACAAATTTCAAATTGGACTAGCAGACAAGTAGGAGGAAAGCCTGTTTCTGGTAAGACTAAAAGTCTGAGTCTAGGCATGGACATTAAGCAGGCTGAGAGCCCATGATGATATTTGAGAGATCTACAAGAACTGGTGTGCTTGTGAGTAAAGTGTGTGTGTGTGTGCATCTTTTTGCCTGCGAACATCATGCTGAACTAGCCAGTGAGTGGTAGGACACCTGATGTAGTAGAACATACTGGTTATGATGGCCCAGGATCTCGGCAGTGTTATTAGACGGGCTGTGAGCCCATGATGTTATTTGAGGGATCCACAAATACAGGTGTGCTTTTGAATTTAGAGGGTGCAGGTGAACTTCAATCCTGATCAGGCAGAGGACAATCAGGACTTCACCGTCCCTATTTAGGTTTTACATGCGTCTTGGTAGTGTTTGTATGGGTGTTGTTAAAGGCAGCACTCCGCGACACCAGATGTGGCCATCTGTGTTACTGTCCTCTGTGTGAGTGTGTAAGTGTGTGTGCACATCTACAACCTTCCCAGTGGAAAAACCTTCAAATGGGAAAACCGCAGCCATGTCCACTGGCCTGGGACAGAGACGTCAGGTCTCAGGGTGCATCAAACTGGTATGTGGTGGCTTTGTAACTTCCCTTCACAGATAGTGCCTCTCAGAACCTTAAGCCACTTTTTAAGGCTTTTGTGCAGAGTTTAGCACTCTGCAGCCCTCTTAACTTCAACATGCTAATTTCTTTGTAAGTGTCATTAAACTCCATAGTAAATGGAAGCTGTCTTGGGCAATAACATAGATTTTTTCTGTCCTACTTTACATGACTGTGTTAGAATAAAATAATCATACCCTACAAGTATAAATCATACCCTACAAGTGATTTTTTTCCCCACTATTAACTATGAAAGGAGTCTGGAATGATTATTTCAGACATAAACACTTTTACTTTAGATGTCTGGTTTTGATTAGATGAATCCCACTGTCGCCAAATAGATTCTGCCCTTGTACGTTGCTCAAGGTTGAATAAGGGAAGACAAATACACATCATGTGTTTGCAAGCTTAGTGTTACACTACTAAACAGTAAAACTGCTAAGCAAGCAACCATCTGTGAACTACCTGTTATATTTTAAGAACTCTTAAGTAGTAGAGATTTGTATTTCCTAGAATAAAACCACATATCACATATTAATTATGTTTTTATGTGGCATAAAGTTTTAATAATAGGGGTCTCCTAGTGATTGAAATATTCTTTCATTGACTGTGTATTTGATATGCAAGTAAGTCTGTTCTCACTTTACACACTACTTAGAACAGTATTCTTCTATTTACTGACATAATTCTTTGTCTCATCATGTATTCGTATGTAGGTCATCCTTGTCATGATATTAGATGTAGTTGTATTTTTGATCTCTACTTGAGCCAAGACCTACAGGATAGAGGAACTGCATGTTATCTTTGACCTAACCCTTTTACTGAACTTTATGTAATGAATGAATAGGTCTAAATAGATTTAAGTCCTGCAAGCTTTCTCAGAGCTGTAGTGAAATGGTTAATACACTGATTTGAAACAGCCTTTGCCACATAAAATATTGTTTGAATTGAAAATTGGAATAACAAAAAAGAAGTTCCAATACAAGAAAAGATTTATTGCATATCTGTCTTACTTGAGCAGTTACACAGGCCAAACTTATCTGAAGATCTCAGGTGTGGAAGTCTGGTTTCAGCCAATCTTTGAGTCCAGCTTTAGGAAGTGTATCCCTTTTAACGCTAATGAAAATCTTTCTAATTACACCTGTGACTGGAGCTTGATCAAAACAGCTCGACAGCTCAGTAGGACAGGGTAGACTTCAAAGTATTTAGTTTTCTGCATTGTCTCAGGTATTTGCTGGAACAGCTGTTGTCAACTCATTGTGTCCTTTCTTCTGTATATGCTGTCAGTTTCTGCTTGAGTTAACCCCTTAGACTCATCAATTAAACAATACCAGATAACTAGCAGATGGAACATATATTATGTATGAATTATTATGCAGTTCCACTTCCTTTAATCTTTCTCTACTGAAATAAACAGCCTAAAGTTTTCATAATACATAACCTTCTAATGTTGTAGGAGTTTATGGTCTGCTTTTGACTTATGACTTCATTTTTATTATTATGTGGCATTCAAGCAGAGAAGGAGAAGAAAACAGAAGCTGAACAAAAATGTATAGTGCATAAATGAAACTGCGTTCTTTATTATAGTTTCAAAAAGTTTTTGTCTTATGCTGTGATAGTCAGATCACACAAGTTCAAAAGAGTCAGGTCAAGTCAACACTTGAATGAAAATCCTCCAAGCTGAGGTGAAAACTACGTGAAATAGATGTGAAAGATGAATTATGAAACCAGTACCTGTGCTGAAGGGCACATCAGCAGAATAGTAAAATAAACTGAAGGGAATATAACGTTCTCATTGTGCACATCTTTTTATCCAGTAGCTCACTATATTACTTAAAGAAATATCTAAGTGATGTAAAAAATGTCCTGTTACCTATTTTTTCATTGCTGAAATGAAGTCCTGCTGAGGTGGCTAGAGGTCATGCTTTGCTGGAGATATTTGGAAGAAACTTCCATGAAAAACTACTAAATAAAATGATTCTGACCAGAGGTATTATATCCCTGAACTATCCTCTTTTGGAAGTTTTACTTTGCATGGTCAAAACCACTGTGGAGTAATTTTCTCAGTTTCACTCTTCCTTCAAGATCATTTCAGCAGCGGAAGTGGGGAATCGAAGGAGGAAGTGCATGTGCCATCACTACAGGCTTCTAAAACACAAACACTCTTTTGTGTAAAGTCTTTTAGTAATCTCCTTGACCATACTTAGTGAAGTCACAACTCTTTTATTCTGTGTTACATAATGTAAGTAATATGAATATATTAGTAAGGATCTTGTAAGATTTAAAGGTGAGGACTTTCAGGATGAGACTTCCCAAATTTGCAGTGTTTACATTTTTCATAAATTCACTTCTAGGTAGCATGTCACAAGCAAAAAAATGAATATTTTTTAAAAATGGAAAGATAGAAATAGCTTGAAAATTGTATTTCAGGGAAAAAAACATTGTTTTAATAGCCTTCTTTTGCATCCACAAACCTTACCTAATACAATCTCATTTGATATTTCCAAATGTAGGAGCATCATCTAGTAAATATTAAATCATGTCATGTACCTCTCATTTTCACTTGTCTAGATTGTACTACTTTTCCCCAGTAAGGAAAAATAAGAGACGTTGAAGTAGAAAGACTTTTGACAGCAAAATTTTAACTCTGCAAATTAATATTTTGGAATTTTATGGTAATACTGATGTGCTAATTTTCTGATGTGGTAATTCTAAGCATTACCCTCCCTCACATGGAGATAATCAAAAGACCAATGACTGACTAAATTCTTCATTCACAGACTAGACAATGTGCTCCATTTTGGCAGTAGTAATGTAATCTCTTTATAAAAGTCTCTTCTCTTCCACTCGTGCAGTCAAGTTATGTCTAAAGAGCAGTTCAAAATCCAGTGGAAGCACTCTGAGATACCACTACAGCTATGGCTGTAGTGTCATTAATTTTTTGACTTAGTTTCAGTGACTACTGTTCAGGGCATGAGAAGTGAATAAGAAATTGGAATACATGTCATTGATGGAGGATGGCAGTGACATATGTTTCAAACAGGAGTTTCAGCCAATTTTACCATTTTGGATTCTGAAGCTTTACTCTGTCTTGTCTGGTTTATTCCTCGAAGTTTATAAATAATAAAACTGGAAAAGGGCAGTTTATTATATGCAGAATGAGTCATTGGCCGCTGCCTGTCAGTGGTAGTCTTGGTTGTGTCTGCTTTGTCTCTGATGTTTCCTTTCTTTAGTAATGGGACTTCAGTGCTGTTCAGGTTGTTGCTTTTGATTTAAAATTATGCTTTGTACAGAGCTGGGCATTAGTTTTCTCAGACAGTCTGTTTCATCCCTCATGACTAACTTCATGAGCAAACTACAGTTAGCAGTCTGTATATTTAGATGAGTAAGACAAGATCATATCAACTAATTTCAGATAGTTAAACTTTATCTAATCTTAGACTGCATAGGCCAGTAGACCTGTGTTAGTCATCTACTATACGTGCAACATAGATAAGCACTTTCTGAACACCTAACCTACAAGCAGATTAATTTCTCTATTGATTTTGCTAGTTCTGTGCATACCTTTGAGCTCAGCTCTTTTCTCAATCATTTGCTTATCAAAGGTAGAGGGTAGTTTTGACTAAAACCAATATAGTATAGGCTGGTTTTAAAGACAAAAAAGAAAAAAAGGTCTTATATGTTATTTTTCTGTTCATACTCTAAGATACAAAATAATTCTATGTTGATAGAGAGTTGGTATCACTTCCACATTATCCTTAATCTTCGAAGGAAGAAGAAAATATTTTAAATTTTTTATTCACAAAATCTCAGGAAAACTTACAATTTTTTTCTGAAAATCAAGTGTAATATATTTTAAACAAATAAAAAAAAGCTACTTTTGTTGTTAAGTTAAAAGGGACAAATCTAACTTGAAACTTGGTTTTAATCGTCAAATATTTAAACAAATATTTTAACGGATTAAACCTAGTCACCATTTCTGAGAAATCTACTTGGATAAAGAGATGAATATGTCAGAGAAGGCGGATCCTGTTATATTAGAATCATGCATTAGAAGAATTAATCACTATTTCTGAGAAATCTACTTGGATAAAGAGATGGATATGACAAAGAAGGCACATCCTGTCATATTAGAAATGTGCATTAGAAAAATTTCCTTCATTTCACTTCTCAAATTCAAGAGTTAGTTAGGTACTAAGAGACAATGGCAAGACATACAAGCTTAAATTGTCTAAAGTCTTGTGATAGGAGACCACTATTATGTCTGTGATCAAAACCATTTGGCAATTTCAAACAACTCTGAATGTATCTACCAGATGTGTGATGTGATTCATTGTATTATAACGTTGTTGCCAATGGTGATGGCTTTTTTTATTCATATTTAGAAATACTAAAAGTTCCTGTCTCTTCAGTAAATTACATGAGTCAGACAACGTATTATGTTGATGTAGTGTCATTTACTATGAATTGACCACATTCCTATTAAAATATGGGAGCATTCTAGCATTGTAAGACTGGTACCAAAAGGAATACAATAGGGAGAAAATCCAGCCTCATAGACTCCCAGAAGACTAGAATAAAAGTTTGTAGTGAATATGTTCTTTAGTAAAGAGTGATTAGAAGTTCACGGGAAGTTTGCAGAGGAAACATTTATTCCCTGAATACTCCAAATCACTTCAGGCAATTTAACATGGGAGATAGGTGAAGCATGAACAGTAGATTCACCTATGAATATTTCACCTTTTTATGTATACTAGCCTTCAGCAGAAACCGAACTGCACATGAGCAAGAGCTAACAGTTTCCAAACTACACTGGTTTTCTTTGCTTTTTAATGGTCTAAATTCTATAATATCAAGGAGTGTTTTCACTTAATCTAAATTAATCTTGTAGTTAATGATTTGTTGATTTGTAGCTCATTATCAAAAATGTTCAAATCTTAATACAAAATAATTAGTCCTTATTCATCAATATTTAAAGATTTAATTAATGGAGAAGCTGTTTCCTATTTTTAAGGCTCTTTACTATCAAAGATAAGTTTGCTACAACTTGCAGGAATATTGTCCCAAAAAAATAAAGAATTAATAAAATGGACTCAAAATTTTCCTTACAGCTTTGTGATATTCACATTTTAAAAACCTGAGCACTAAAAACTTAGTTTATAGAAAAGGAATGATTTGGAAATCAAAGAATACACAGCACATCAGTTCACAACCTTCATTCATCCATGTAAAAAACTGCATAAGCTGGGACTGAAAGCCTGAGGATAAAAACTCTGACAAGGTTACAATGAGCTCAAAGACAGTACAACTGATTTATTACCTGCCTGGAGATTATATGTGATAATAATAAAGCTAAGCAAGCCTGATGTGATGAAGTAAAAGTCTTGTATTTATCTGTAAAAATCTCCCTGAGGGAATGTAAGAGTTGAGGTACTGAATTTGCTAAGATATCTGCATAAGAAATAGATATCCATTCAGTGTGTTCAATGACAGACAGTAGAAAGTCATGGATTAAAGCTGACAGTATATGAGTGACCTTTTTTTTCCCATAGAGACAAATGTAAATGTTTATATTACGTCTTATGACAAGGACTGGTTGCAGACATCAGATTTTTTTTAAAAAAAATCATACACTGACAAAATGGCTATGCATGTTAGTATGAGTAGCAGTTTTGTCTTAATGCATGGGCCTTCACTGTCAAAACCTCAACTTTTGGCCCTGAATAGGTGTCTACCATCAGCAGGCAATAGATATTGAACAGGTTTTATCTATTGCACACATAATGTGGAGCTCAGAGCCAAGGCCGCTGCTTCAGAGCCAAGGCCGCTGCTTTCAGAGCCAAGGCCTCTGCTTCTGCAGAGAAGGCCCCTGTGATGGCTGACACCTCCACCCAGACTGAGCTGGCACTCATGGAGGCTTCAGTACAGGTG
>VZSC01010393.1:106658-124956 GCA_013398225.1 Steatornis caripensis
GAGGTTGTGGAGTCTCCTTCTCTGGAGATATTCAAAACCCGCCTGGATGCATTCCTGTGCAACCTGCTCTAGGCTAACCTGCTTTAGCAGGGGGGTTGGACTAGGTGATCTCTAGAGGTCCCTTCCAACCCCTACCATTCTATGATTCTATGATTCTATGAATTCTTCATGCATTCAGTGCCTCAAAATTCTACAGTGATTGAACATATAGACTCTTTGGGCTATATATCTCTAGTAATAAATCAGGCAGACCTGTGGATCTTCCCCAGCATCAGAATTTTGAGAGTTGTAAGGTCATACATTTCAGAGCACAATATAATCTAAATACAGCAGTTATCATTGTGTTCTCAAAAATCACATATGGTTAAAGCTGGAAAGTTGCTCATGCACCTTGTGTTACTAGGTATCCCTTGAATTTCATAAGTGTACATTGAATTGAATCACTTGTCAATAAGATTATTTAACTTTTAGCCTCAATTGGTTATAATTCTGGTTTAATTCATTTACCCTCACACTGATGTTTAGTGCCATCTGAAATGACCAAGGGTGACTAATACAAATGTCCCAGGACTGAGAGATATGAGAAAAGACTTATAGTGGAGATGGCTTCTGCCATGGGCAATTTCTTATGAAAATTCTTCAATGAATTTGCCTTAAGTAAGTAAGTTTAGTGCATTAGTTGTTAATTCTAGAGTTGAACAAAGAGACTCTGGAATTATTTTTAAAGACTTGATGCTTTTGTAAGAACAGTATAGCTAAAAAATTCAGAAATTTACCTTCACCTGATATGGTTCCTATGTCAGCTGTGTTTGTTAATCTTCTTCTGTAAAAAGTCACCTATTATTTTAGAGAAGGGTCATTGAAAATTATAAATAATAGTAGTCATCAAAATCCTTTGGTTTAGTCAAAATGAGTAACAATTATTCTTCAGGAAAGAGAAGCTGATGAAAGGAATTTACTGATACTGCAGATGAGGGTAGTAATGGAAAGTAACATCTGCTAATCTTAATTTTTCTCATTTCTTTTATTCTTGATTGGCTGGAAAAAAATAGAATAAAAACCATTGCTACCCATCCACCATGGGGAATTTTTAGTTGGATCAGTAAGTGGAGAAGAATGGAAATGGCAGAGCAGTCTTATGTCAGCAGAAGACAGTCACAAAGTAACACCCTAGATGGGGGAGGTGTCTCATCATTTAACAAAGAAGTTGGAGATCTCATATCTCATATGGATATGTTTCCTGCAGAAATTCATGCCTACATAGTACTGTTCTGCCATTTATCTCAACTCACTGACCTAACTCACCTTGGAGTTTGAGAGTCTTTATTTTGGCAAGGAAAATGAAGTAGGGGGCAAAGTCATGAATTCAATGTATCTCCATCTTACTAAAGTTGTATTAAGTAATTGTATTGATTGTTGCTTATGCCTAAAAAGTAATGAATGTTCACAGTTAAAAGACACATTTTAACAAATTTTATTTGCTATGTTGAGATGAAATAAAAAATTTCTATGTATTCCCTTTTACTTAGATTCTCACTTTTATTTTATGAAAAGAAGAAAAAAAAAAGATAGATTAACTGTAACAATAAATAGAATTTAAAATGTCATTCAAGAGATGGTATATTAACAATATTTTCTGTCAGATTTACTTCCATCAGTGTTACTGCTAAAGCAACTTGCTTGTAAATGTTTGACATTTATACAAGAAAATCAGTATTTAGTTCAACTGTTTTGAAACAATGGAGAAGAACATGCTATTGTGTAAACAATATTTTTATTTCTATAGCAGATTAGACCTCTAATTATGAATGCTAGAAGTTGCTGGAACAATTAATGAAATCCAGAAAATACGATGATGTATCCAAATACTTGAAAAGGTATTCTGCTTTGTGGGCCAGGTTATTCCCAGCTGTGCAAGCTGGAAAAATATCACCCATACAATGTTGTGTATCCCTTGCTGAAATGAGCTGTCAAGCACACATCAGGGGACAGCAGATGTTAAAGACCACTGTGCTTCAAATGTCAGAGAAATTCAACCTTTGTTACTGTTTGAAGCCATCTGTTGACAACAAGTACGATGCTACATGTCAAGTGAGTTAGATTTCTGCTTTGTAGATTAAGACTTTGGTTTCTGATCTGTCCTCACAGATCCTCAAGATTCTAGTGAATATTGAGTTTAAGTTTAATTTAAGTAAGATCTACTACAAGTTGCATTTTGTCATCCTGAAGTCAAGTGCATCTTGTGGAGATCTCTTCAGGTGAAATTAGGAAAATAAAAAAATTCCCACACGAATGTTTAAACTGACATGTTACCTCTACTTGGAAAGAAAACCTTAAGGAAAATTTACCCTCATAAGGTAAGACAACTCTGGAAACACTAATTGACAATAAATGCTGAAACAAATTCTATTCAGGGAAAAAGAAATCTAATATACTTTGAACAAATATCTACGAATGTTATTACTGACAATAATAAAAATACTTGTGGTGAATAGTCATTAATATGCATAAGAGTAAAAACCAGAGATAGTTACATAGATTTCAATGTTAAATTCATATAAGTTTCTCCTGCTAGGCATTAATATATGTGCAAAATATAACAAATTTTATGCATACAAATGTCAATGTCATACTGCAGAACATAGAAAATCTGATTGCTAAATTATACATCTGATATCCAGACAGTTGCATTCAAATCTGGATTTGTCTGTAGGAGTTTCAGAAATAGCCACTGAGCTCAAATGTTTCTGTATAATATTCTACTGAGAATTCCAAAGCAATCAAAATATACAAAGAAGAAAATGGAATAAAAAGTAAATAAAACCCCAGCAAACAAAAAAAAACACCAGAAGAAAAAGAGCCTCTCAGTACTCTTATGTTTACAATTAATTAAAAAAATCTAAATAGTATTTTAACTTGGTAAAATATGTTAGGTATTTTAAAATGCAGAAATTTTGAACCATATATAGCCATTATAAATTCCTATTTGAGGGACAGAAATGCACAGCATTTAATCTTTGAATGGAGGATTCTGAACCTATTCTGAATTCTTAACGGATTAAAAGAAACAAAAATCCAGAAAGCTGTATTCCTTATCATGAATTTGAGTGATGCATGATATATGCAGTAAAGATTCCTAGTTAATACGACGCAGTAACCAGTAGTAATAAGATTGTGTAGAATAGATTGTGTTATTAGAAATAAGTGAAAGCACAGTCTATATGGGACATTATGTTATCCAAGAGGCAGAATGGGTTCTGCTGGAGTCTGCAAGGCTGATAATAAAGTTTAAAACTACAGCCTGTAAAAGTATTTAGAAGAAAGTTTGTAGTAAAAGTTGTTCAGCCTGGAGAAGAGAGCGCCCTGGGGAAACCTTACAGAAGACTTCCAGTACCTAAAAGGGTCCTACAAGAGAGCTGGAGAGGGACTTTTTACATGTCAGGTATAGGATGAGAGGTAATGGATTTAGACTAAAAGAAAGTAGATTTAGATTAGACAGTAGGAAAAAAATCTTCCTCATGAGGGTGGTGAGTCACTGGGACAAGTTGCCCAGAGAAGTGGTGAATGCTCCCTCCCTGGAAGTGTTCAAGGTCAGGTTGGATGGGGCTTTGAGCAACCTGGTCTAGTGGAAGGTGTCCCTGCCCATGGCAGGGGAGTTGGAACTAGATGATATTTAAGGTCCCTTCCAACCCAAACCATTCTATGATTCTGTGATAATATCTTTTTGTATGCCTTAGGAAGGTAATTTACTTACATACTCCTGAAGAAGATCTTGCCTTCCTGATGTCTTAGCTACTTCTTTCTATCCATAGTATTAGGCTTTCAGTATCACTTTTACCTACAGACAAGGTCTGGCCAACGTCCTCGGATCTCACAGCTGCAAGTACTGTTTCTGAAAGAATGATCATTAATAGCCATGGAAAATTTATCCAGGTAGGGAAATTCATTTAGGCTTCTATCAAAAATTTTAAAATACATTTCAGTCATTTTCAGTGGAACAGCTTGCCATCCTCCAGTCCATTACAGAGAAAAGTGGCTCCAGTCTAGGACAACCCGTGCTTAAATTCTATCCTGACTCATTAAAAGATTTGAAGAACACATTTAATTTCTGTGGCTCATAATAATGTGATACCAACCTAAAAAACCAGCATCTATATTACTGTGATCTTTGAGATTTAAAAGTTTATGTTAGCAAGAGGAAAATCTTTATAATATCCCTTGTTATGGGCTATTATTTTCTCTGCTGCAATGAAACAAACAGTTCAATATACTAATTATTCAAATATCATGGGATTATTACATCTCAATATGCACAAAGCATCTGTCCCTACCAAAGAAAGATGCAGATTTAACCTGTTAATTAGTCTAGATAGTATGACAGGTTTCTTGGACACATTCGTAACACCAAATAAGGTATTAAATTGTTCTGTACTATATAGACTGGGGTTTACTTTAATCACTGGAAAATGAAATAAGTACTTTCCACAGAACATCAGAGACAGACAGGCACGCTTATTTAACTAATAATACTTCACAGCCCAGAGACTAAAATAATTGTTTTCGATGGTAGTGTCCAGGCCTAAACACTGAGACTTTCTATTCTTGACCTGAGAAACATAAAAAACCCCCATTGAAAGTGGACATTCTCATTTAAAATATACACTTATTTATAAATTCAGTATTTTCTCTGAATGTTCAAACTACTGTTACTGCCAAGCACAACTGATATTTACATATTCATTTTTTGTATCAAAAATTAGAAATGTGGGTAAATGGTTATAAAACTGGACCATATTTATCCACAAATTTTGTGATGCTAACATTTGCTTCTCTCACTATTACTCATGAACTCATTCTGTGATGAAGCTTACAAAAGTCAACAGCAGACAGGCACTTAGAGCAGGTCATTCAAATTAGAGTACATACTACATAATAGCTAGTGCTCCTCCATAATGGAATATTACCTGGCATTGAGGCATCTATGATGGATGCAGTCATGACTGTTTAGAATTGCAGTGAGGATATTGGTGCTTTTATGGATTTCCCTTCCTCTGCTAGCATTTGGGGAAGGCAGCCTTAAAAAAAATTTGCACATTAGCTATTGTTTCTTGAGGACATTCCTGTCAATCAGAGAATTATTTCGTCTTTGCGTAGGATCAATTTTCTGGTTAGATGTAGTGGCTGTGCTAGTGTACTTGGGGATTTGAGAAGATTGCTTCACTTATCAAAGTGCTTTAGGCATAGTGATTTCTTTCACCTTTCCTATCCATGCTGAGTAAGTCAGGAGTTTCTAAGTTGACACAATTAATAAATTGCATGGATTAATCTTCTGCTGGCTCTAATGTATAAGCACATACGTATGAGTCAAAATAATTTTGGAAATTACTTATCAGATTTTAAAAATAGTGAATGAAATGCATGTTACATATTCCTGTGAGAAGAATAAT
The DNA here is from genome assembly GCA_013398225.1 of Steatornis caripensis. NCBI lineage: Eukaryota > Metazoa > Chordata > Aves > Caprimulgiformes > Steatornithidae > Steatornis > Steatornis caripensis. The sequence continues at coordinate 112,106 of VZSC01010393.1, forward strand.
ACCACAGAAATAGTATATAAAATAACATTTACATGAAATCTGACTGAATTTCCAGGCAACTAAGTATAATTCAATTATATAACAAAATTTTTAGAAGTATAAAATAATAAAAATTAAAAATTAACTAAGATTCTACACTTTCCTTGATGTTACCTAAATTGATGACAATATTAGTATTAACTTTCATTGTATTTTTATTACCATATCATCTCTTCATCCAAATAGACATGTTTTTCAGTTAAGAAAAAACAAATCAACCAACAAATCAACAAAAAACACTGCATCGACATAGCGGCCTATTTCACATTGATTTGTTCAAGAGAGATGAACAGAAGTTACCAGCCTCATACAAGGAAGAGGAAACCTTGTAAGGCAACCAGACAAAGAAACTGAGAATAAATTGCAAATAGATTGACATTAAAAGATCTGATCTTCAGATTTGGAGATATGACCTCCACTATTCCAAGTCTATCTGGTCAGTGGAATGGTAGTAGCTTGTCAGTAGGGACTACATATTACTGCTTAATTCATAGTTACATGTGTTTGCAAATATTTCTGTATATAAATTTATATATGAAAATATTTATAATAGAAAATAAAATTTATCCATCCAGTGGGTTGGGCTGCTTAGATTTATCATTTTAGCAGTCCTGTGAATTGCTTTGCAAGATACACGAAATGACTCAGATATAAAAATCTCCTAATTTGAAGTTCCACTGGAGAATGGAATGTGATAGGCCATTGATTCTAGAGATTATTAAGCCTATATATCAAAAACTGGGGGATAAGGGGAGAAAAACAATTTCTCCCTTTCTTATTTGCTGCTTCAATGGGAGAATGGATAGATATGAGTCTCAGGCCAGAGACCAGCAGTGGAGAAAAGGGAACTGATGTCAGCACTTTCCCAGGTGGAATGATTTTAGACAAAATAATGACTCGTATTTTACAAAATAATCTTAGATCTTTCCCAAATATATTAAATTAATAAAACTGTAGCTTGATTAAACTAAGTTCTGACTTTCTTATTCATTGGTCAGGATATTATCCAAGTGCCGACTTAAAAATAAAAATCTTCTATATTCCGAAGATGTCATTTTTTCTTCTTAAAAATGGTCTCATCTAGCTCTGTCAAAACAGCTAATAGGTTATATATATGTATAAAAAGTGGTTTTAGGTCTGTATATCCCTGAATCAGATTTTTCTACCCTGACATTCACTGAAAAGACCAGTTGAGGTGAATGTTATATGTGCCTTTAGGTAGAAGAGTTCATTCACTGACTCTTCAGATGTGAATACGCTGGGGAGATAGGGTGATATATAGCTTCAAACATATACTATACAATCCAATAATGTAGATCTCCCAAAGCAAACACTAGCAGTCAAGAAGATGAATTGAATTTTGAAGAAGATACTCTCTGGTGGATTTTATAACCAAAAAAAAAAAGGAAAGAAAATACTCATGCATTTGCTTCCAGATCAATTTAAATTATTCTACTTTCCATCCACTCCCAGTTTGAAGATATCTAGCAAGAAAAAACAAATATGAGGATATGGCTTCATTGTTGCTTTTCCAAAATTTCAGTTTCTAAAAGGAGAAGTTTTAAAATGCTTTTTCTTTCAAAAACTCTTTGCTTTTTGTCTGTTAGTAACTCAGTAGTTTGTACCTACAAATCACATAATGACAAAGACTGTCATTTAGCTAACTTTATTAGAACAGTCACATAGATGTTTATATGACACTAAACGAATCCCTCCCATTTACCTGCATACATTTAGACCCACACCTATTATCTGCATGAATGAAACAGAAGATGGAAAATGTCTTTTCATATTCTAAACTACTGAATAAGAAACAAAAAAAAGGATTTGGCTGCACTGTGCTTCTAGCCATATCTCCAGCAAGAATTTCTAAATGCCAACAATCCATGAAAAAGGTTTCCAGCAGACCAGAATAGATAAAAACTAGAAAAATATATTTTTTGTGAGACTGCACTGGGCTGTTAAGTTACTTGGAAGAACTACATTAGTTTCAAAGTTAAAAAGATACTATTTTCTCACAAAAGATCTGCATGATTCTTGGAGTTTGCAGCACCTTAATCTAGAAGAATAAAACAAATAAATGCATAAATAAATGTGATTCTGTATATTAATAAATTAATTTCAGGGATCTTGTTTTGCTGTAAGCCTTCTATTTTTAAAAAAATGATGATATTTTCTGAATGGTCATTAATGTAAATTACATTAGTACAAAACATAAAGAAAAAAAAGAAGTCTAAATATCCACGCTTTCTTGCTATGTTTTATCATAGTTTGAAAAAGTAATATTTAAGTTGACAGTATTTTATTACCTCTTCTACACAAGGTAGTACACAATATTTTGTCAGATATGTTAGCTTTAGAGTTATTTTTCTGTACTCAACATTTTATTGCAATCCAGTTCTTGGTTTTCTTAAATAACAGACCTCAAAATGACAGTATTATAAATAAACACACAATGCAGACAACTTGCAGTAATTGGCTCAAAAATAAATAATAGATTGGATTGGAAATACTTGGCTTTTATATCATAGAAATTATTCATCCTTTGATTTTGCACAGTTACTGAAAATATTCATAATTTTAGAACTGTATTATTTTGAAGAAATGGACTGAAAAACTGTAAAAGAAAAACATGCTAAGTAGTTAGTTTTCTGACAAAATATAGTGCACTAATTCCTAATATTAAAGGAATACAAATTCTCCCTATTAAATATTATGTTTTGCAAACAAATGTCTTGTTTTTAAAATGTGGTACAAGGTTATGTGTGGTTTTGGAGATGTATAAGCACAATTTATTACAATTTATTATATTTTTGAATGTATATTTTAGTACATTCTGTAGCCTATATAAAATGTACATTCTCTATAATTTCTGTAACTAGAAAAGTAGGTATAATCAGTTTCCAGAACGATTCTGATTTTGGTTATCTAGAATAACTAAGTAATTATTGTGCTTACTGTCTATTTTATGCGTTGCACTAGTCTTCTTCAACGTCGTCATATAGACTAAGATGGATTTCTTGGAAACTATTATTTTAGCAGGATTCTGCTTACATCTTCATTTAAAAACATAGATGACAATAAGATTTTCAGTGTGATTTTTCATTTTTTTTCTTGAACATCGACCTGTATTAATTTGTTTTTAAATACTTCAATCATGCATACCTACACTTTTTTAATCTTTGTGATACTCATTCAAGACTGCTTTTTTTTTTGAAAATTCAGTGTGAGACAAAGACAAAGAAAATACTTTTGTCTTTTCTTCAAAAGAGTTTTGATAATGCTGAAATGCCTGTTAAAAACTGCTGGATTTTTAAGAATGCTTATAGTATCCGCAAATATTTCAACCGGTCTGGTTGCATGAACAGATGTTCGGTTACCATTTCCCATGATAGAATCCCATTTTCTGTATCTTAAAACTTTTTTGGCCAATAATATTTGCAACTTTAATTTTTCATTCCAGGGATATATCTTAAACTGTCTTGAAAAAAAGTAATAGTTCAGAGATCTCTGAAAATAAAATTTAAAAAAAAATAGCTTTTGTTCAAGATGAACCACCTTACTAACAACTAAAAATATGTAACTTTCCCAGACATGTTAAGGTTTGCGATTGAACTTCATAAAAATTCACAGTCGGAGCTTGGTTAGTTAGAGCTTTTCATTATATGGTTTTCTGACACTCTGCAACAGGCAGCCTCCAGTATAGGACTACTACAACTAAGCCGGACTTTATCTGCCACTGTTTGTTGTTCTGGTCAAGCTTCCTAGTCTAAACTTAATTAAAAAAAAAAAAAGTCTCTTCCATAGTGAACACTACTACTTTTTTCTTCCTAGATTTTAAGAGGGAATGGTAAAGTTCTATTACATTTTAAATTGTTTTTGAAGGTGTCACATGTCTTGATAAAATGAGAAAAATTGCTTCAAGACACTACACAAACATAAAACATGTCCTGCTCATCCATGCCTGGTTCAGACAAAGAAACCATCCACACCAACTTTCTGTCTCTGATGACTGGAGTAGATGACACTGCTGAGGTAGAGCACATGAACCTGTCCACTTTCTGCCACTCTTCCTCTTGCTCTTCCTCTGAGCCTTCACAAGAGCTGTAGTGTGGGTATTAGAGGGCAGATCTATGTCTTTCTGTGTAGGAACCTGTTGTCCATGAGTTTGTTTAATCCCTTCCTGAACCTGAAGATATTGTCTAGCACCAAAAATTCCTGCAGCAAAGAAAATTCCAGAAGTTCACTACTACCTGCTGTGCAAGAGAAGAAATTTATTGTATGTATTTTAAATTTATTTAGTCATCCCTTCATCAAATGTCCTCAGATGTGTAGCACTGCAAGATTTGGTGAATAATAGCTTTAAACTCGTCTTAACCTCCGCCTTCATGATTCTGTAAACTTCAGTCCTGTCTCTTCTCAGTCATCATCTTTACAAACTGATGAGTCCTAAACATTTTAGTATAATTTTGTAAGTCAGAAACTAGATCTAATTGATCTTTTCAGGTGATTTTTTCTACCATCCCTAGCCTTACTACATCCTGGTTGAAACCTGAAGAACTGCATATAGTACTCAAGATGTATTTGTTGGAAATGTAAATTTTGTGTTTTGTCTTTGACAAAGTAGGGCATTTTACCTGAGATTCAATAAGTTTTATAAGATTTAAGGAAAAAGGACTGTAAAGAGAACCTATCCATCATATATGTTTATTGTATGATTAGTACGAGTTAGATTAGTAAGAGTTAGATTAGTAAGAGTTTAGGTTTAGTGCATATGATTTTTTCATGTTTCAGTTTTACTCTTTTAGAAGATTACTGTAGTGTATATATGCAACAGATGATGTTCTACATTGTGTTCTGACTTGAATGGTGGTTGAAATTTAAATAATAAAACATTGTAGGTAGTCAAAACATTTCAGTAGCAAACAACATTTCATTTCAAACACAGTGCAGTATGTTTGCTCCCTAACTTAAAGTAAATAATGAAATACGGAGTACTCATTTCAGGTGTGGCGTTTCTTGGTATTGTGGATTGTGCTTTAGCAGGGACTAGATGATCTAGATGATCTCTGCAGCTCCCTTCCAACTCCTACCATTCTGTGATTCTGTGAGAGGGAAAATAACTTGTTTACAGTGAATTCTGTACTTATTCCCTTAAAACTCTAAAGTAGTGGCTGGTTTTATGTTAGGAAAGAAAACATTAAAGTGGGTTCTGGGAGGCAGAGAGAGGGAAATCTGTTATCATCTTTAAGCTGTTACATAATAAATAATTGCTGGAAAGGAAAGCAATACCACAGAGAATTACTCAATTCTTTTTTCCTGTGTGGGGATTATCCCAGGTAGGTACCTAGAAAATATTCTTAAAATTGTTTCCTTCTGCAAAGAGATGTCTTTCTTTTGTGAGTATTCAATAGTTTTGTTAGTAGCTCACTGAACATTCTGAATAACATTAATCTGCTATTGATTCATTTCCTCCCTTAGGGAAATTCATGACAATAAGTGGTCTTGAATGAAAATATTATTTGCTGGAGAGGATTGAAAAGTATGGATAGAGAATAGGGGGAGAAACAGCAGAAGAAACAGTGGAATGAGAAAGTGATGAAAGTTGACTGGAGAAGAAGAGGAGAAAGGAGAGCATCTTGAGGGAATGGGAAGGAGAAAATATTACTTACATTTATTTTTAAACTAGTAATGTTGATCAGAAAGAATTATTTCTTTTACTTTATTTTATAAAAATTGCATAAACTTTTAGTGTACATAAGAAACTGTAATTCCATTTGGGGGATACTTGTGACATTAACAAATAATTTGAGCTGAGTTCTTGAAGTTTATTATTATGTCACCAGTCTCCTCAGGGAAATTACTTATACTGTATGTGCAGTTTTGTGTACATATTTCTTTATATTTATCAAATTATATGGCACTCTATAGTACACTTCATAACTTAAAGTAATACATCAAGTATAGCAGGCATATAAATTGTTTTAAGAAAATGTGCATACTGCTTTATCGTGGTGTTTCATGTTATCATCCATTAAAGGTCTTAATATGTTTGTAATTCATTTTGTTATAAGATAATGTGAGAACACAGTTACATTTAACAATTATTTTTGTAATAAGTATTTATGATGAAACTGTGAATGAACTTTTGTTTATATTATCCTAATGACTTCAAAAAAATATGTTGATGTTTCCAAGCATGAGATGATATCCTAGCTGGACTCATCAATAGTCTTTGTTTTTTTGTGTGTCGTTTTAAACCTGCAAGGGAGCCATAAGAAAGTTCACTCTGCAGCTTTTTTTTTCTTTCTTATTTTTTCCTTCCTTTTTTCTTTCTTTTTTTCTTTCTTTTTTTTTTTTTCTTCCCTTCCCTACAAATTGGAGAACCCATAGTCTCACTCCTGTCTTTAACAATACTGCTGGGTAGGATTCTTTCACCCTAGAATAAATGTGTTTACTCATGAATAGGTAATCCAATCTTTCTTTATAATCTGTTGAGAGAAACAGAAAATTACTAGGTACAATTCATTTTATGGTGAAACAAATGTCTAAAATAGACCCTGTGACCTCAAGTATAGATATCACACTGCTCATGATGTAATATGTAAATCTCACATTTTATATCCAATAAAATTTACTAGACCAATGGAAGATAAGTCTATACTATATAATACCACATTCTGTTTTAATAATCATTAAAAACGAATGCAAAATAGGTTCATTCATGGGAACGAGTTAACAATCTCTCTTTAGTTCCAATTAAATATTGTTTTAACTGTTAGTTGACATCATAATAACATATTATTTTCATAATCTTACAGAAGTTAGAATTCTTTCCCCTGAAATATTTCTTAGCTTTAAAAAACACTTTTTGATATCTAAATTAAGCAATGCTTGAGAAAGTAAGTGCAGACCTTCAGAATTAAAAAGTACGAAATTTGCACTGTCACTTGTGTTGCTTTCACCAAGTACGTATTTCCTTTTCTGTAGGAAGGACTACAGCAACTGATCTTGAGCAAAAACAATTCAGATGAAGGACCTAACAAACAGTGCACACTAGTTTATTACACATAAAAACACCCATGTTTAGTCCAGAGGGTCCTCTTGATGGGTAGTTAGGTGTTACCATCCCACACTGGTAAGACTGGGCTTGTCCCAATCTTCCTACAGGAGTGTATCTGTCTTCAGCTATGAGTTGCAACACCTCCACCTCACTTCTGAAACAGTTTCCACCAATTCCATTTAGTTCTTATTGCAAAATGCAGTCAGGCATAGGCCATATATGTACTTCTTCTACATGAGTTTGTGCAGAGGTCAAACCAACAGTCAAACATGAAGTCACCTTGGTTCATTATGGCACACCATTAAGTGGTTTTAAACTTCATCGTTGCTAACATAATGGGAGAAGGACTATATATCAACTCCCAGAGACATATTTTCTGGTAGATACTGAAAATATGTGTCTCTTGGGATGTTGATGACAGCACACACACACACACAGATCTGAGATGCAAATCTTGCTGAGGTTGTGTAGAGAATCATGCAGATTCATCACAGAGAGGGAGAAAACTGGTACAGCTTCCTCCTTATTGCTGAAAAAGAGAGGTATCTGGGGCAACCAATCTTTACAACTTCACCTGGGTTTTGTCTCAAAGCAAACTGGATGGTTTATTTCAGAATAATACCTGAATGTTGAGAGTATCCTGGTATCCTGGCAGACACTGGGCATGAAGTATTGTTACAGGCCTGCACGTACACTCCAGCCTACATGATAGAAGACAGAAGCGGTGTGTCCTTGAGCAGCAGGTGTGAGGAGGCCGGCTGTGAGAAAGAGGAGCCAGGATGTGTGGGGGTTGGCTGGGAATGAGAGAAACCAGGACATTTCGAGCAGAATGCTGCTGACCACTAGATGGGGGGTGTAAACCACTGTTACTATTCAATGATTATATAACTTGTTGCGTGTGAGCTCTCGCACAGACTATATAAGCAGCACTCTGACTATTAATAAAGGAGAATGATCGTACTCATATTGAGACTCATCATTACTCCGGGAGAATGATCATACTCATATTGAGACTCATCATTACTCCGGGACCGCACTTCTCACTCCCCCCGCTGCGCCTCGATCCACAACGACAACACCTGAAAATGAGCGAAACACAAAAGTTAAGCAACAGAACTTGTGAACTGACTGGGAACCTAGTTATCTGATTGTTTAAGACCCTAGCAGGTTGCTTCCAAAGGCCTTTGTCTCTGTCATCTCTCCAGTGTTTTTACTCTCTCTTACCTGCCATGGAACATTTTTCCATTGGTACATCATCTATTCAACAAACATAGACTTGCAAGTGTGAACAGAGGCTGAACAAAAATGAAAAAAATTCAGAGTCTGTTAGGGGATTTTTTGGCAGTTGTTGCTAGTGTTCACGTCCATATGTAATTCTTTGCTTCCATACTTAGCCTTTACATGTTAACTAATGAAGTGAGGGAAATAGTTCTGATCCCTGGCAACTGTACTAGAGAGGTTAGAGATTTAGAAGATATTAATAGGAATCATCTTACATGACTCTTCTTACAGAAAGACTGGACAGACCGATGGATCAAAACCAGAGAATGGTTAGCATGTGGTTTGTAAAAACTGGATGATGCCCATTTTATTTATTTATTTATTTTTAATTAGGGCTCCATACTGTCATTACTCATTATGTATTTGATTTCTTAATGACATAATTGAAGTTATTTTTCTGTAACAATTACGCCATGACATAAATTTTAAGTAATATATAAAACTGTGTCTCATCCATGTACTAGTTACAGCTCAGTCATGCGTTTAAACAGTAATGATTCATAGAATCTTTTTTTATTTGCAGTACTATTACTTTATTTTAAAATTATAGTAATTGTAGCTGTCATTACATAAAGTCTAAACTCATATTCTCACAGTTCCATCACTGAAATATAATGAAAGTCCAAAGTCAGGATTTCTTCACTAATCATTGTCACTGAAATTACACAACATGCAAATAAACCCACCACAAGGTTTTTGTGGACACTTGAATTAAAACAATTTTAAAAAAAAGTTAACTTGAAGATAGTAAAATTGATATTATTCTGTACTGCCAGGTATTATGTTGATATTTGCAATCTATCTTCTAGCCAATTTATCAAACTGTTGCTGAAGAATATAGGGTCTAAAATTCTTTCACATTATCCTGCTGTTTTTTCCTTTTTTCTTATGTTTTGCAAACCCATTTATTTTCTTTGATATTTGCATGATATTACTGAGATAATGCCACATTTCTAAGATAAAATGTTGTAGTATACACTGTCAGAATGCAAAAAGACTTTTATTATCTAATTCAGGATGTAAAACCCTGTTTCTGTGAACAAATATGTATCCCCCTCTGTGCTAAGGAACAAGGTCATATCTACTGATAGAATAATTAACTATCACAGTAAAAGCCAACAAAAAGTAAAATATCTGAACTGGAATCAATTAACTTAAACATAATAAACTTGATCTGCAAATGTAGGCATACATTAACATTTTGAAAATTACAGAGATAATAAAAACATATTAAATATCATTCCCAAATGCAACAACAGTACCAGTTTTATTTAATAATTATATTTTAACTACTAGGAATAAAATCATATTCTTGGAGGAAAATCAACTTTCAGCATTTTAATTTTTAAGATTTTTTTCATTTCAAATGTCAGATAGCAACAATACTGCTGCCTTCACTACAGTAGAATAAATCTATAAAGCTCAGGTTTTTTTAGGACTTCAGCATTTTTTCCTTTTCTAAGGTTGTAAAAGAAACTATATTCTCAACATGGTATTCCACTGAGAATAGGAGAATCAGATCTGAATTTGTTACTTATTATAAATTAGGATATATGACATCTCTAGTGACTATATCAAACCTGAGGCTATGTCTAAGTCAAATTCCAGTGAAATAAAAATATAAAGATTTTCTCTTCTATGCAGGTTGAGCAGTGAAATTTTTATGGGAATCAAATAGAGAATATTTAGGATAGTCTTTGCCTATGTAGGTAAATCATTACTGTTCCCAAATCATCTCATATATAGCAGTTTGAGTTTTTAGATTGGAAGACATGAATCTCAAAAGAAGACTCAGAAAGCGAAGCTAAATCTACCAGGCCACTCTTTTGCATACCATTGCATATACATATTTTCCAAAATACTACTTTAAAACTACTTTCTGTTTTGATGTTTCTATCTACCTAAAAATAAATTAGTCAAAGTAAACTAATTTGCCAAGAAATACAATTTAATTGAAATGGCCTTCTGCGACACTTGGTCTATTCCATAAGAACACTCAATTTTTCATGCAGTTGGCAGCATGTGTTAAATATATACGATTGAATCAAGGAAGAAAATGTTTGTATTTTTCAGTATGATTGCTTTTAGCAGAATATAATTCTTACTTTGCTAAAGAAAACATTCTTCCTAGGATCTTTCATAGATTTAATGATGGAAGGAAGACCTAAAAGATTAATTTTGACACTTCCTGACCTGTAAGTAGCTTTCATTTTTTAAGTGGCACACATGGTCTTGGTCACATTACGGTTATGTACTCCTCGTTCAAAACAGCAGTGTTCATGCCTTCAACAGACACTTTGTTAAGAAACAAAATACAAGCTCTTGTCGTCCTTGGACTCAGTAGTCATAATTATCTGATCTGAGAATTACTGCAAGAAAATGCAAACAGATTTGTTCTTTTGTCAGTTGTAGTGAGTGACAGCTGACTCTTGCCATGCCATGCAACAGGTTCATGACCTTGGAAAGTATCCACTGAGAGTTTGAAAGTGAGAGGCACAGTACTTCAAATGATTGTCTCTCAGTCCCCATATACAAGAGACTGAGATTTGTTCATCAATGGTCATTTCTGTATGTGGATCTACGTGAAGATTTCTGGATCAATAGCTTTAATGTGGTAACAGTGATTTTATTTTACCTCTTTATTACTTTGGTTCCAAGAGAAACTGTGATGAAAAAAGTACAACCTTAATATAGAAGGATCACTTAAAAGAAAATGTAGTCATTTTACTCCATTTGCTACAGGATTAATATAATACAACTTAGTTTTCCTTTTTTCCTGCAATGATGCCATTTATTGTAAAAAAGTAACTATTGTTAAATCTTGTATGTATGAGCTGCTAGGACTAATAGTTACATGCAAATAAACTGGTAGGTTATCTTTTTTCAATTCTGTTTCATGGGAATTTGGAGTAGAAATGTTCAGATTGTAAAATTCTTCATAAATATTGCATGGGTATTATGGACAACAATGCCAAAAATATGCCGATAACCTAAAACTCCAGTTAACATTCTTTCAGAGGCAGAGAGACATAGTAGTCTCACAAGTTAAGGGGTATTTGAGTGATGTTTGAGCATGGATGAATAATGGGTGGATTAGAGTCTGAAAAGAATAAAATGCTTTGAATAGATAAACACTGAGTGGGAGAAGCTAACAAGCCGAAAGCCTTAATCAAAAAGCCTGGGCGATCAAGTAACAGTAACTGGTGCAAACTCCTTGCACCCAACAGAAAGGAATTTCTGTTGCAGCAGCAAAGAAATTGCAAAGGAAACAACTCATAAATTTTAATGATGGATTCAAGATAATTTTCTTTTATCTTAAGAAAAAAATAATTTGTTTCAAGACATGGGACTTCTCCATGTTATTACCAAGAACAAAACACACTAAGGAATTATGGTAAAGTAAACAAGGAAAATTAAATAAACCTAAGAACAAAAAGTCAACTTTACTCAGAAGATAAAATGGAATATCAAGATTTAGTATATAAAAAAATATAGAAAAAAGTTGAGATGCATTAAAGTACAAATTTCAAGCATTTGGCTATGAAAATAAAAATAAGATCTTTTTGTTCTGGAAGGCTTTAAAACAATACTTTCTTAGTTTACATTAATGGGGATACTGGTAGGTGAAAAACTGGTCATGAGTGGACAATGTGTTGTCTCAACCCAAAAAGCCAACCATATCCTGGACTGCATCAAAAAAGCATGGCCAGCATCTCAAGGGAGGAGATTCTGCCCCCCTGCTCCTTTTTGGTGAGTCCCCACCTGGAGTACTGCATCAAGCTCTGGAATCCTCAGCACAGGAAAGATATGGACCCGTTAGAGCACCAGAGGAGGGCCACAAAAATTATCAGAAGGCTGGAATATCTCTCCTATGAAGAAAGGCTGAGAGGGTTGACGTTGTTTAGTCTGGAGAAGAGAAGACTGCAGGAAAACCTTATAGCAGCCTCTCAATATGTAAAGGGGGCTTATAAGAAAGATGGGGACAGACTCTTTAGTAGGGCCTGTTGTGAAAGGACAAGGAGTAATGGTTTAAACTAAAAGATGGTAGATTCAGACTAGATATGAGGAAGACATTTTTTATAATGAGAGTGGTGAAATACTGGAACAGGTTGTCCAAGTAGGTTGTAGATCCCCCATCTATGGAAACATTCAAGGTCGGGTTGGACAGGGCTCTGCGCAACCTGATCTAGTTGAAGATGTCCCCGCTCATTGCAGAAGGGTTGGACTAGATGACCTTTAAAAATCCCTCCCAACACAAAATATTCTGTAATTCTACATTTCTATACATTTTCTGCATACCATCTTAATACATTAATATTACATATAATAATAATATATTATTACATATAAGGAGGACCCGGGAAACTACAGGCCAGTCAGTCTCACCTCCATCCCTGGAAAGGTGATGGAACAGCTCATTCTGGAAGTCATTTCTAAGCACATGGAGAAGGAGAAGACTATCCGGAGT
>VZSC01010393.1:125133-144956 GCA_013398225.1 Steatornis caripensis
ATGAAGTTCAACAAGGGCAAGTGTAGGGTCTTGCACGTGGGGAGGAACAACCCCATGTGCCAGTACAGGCTGGGGGTTGACTTGATGGAGAGCAGCTCTGCGGAGAAGGACCCGGGAGTGCTGGTGGACACCAGGCTCACCATGAGCCAGCAGTGTGCCCTTGCGGCCAGGAAGGCCAATGGCATTCTGGGGTGCATTAAGAAGAGTGTGGCCAGCAGGTGGAGGGAGGTGATCCTCCCCCTGTACTCTGCTCTGGTGAGACCACATCTGGAGTACTGTGTGCAGTTCTGGGCTCCCCAGTACAAGAGAGACAGGGAACTACAACCCCTACCATTCTATGATTCTATTGTCAGCTGTGTAAGGCTATCATGGTGTAGAGATTATTATTTTTATGAAATCTTGGATTAGTAGTGTGCTTGGCAAAAAATTGTCAGAGAGCAATAATCTTCAATGTCCCCAAAATATGTACTGACTGTTGGAGACTGCAACATCTACATTTATTTTCCTTAGGGCAAGGACTGCAGCTATCTGTGGGATGAACGAAGGCTGGATGTTAATATACAAAAAGTGTCTTTCACCATTCAATTCAACATTTTTTTTTCACTAATAAAGGAGGCAAAGATAATCCAGTATTTTGCATTTATTTCTTATTTTCTTTCAAATGCCTTTGAGTGATCTGCTTCATATAAGACTTCTGTGTTGTTACAGCTGATTGTTTTGGTATTAGTTTCATGCTTTCAAATATTTAGAGCTGCTTATTTTTAGAATATAAATCAGCCTTAATTTTCAGAAGTTGATTAAGTAGCTCAATTGACTCAGTTTTTTTTTTAAAGACATGGTTTCTCAGAAAAACTCTTTCAGGGGATCTTGACCCTGTTTATGTGAATTTTCTTTTATCATTGCATATGGAATATTCAGCATCAGGTTCCCTGTTGAGTGAGAATACTATGAATGAAACACAGTTTCTTTCAAATATATTTTCAATTAATTATCTTACTACAAGGTAATTCTTGGCTTATATGCATCAAGAGATAAAGTCCAACTTCTAATTTCACTTTTTTCTGTTGCAATCCATTGACTGAAATATGATAATCAGTAGTCAACAAAGGTATAACTAGGAGAATGATTTAGCCTGCTATTAGTACAGTAACTTCAAACAGTGAGCAATTTCCTGGTGTAAAGCTGTAATAATGATTAGTGAAAATAATTGCAAGTGCTTTTAGTCGTATAAAATAAACACGTAGACCAGAACATTAGAAAATAAAAATAACATAAACCCATTTAGTTGTATGTATTTTAAAAGTTGTACATTATCATCTTATGAAAATTCTCAAATTTCTAGAAAGTCTAGTGTAACAATCACTTATGTTGTCATATAGGTCATTTGGCATGGTGGGTTGACCTTGACTGGTTGCCCAATGCCCACCCAGCTGCTCTCTCACTCCCCATCCTCAAAAGGACAGGGGGAGAAAATAGGATCTATTAGATTTTGCTAGCCATTGCACACACACATATATATTTTATATATTTGATATATAAATACCATGGGTTTCATGACTATTACTTTGAAAGCTACCTCAGTTGGTTTGTATCTTGGCATGTATGCAAGCAAGAAAATGAGTATTTTTCCTTCATACAGCCCATTTTCTTTCACCGGTATACAGTAAGAATATTTTCAGCCGCGAATTGCTTAAATTAAATGATGTTCTTCACAGTTATAGCAACTTAGGGGCACATTTCATAGAATCATAGAATCATAGAATGGTAGGGGTTGGAAGGGACCTCTAGAGATCATCTAGTCCAACCCCCCTGCTAAAGCACGTTAGCCTAGAGCAGGTTGCACAGGAATGCATCCAGGCGGGTTTTGAATATCTCCAGAGAAGGAGACTCCACAACCTCTCTGGGCAGCCTGTTCCAGTGCTCTGTTACCCTCACAGTAAAGAAGTTCCTCCTCATGTTCAGGTGGAACTTCCTGTGTTCCAGTTTGTGCCCATTGCCCCTTGTCCTGTCGCTGGGCACCACTGAGAAGAGTCTGACCCCATCCTCTTGACACCCACCCTTTAGATATTTATAAGCATTAATCAGATCTCCTCTCAGCCTTCTCTTTTCCAGGCTGAACAGACCCAGCTCTCTCAGCCTTTCCTCATAAGACAGATGCTCCACTCCCCTAATCAACTTTGTGGCCCTCCGCTGGACTCTCTCCAGTAGTTCCCTGTCTCTCCCTGTCTCTCTCTCCCTGTCTCTCTCATTTATCTGAACAAATATGATCAGCAGATGCCTACATTCAAGTGACTCTTGGTAGGCTCCCTTTATATGCGATGGAGAGACTGGCATTTTAGGATAAGGTGAATTATGCCCTAAAATTACATGTTTATCAAAGGACAAATTTATCTCCATTAAAAAAGATGCTTCTTTCTTTCCACTGAGTATGAGGGGAGGCTAGAGGGCTTAAATCACATATAAACTGTAGGGCTGAAATTTGACCAAATGTTAGATTTTTACTTTAGGATGGGATAATACCTCTCTAGGCACCAGTGATAACTAGAACTCAGTTCAGAATTCCAGTCAGAAGTTCTTAGGGTTATTTCACATCACTGGATATCACAGTATCACAGAATGATTGAGGTTGGAAGAGGCCTCTGAAAATTTGGTCCAAAACCTCTACTCAAACAGTGTCACCTAGAGCTGGTTGCATAGGACCAAATTCAGATAACTTTTGAGTATCTCCAACAAGGGAGATTCCACAATTCCCCTGAGGAAGTTGTGCCAATGCTGTCACCCTCACAGTAAAAAAGTGTTTCCTGATGTTCAGTTTGTGTTTCAGTTTGTGCCCCTTGCCTCTGTCACTGAACACCACTGAGATGAGTCTAGCTCCATCTTCTTTGTACTCTCCCTGCAAGTATTTGCATACACTGAGAAGGTCCCCCCGAGCCTGCTGTTCTCCAGACAGAACAGTCCCAGCTCTCTCCTCATGAGAGAGCCTTTCCCAGCCTTTCCTCATAAGAGAGACACTTCGGCCCCTTAGTCATCTTGGTGTCCCTTTTCTGGACTCTTTCCAGTATGTCCATGTCTGTCTTGTACTGAGGAGCCCAGAACTGAACCCGGAATCCCAAATGTGTTCTCATCAGTGCTGAGTATATCACCTCCCCTGATCTGCTGACAATGCTCTGCCTAATGGGGCCCATGATTCCCTTAGACTTCTTTGTCACAAAGACACGTTGCTGACCCATGTAGAACTCGGTGCCCATAAGGACTTCCAGATGCTTTTCTGCTAAGCTACTTTCTGGCTGCTTGTCCTCCAGCATATACTTGTCCTCCAGCATATACTGGTGCCTGGTATTATTCATTCACAGGTGCTGGACTTTGCGAATCCCTTTGTTCAATTGACATTGCATAAACCAGCAAGACCTGAATTGGACTGGCAGATATGACAAGGAACCTATGAGAAAAATATGCTTCCCTGGAGTTATTGCTGGGTGACAAGACCATGGGACATCTCGAATAGTAGTCAGCAACCATATTTGAGCAACTGAAGTCCCACATCAGCATTGGCTACACTATTTTTTTAGACATGTCTCTTTCACAGAGGCATATATTTGTAGGTGTTCATATTAAATACTTCACTATCTGGAGGTGAATTCCACTCCTAAAAGTGAGTAAAATAAACCAAACTATCACAGATGAGTAAATAAATCAAAATGTGAAAGAACTACAAATTTGTAAGAAATTGTAATCAGCCTAGTGAGTAGATTTATTTCCATATAATAACATTCATGGACACTGTAGTAAAGTTTATACACTGTATAGCTCTCTCATAAAGAGTGAAAATCCCCTGAGGATAAATGCAAGATTTAAAAAAGTGTTATAATTTCCTTCTATAAGGACAACAAAGTGTTATTTGTTGATTGTCCAATTTAATTCAAAGAAAGAGGAAATGGGTCATTTTCTGCTAAACATCAGTCTGAAAGGAATACAGGTGGGATTCTGTCAGACACAGAAAAGTCATTTTTGTAATTAGCTCTAGGAAATAGGAGGTAAATCCAATGCTACAAAAGTGCTGCCCTACCTGTAACAGTTTTCTTTTTACTTGATCTCCTCCTAAGGTCACTGATTTGGCATCATTTAGAAAAACAAAATCATACACAGCATGTGTATTTCTGTCTAAGTTCATTTCATGCTTGAAGTTAACTAAAACCCAAGAGAAATTATATTATATCTAAAGAAACAATGAGAACAACAGAATTCTTTAATAATGACTTGAAGGAGTGAATAAAATAGGAAGAAAACCCAGCCAAGTTAAGTCTGAACAGTTATGAAACCTGACCAACACTATGGCTCCTGGAGTGCCAGGTCACATATTGAGATTCTTTGACCACACATCTTGGAGGGATCTATGGATATTGGAGAATAGGCACAATGAGATATGACTATCAAAAAACAGGAGTTGTGGATGATAATTTTTCCTTGTTTTCCAAAATAAATTTTATTTCCTTTCTACTAAGATCCTGAATTATCCAAATGAGTCCCACTTGTAACAAAATGTATTTGAAAATTAAAGGAATGGAGCTTAGCTAGGAACACCAATGAAAGCATCTTGTCTTTTGCTTTACTCTGGTAAACCAGTTTCCAGACTTAGAAATGCTATTTGAAAGAAATGAACAGACATATTAACAGGACATGAAAGACAGGTTAACATTAAGATTCACAGCCAGGAATCACAAGATTAGATAATATCCACAGATAGAAACAATTTTCCACAAAAACTTGATAAAACGTGGCCATAGTCTGCCAAACTTCATTTTGATTTTCATGCATAAATGCTTGCAAAGAACTTTAGTACAGCTGAAAAAGCAAATTTATGCCATACATGAATAAACACTTACAGAACTGAGACCTTTGTGAAGTTAATATATGAACAAGTAGTGTAACAATCAATATGTAGAAACAAATTAAAAAATACTGAGTCATCTTCTCACCCTACCTACCATCAGGGATAGACAGTTATTTGCCACTTGAGAAGTAATTTAATAGATTAATGCGGGTCATGTCCAAGCTAATAAATATTTCTAGGATAAGATACTACCTCATGGGGGCATGGAATCACACTACCACCCTCCCTCTCCAATCTTTCTTCTGCAAATAGAGAGGATGTGATTGCTGAGTCATTTCTTTTCAAAAGATTGCAGTGGGTTGCTAATACAGTTGTGATTCAGATATATTCAGCATAGGGCCTCAGGCAACAAGCTGATGGCATGCCAGAAAGGGGATCTGCAGGGAACCATGAGCTTGTAAATAGTCTTTTTTGGGTGAGTGGTGCTAAATCATTGACTGACCATCACCATTTCTGGACAGTCTAATGCTGAGTGAGACTGTGCCCTACAATTTATCTTTAGTGTTTTGTCTGGTCTCATCTATAACACATTATCGTATTGATCCTGTCAAAATGATGATGGCAAATAACATTCACCAGGAAACATTGCATGTGATTTTGCAAAAATTACATGCTACTCTAACTTCACAGGAAACAATGGCAACTGCAAAAACTGAGTGAGGAAATAAATCATTGCTCATGAAACTGGCAGTAAAGTTCATTTTCTTGTTCCTTAGAAACAGCGAAGCAGTTGTGTTTGCCTTTGAAGTATTGGTAAAAGCAGTTAAAGGGGGGTTTTTGTTATTTTTTCCCCTCTAACTGTTAAAGTTGTCCTATTACGCTAGTGGGAAAAAATTGAAAAAAAAATGTGAGTGTCACAAAAGAAAAATTCACTGGAGGACGGTAGCAGTTATCACTAAAATGGTCTTTTGCTGAAGGGCTAAAACTACATAGTACAAAAAGGAAACAAACCTCTGTTTGTGTCTTATCACCTGCAGTGCATCGGCTCTGTCTGTTGAACCCTACTTTTCAGCTCTATTCTCTAGCACACTGTTTGAGTTCTTTTTCTTTTTTTCCATTTTCCAAGCAGAAAAGTAGACTTCGTGATATCCCCTGCATTGCTGTCCTGCACAAGAGACTTTCTGAAGTTACATTTGTTTATTTCATTTGAAATATGAAGTATGGCCCTAAAGAACTCCTGTCCCACATGCTGACGTTTCTTCAAAACATGAAAGCACTGCATTTCCTATCTAGTCTTTTTCTAGGGTCCAATCACAGATGATTTAATGTTTCTTTCAGTGAGGAAAATCAGTGTCTATACACATTTATAATTCTCTCCTCTCCTGGAGCACAGATTATGAGAAAACTTAAGATTTCTATAATAGTTTAAAATGCTTTTAAACTGTTGGGAAAACTGTGTAGTCCCTGCATTGTAAAAGAGCTGAAGCATAGGAATAGATAACACATGGCAGAAAATATGTTGCCACAGGAAAAGAAAAAAGAAAAAAAAAAAAAAGGCTTGCCTACGGGAACAAGACAATGAGTCTCAGATCTACAGAAGATTAGACAAGAGAACAAAATGAACAAAAACTTTAGAAACTTCTTATATCACTTCACAGCCATCTGATAGTTACAGAACAACATATTTTGTACTTTGGTGTCTACTCTCTTTTTCTTCTTTGGACTTTCTATTCTTTTTTATCCTAAAAAATAACCAAATTAATATGACAATTACACTGCAGTGTTTATGTGAAATAAGACCACAGTCTGAAAGGCAGAGAATGTCTTGTGACAAAATTCTTAGGACTTTCTACTTCTGAGGGAGATTTATCTAGTAGAAAGTTCACTAGAATATTCAAACAACTAATCAGTAAAGAGCTCGGTATTTAAAAGTGTTCTCTAAGATAACTGGATACTGCTGTTCTATCTATACCCTTTATATTTGACTATCTGATGACATTTGCATTTAGTATAATCTAACACAACAATGACACATAATTTTTCTTTCTTTTTTTTTTTTTTGTAGCCCACAGTTCAGAAAAGGAATTAAAATAAATGAGTAATGAATACAGAAAATATTAAAAAGCAGGGAGAGGAACATTTTGCAGTATACAACAATTCAGTATACTTTAAACATGTATGCCTATGTCAACTACAAATACTCGTTCTTCCTAATATTTCAGACTTTATTTCTGCACCTGTTCAATGCACTATGATGAACTGCAGAATTCACAGTTTCACACATACAGTAGTTACTGTAACATTCACTCCATTAGTGTCTGCCAGATTCATTTTGGATTTGAAGCCTCCTATCTAAATTGACAACAACTACCCAATTGTAGTACCTTTTGCATTCCTGACGTGTCATACTACATTACATTTTCCGTGCCACCACCCATCATGTTATATTGTGTCATGCAGAAAAGCCAATGTGAGTTGACATTACAGAAGATGATGTGATCTAAGAGATTTAAAACTATGCAACTCACTGAAGCAGAAAGGCGACACACTGCAACCAAGGTGTAAATACTAACTTCATCCAGAGCATCAGCTATCTGCTAAAACTACATATGTTGTATAATTTCCAGAACTTGAGATAATGTGATCTGAACAATTTTAGTGTAATACATAAAATACTAAACTCCAAAAATATTGCAGATTTGACTTAGACATGCAAAAGTAAGGACAATTAAATTAGAAGTTTATACTTTTAATTTAACAGGCATAGTTTCCACTAACATAATCTGTTGTACTACAAATTTGGATGTTATAGAAGAATTAATTATACTTCACAACATCCAAGAAAGAGAATAAGTATCACTTTCTTAGTTTGGTGAATAAAAAAAAAAAAAGGAGGCTGAAGTGGCAATAACTAATGCTATTAATGAAATACATACAAAAATACTAGAACAGATCCAAGAATTTTGTTTCTCAGTGGCAGGGAATATACAATCCCTTTTGGTTTAAATATCTTCTTTTATCATCAGAGACAATAAGTCTGACTGATTTTGCATATTTCATCTTGTCATATGAGGTTTAAGTTAACATTCATCAAATACAATTTCAGGTGATGGATGGAGGTGTCTAAGTTAGGAGTATTTCAAGGGTTCCATCTTGTATAATTAAAAAGAAAAGTATTAGGGAGTTACAAAATCCAGAAGCACAAGGGAGGTGAGGTTGCTGCAGTCCCATGTTGCCAGGTCCAACCAGAGGCTGAGCAAATGTTCCTAGTAGGCACACATACACACGTGTATTTATATGTACATA
Organism: Steatornis caripensis; assembly: GCA_013398225.1. Taxonomy (NCBI): domain Eukaryota; kingdom Metazoa; phylum Chordata; class Aves; order Caprimulgiformes; family Steatornithidae; genus Steatornis; species Steatornis caripensis. Next base: position 133,271 of record VZSC01010393.1, read on the forward strand.
TACATGGCCTGCCACATAGACCAACACAGACAGACACATTCAGCGTTTGCTCAAACACAAATAGCACCAGTGGCCTAGTCCTCCTCCCCTTTCTGGCTGAGCAGAATGAAGATGCATTACTGGGAAAAAAAAAATCTCTATATATGCAGACACGTACGTATACATGTGCATAAGTAAAGTGTGGATCCCTCCAGTAGATGAGCTCAGATCCTCAATCTGCCCAGTAGCTGCCCCTGTATCCCAGCCTCCCCAGTAGGTGCCTTTGGATCCCAATCTCCCCCATACCTGCACCTGGATCCCAGTCTCCCCACTTTCTGGCATTTGAACATAGGCACCCCCAAGGCTGCAGCCCCACTCCAGCTGCTGGTACAGATGTTCTCTCTCTCTCATGCACACACATACACACACTTATCTTACCCTTAGAGACCCCCAGCTCCCACAGTACCTCCAGCAGCTGGCTGAGACTCTCTTCCAATAAACAGTTCCTCCCCATGGCCTCACCCTTAGAGACCAAACCACACCCCTGCCTCCTAGACCACTTAATCTCCTTGCCTGCTGATCCAGCTTGCCCTTCAGTAGTACTCACACACTCACTCACAGGAGCACACTCAATCCAGGTGCTGACACCACCAACATACAAAACTCTAGTCTGACTCCATCCACTGGCACTTTAACAGCACACACACATACACAGAAGAGGCAGCCCCTCACTCAGGAAAATAGTTAGAAATTGAGTTTAATCAGAAGACAAGACAGACTGTGCTGATCAGGAACAGGGGATGGCTAGACAGGTGTACTGACCAGCCAACTTTACAAGAAACAGGCCCTTTCATCCCTCATGTCTTTGTTTTTCCACACCTGTTCCTCCACAAATCACTGAGATCATAGAATCATAGAATGGTTTGGGTTGGAGCGGAACTTTAAAGGTCATCTAGTCCAACAACCCTGCAATAAGCAGGAACACTGGATCACACTACTCAAAGCCCTGTTCAACCTGACCTTGAACGCTTCCAGAGATGGAACATCCATGACTTCTCTGGGAAACCTGTTCCAGGGTCTCATTGCCCTCATCGTAAAAATCTAAATCTACTTTCTTTCAATTTAAACTTGTTCCACTTGTCCTGTCACTACAGGCCCTGACAAAAGGTCTGGGGTCTCACAAGAGCAGAGGAGAGGGAAGAATCACCTCTCTCAACCTGTTTGCCATGTTTATTTTTATGCAGCTCAGGATACATTTGGCTCTCTGGGCTGCAAGTACATGTTGCCAGCTCAAGTCCAGCTTTTCATCCACCAGTATTCCGAAATCCCCAGAAGTGCTCTCAATTCATTTGCCCCCCAGTCTGTATTGATACTGGTGATTATGCCAACCCAGTTTGTATTCTTTTATCCTGTTACTCTTTTAGAATGCCTTTTATGGTCAGAATCAGCCCCTTCTTGTAGTTCAGGTGATATTTTTTCCTTTCGGGTGGACCCATTTAAATTCAGACTACATGTAATCTAGTGAAATTTGTTTATCCACTGTCATCTTTTCTTCAGTGCTCCACTTAAGGTAATTCTTCATATAATTGTTAAATTTTCATTGAGGTGGATCTTGATCCCTTTTTTAAAATTCACCCATTCTAAATGCATTTAAATTTATTGGTTGGTGAGGCACTTAACTATTCCATCACTGTTGCTACCCTCTAGAATTGCTCACTTAAATATTTGTCATCGTAATTTAAGCATTTGATCAGTGAGGTTGATTACAAATTCAAATCAATTTAAATACTTCAGCACTTTTGTATTTTATGTCTTTCTGAATTTTTATGAACCTCAGACACAAAACTGGCTGTGTTCTCTCACTTCATAATGAATGCATCCTAATATGAGTTGAGCGAATGCAGTAGGATGCATTATATCAAGCTATCCTTCAAAAGATACATCACAACTCTCTACTTCTGTCTTTGCCACATATCCATGAGTCACGTCTAGAATGCATTTCACCTCCCAAGACCATGTTCCACTTGAAGACTCCTAAGCGGAAAAGTTTAAATCAACAGGATCATAGCTGTCTACTTTTATAATTTCTATTTTTTTAATGTGGGATTTAAACTGCTTACTTTTAATATTATTCAAACTGTTACTTAGTCGTAAGGTCCTTTACATGAAGATACAGTTTCAATAGATAATGCCCAGCAAATACTGGCCTTCCCATATATCATTATCGAGGGAAGAGGTCAGACACATTGTTGCCAACAGCAGCTCTTCATGCTTACTTCCAGAACAAGGGGAAAAAAAAAAAAGAAAGGAAATAAAAAAAAGGTGTTAATAAGAACATTTATCAGTCAATGAAGGGTACTTCTGGGCCAAAAATGTAAAGGGTAATAAATTTAGGACCAACATCATTATTCTAATGCTCTTTCTGGTACAGTAACTGTAAGAAATTGATGGATGCTTGATTCAGTATGTATTTTGTGAGGTACTTGTTATTCTATGTATACAGATGAGAAGATTGCTGATACGTGGTTCTCAGAAATATTACTGGGCTAAGCCTGAAGATTATGTGTTTGTATTTACACAATTAACCCATCACATTGATGGTATCTGTTTTGACTTGTTTGTTCTGAATGGACTATGTTATATTTTTGCAAAAAAGTATGGATGGATAGCAAACCAGAAAGCAGCTACTTGCACTTTCTTAGCTACTGTATTCTTGGTCAGATGAAACTCTTTGAAAGGAAAGTGATTCTGCTTTGCCTGGCACCAGGTGAGCATGTACTAGTGTAACAAGCCTCTGGATTTCAGTGTGAGAGGTGAGCAAAAGAGAGAAAAGCAGACAATAGGGCCTCCACAAAGAGTAACAAGATAAGGAGATGAGGAACAAGGAAAGGAATGTGTAGCCAACACTTTAAATCAATGCACAAATAGATTTTTTTTTTCCTACAGACACAGAAAAAGGCATATATTTTACTGCAGTTTTGCAAGCTGCAAAGTTGGAAGATTGACAGTAACCCTGGAGGAAGAGATTTGCCTTACTGAAACAGAAGAGATTTGCTTATGGAAAAGTTATATAATTTCTGTTATACTTATTTATTAATTTACTTAATTTTAAAATGTCATTTTTCTAGCTTAGAACTTTTAAGAAAACACCTTCTTTTGGGGGAGAGGGATTACTAGGTTTGTTCAGCTTTGAGAAGTCGGAGACTGAGGGGTGATCTGTCTACAACTTCTTCATGATAGAGAATGGAGAGATCTCGCTGTCTAGTGATAGAATGAGAATGAATGTCTTTAAAGCTGCATTAGGAGAAGTTCAGATTGGATATTAGAAAAAAATTCTTCACTGAGAAGGTAGTCAAGCACTGGAACAAGCTCCCCAGAAAAGCTGTTATGGTCCCAATATTGTCAGTGTTCAAGAAGTGTTTGGACAATGCTCTTACAGATATGGTTTAAATTTTAGGTTATCCTGTGTTTGGACTCAATGATCCTCATGGATCCCTTCCAACTCAGGATATTCTATGATACAGTGATTCTATGGTTCTTACCTTAACAGTGACAGCAGGTATACTGCAATGATGTGTCCAACTTGAGGTCCTCTCACAGCTTTTCCTTAACGTACATATATTTCGTAATGATTTACCATCTTCATGCAGCAAGAAAAATGGCAACTAAATATTTGTGTGGATGGTAGCTGTTGACCTGTTATTGTTACGTGTCCATATCCTTAATAGTATTAAGGAAGAGATAGAAATAAATAATTCTGATCACCAAATGCCAAGTGAATTCAGTCAATTTGAAGAGTACTTCTGATTCCCTCTCTAAATCTCAACAGGGTAGATTATCTTTCCTGCAACAAATCTGGGCAATTGATTCTTCAATTAATTTTACAGGAAAATGCAGATGACCACTGTAATGAATCTGCATTTCTGTGTGTACTGACAAATAACTTCTTGTCTGAAGAAAAATTTCTTCCTCCTTGAACACTTTTCCCCTTATCTGTTGAATCTCAGCAATCATTGTAAGCGAAGCCTGTGTAAACACTTAAAAAGCAATAAACAAAATAAAATACCCTCCAACTCCTGACATACAACCTACAGCAATGCTGATCAAAATTTAGGAGCTTTCAATTTGCAAATAATGACATTACTCAACTTGTTTTCATTTGACAATGGAAAACCAGTTTTATGGAATTCTGTATGAAATGGAAATTTCATTTTGTCACAGCTTAAATCCGGGCTACCTATTAAATGTATGACAGATGCTCTTTGTTAACCCCGTCATTCACCATAAGGGGGGAAAAGAGAAAAGGGAAAGAGACTTATGAGCTGGAAAAATTATAAAATCTTTAATCTAGCTACAAGAATAATATATAACAATAATAGGAAAAATAATAGTGAAATATATACAAATATACAAATATGTACAACACTGAATACATCACTTGGACACTGCGGGACATGCCCCAGGAAAGTCACAGACTGTACTCAGCAACAGGCAGGAGCTGGATTCAGGAATGCACAGATCGGGATCGAAGGCAGAAGAATCGGACAGAGTCCTCCTCAGATGTCGGCCATGGAAGAGAGAGTGACCCTCGTGATCCCTCAGCTTTATACCGAGTATGACGCGTATGGGATGGAATACTCCCTTTGGTCAGGTTTGGGTCACCTGTCCGACCTGCTCCTCCCCACCGCAGGGTCGCAGGTGGGACCACTTCTCTGCTCTTTCAGTTCCGGCGCACAAGAAAGTCAGCAGAAGCAAGCATCGACTTTGGTGTCCATAGGGATAACTATAAGCAAGATCCTTTCTGCATACCATTCCTACCGTTCCAGCGCTAACTATAAACACCAAGCCTTATCACTGCTAGAAGCAGCTACTGTCTGGAAAAACACTCAGTTAGTTTCAGAGAGTGCAGCTTCTCAGAAGAGACTTAAATAAAATTAAAGTTACTAAAAGAAAATTTGTTCTGTCCTGGCCCAAACCAGGATGCATTTTAATACTTTATTTAATAAAAAAAAAACTTCTGAAATTGTTTTTGTCATTATTTTACATTAGTACTAGAAATGGGTAAGCAGATATCATTGCCAAAACTTATTTTATATTTAACTTTTCAAATATGTAATTACTGAATAAAACACTACTCATTAGACCATGGTAGTTAAAACTGTTTTATTATTGCTAAATTCACCAAAAGAAATTACTGTTTAATAGTGAAAATATGCATAATTATTCAGTTGATATACCTAGCTATATTACAATGAATCTCAAAAGTCACATTTAAGTGAGTGTAGATCAAGACGTAATATAAAATGCCGTATAGGTGACCAACTTTTATTTCAAAGGCTGAAGCCCAGGAATCAGTGAAACAGTCTGTTATTTATGTAGCTAAAATTCCTTGCCTTCCAGTTAAGTGTCCAGTGCTTCTACTGTGGGGAATGTGTAAAACAATGTGAACTTTAATAATGTAGAGGAGTTTGTATATATAACTCACTTCAATATACAAGAAGATTTGAATTATCAAAAAAGTAGATACCAGAAACTTAGTATTCCCCATTCCAAATGAAATTTCCGAACCAGTAAACTAGACCTAGGTTTCTTCTCACCAACTGTTCCTGTAGGTCTAAGATTCTCATTTCTGATTCAAGTGTACTTCTACATAGAATTTTAGGTGAAATTAGTCTGGACCTTAGCTTTAGGAATTTAGAAAGGCAGAGAAGTCAGGATTACACTTGTGAAAGGCTGTCTTTATCTGTAATGAATAGAGAGCGAGCCCTCCAGAGGATGATTTATCCCACCTTCAATATAAATCACAGCATGATGGCATTCTGGCAATGATTCTTCCCTTGTGGCAGTAATGCTTCTTTCCCTGAACGACTAAGTCTTGTGCCTTGATTAGAAATTAATATGGGACTAAGTGCCTTGCTATTTTGGATATCATCCTGGAAGCTATGGAGGGACTGAAAGATTAGATGTCACCATGTCTGAGTGCTGGGCTGAATAGCTGTATCTTTCATCGTAAAAAGATACTCTTTGAATATTCTTCTTAGCCTGGAATTTTTTTTTTCCTCTACAGCATCTAAACCAAACACTCCACATGTTTAACATCTTTCCACAGTGTAGTAATGCTTAAAATTAAGGGTTATAGACTCAACTCCCTTCTGACAGAGAACCCTGAAAAAAGCTCTAATAAGTTACTGTTTCAAACAGGGATCCATACCAGCATATAATGACAAACCTAGGGAAACGAGAAGCTGTTGGCTATAGCAGGTCTAGGTTACCTTCCTGGATGAGTAACACTAGGAAGCTTAACTCAACTTTCCTCAAGGTGATCAGCACTAAGAAATTTGCAAAATCTTTCCATTTTGTTCTTTGCTTCTTGTTCTGGGTCTTTTTTTTCTTTTTTTCCCCAAGAAAATTTGTGAAAGAACCCAATTTTATTCCAAAGAAAAATGGAAAAATCTATCTTCGTGTGGTGTAAAACTTATTCCATGCTCTTTTCCAGGTAACTTCTAAAATTTGTTATTATTAGAGGAAAAAAAAGTTTTGTGGTTTTTTTTTAAGATGACATTTTTTTCTACTGAAAACTGTTTGACAAAATATTATCACTTTTCATTCTTATGTTATTGATTTCATAGGGATATTGTGCTTCTATTCACTTAGCAGAAAATACCAAAGAAAGGAAGATTTACTGGAAAGTAAATTTTTTAAAGTGAGTCAGTCCTGAGAAGTAAATAACAAAACTAGTAAAGATGCCAAGGTGCTAAGCAACAGGAAAAATAAAAGACACATGAAAGAATATTAAACCACAGTAAGGACATTTTTTTCTCTGTGTCTTGTCTTCATGATCTCAGAAGGAATGTTTTTGAAATATTGCACGTCATGCATCATTTAAGTAAATCTTTGCTTAAATAGACAAGAGCTAACTCACACAAGGGTTTGATAGTCAATTTTTTTTCTAAATTATTCATGTGGGGAATTTTTTAATGTGTATCACTAATGTGAGCTGTAAGCATGTAATTGATGAAATCCTGCTTGAAGACCCTCAGGAAGGTGATTTAAAATGGCAATTTGTTAAAATAATGTCTATTAGCTCTGATTTTCCCATGCTCCTACCAGTTAATGCAGCATGTTCATTTATCATTGAACTCGGATTAACTCACTCAAACTATGACCTAACCTTATCAAAGTTACTTCAAATTACCACCTGTTAAACTGACTGTGTGTTGTAGTAGAAACATCTTATTATGGGTCACTGTGATTGCATTTCAAGTGTGAAAAGATGCTAGAGGTTACTTCTATAATTTCAAAATATATTCCAAAGATATATTTCAAGGTTTATATATATTCTGCATAAAATTATGTATTTTATTGACAATAATGCTCTTTGTCCATGGAAAAAAAAATGTTTTTCTTTCTTTCCTGCAAGTAAGCATGGAATTTGATGTGAACACACTGTCTGTCTCTCAGATATTGCAATATAAACAACTATTGAGGGATTTTTGCTAATTAAAAAGATGAAAGTGTTTAAAAAGTCTCCTAAATCATACTGCACTACCCAGTGCAAAAAGTGTGTAGTAAAGGACCAGCAAAGGAAGGACCTTTAACCTGTATGTTTTTTTATCATATGGGAAAATCAGTTCCTATCAGAATCTGGAATATTAACTGAAATACTGACTTATTATGCAGATAGGGTTTATCAAAAAACTTCTTACGTAAATACATACACATCTCACATCTGGGCAAGTGACTTAGGTGCCCCATGGCACTTGAAATGGCACTAAACATTCTGTTCAGGCAACAAAATAATTTCCTAGATTTTTTTTTTTCCCTACGAGTCACCAGAAGGCTACAACAAAGACTGACTTAATTGTATTGCCACCACCTGCCTCGTGTCTGTCTTTGGAATGGCCACAGTTCTAAAGAAACCTTTACTTTTTTTTTCTCTTAGGGGCAATCATTGCAACAGAACTGTATTTTCCTGTATAACCTGTATTCATCAAATTCTTTATGCAAAAACTATGTTCTGACTTTTTAGGTTACCTCACATCTTGCCTAATATCAAACATAGAGAAGGAAGTAAAATATTACACAGAATTTCCTTTTTGCATTATGGTGAGGTTTGAAAAATATAACACTCCAGGGAGACAGAGGTAAGAAAGTCAATCATGGCTTTGTCATATAATGTAATTTAAGTCACCAATTCATACGGTAAATGTTGAAGATAAGGTTTCTATTAATGGAAGACCAGCTAACAGATATCTGAAGATCCTTAACACAGAAAAGTAAAACTTGGTTGTACATGTAGAACCTGCTGCCAGTCATGTAGCAGAAACATTATCAAGATCTAAGAATTAAAATTCTGTATCTCAAACTCAAAAACAATATCAGAAACATTGAACTAAGAAATCCATTCAGAATTTTTTTGAGTGCAAGGACAGACCCCAATAAAGAGAACAATGTCACTTTCCTGTTCTCTTGAGCCCTTATTTTTTCTTTTTCCTATCTCTCTATCTCATTTTTTTAAAAACATGGACAATAGAGAAAGAGACTATCCAGATCATTACTTTTTCATTTTCCAAGGATTATCAGATTATCAGTAATAAAGGGAAGCTAGAACTCTCTCATTCTGCTGGTTTCTGGAGCAGTCCATCAGTTCAATGTGAACCCAGTTTTTTAATAATCAAGATGTCAGGCAAAATCTGCGGAGACAGCATCCCAGGAAATAAGGAAAGATGCAGAAACCAAAATCCACTTGCTACATAGCAAGGGGGGGCAATGGACTTGAATTCATAATATTAACTTTAAGCATATGCTTATGTCAATAGAACTTAAAACTGTGGCAAGTAATATGGGATTCTAGAAAAAGAACACGGTTTGAAAGACAGGATGGTTTGGAACAAATCCAGTCTTTATCTATAAAAGTTGCATCATGAGCTCCAGTTTCATCATGAATGTAAGTAACTCCTTTCATAAAGATTCACTACTTGTTTACACATCCTGAAAGATTACAATATCTAACTATTTGCATATCCTGAAAGGAAGGTCTTCCTTAAATTTGTCTAACATTGGAGAAAAAAACCAAAACGTTTAGTAATTGTTCAATGCTGTTTAATGTTATTTTTATAACCTTTTTTCCTATTTATTTTGCTTCTGTTCTTGTTACTCTCCCAAACAACAAAAATGCAGATGTTCTTGTCATTCTCCCCTCCCTAAATGATTTATGTTTTTTTTATGTGTGACCCTATGTATTCCTATAGGTTTATAAATTTCAAATTCTATTCCTCATGCAATGTATGTTATGGGTAGGAGGTATTTGGGGATATTTTTTGGTCTATTGTATGTTCACATCAATGGAATATAAATGTAGTATTGTGCAGGACTCTAATGTTAAAGATAGTTCTTGTGAAATACTCATTGTAATTTAAAATTAAGAGCCCATGTCTATTTTGCTATGAAATGTATTTGCCGATTATAATCTGACATTTATCTGTTCAATGCATTGATTCATCTTGATGGTGATACACAATTACATAGGAGTAAACCAAAATTTAAATAATGCAAAGAAACATTCCATCATGAGTAGAAGGTTCCTATCAATCCCGCTACCACTCTTTTAGTTCCATTAAACCACTAGAGCCTTAAGAATGTAATGATTCTCACACAGCCTCATCAAACATTGCTAGTACTAATAGGATAATAGATCCTGATGAAATTACAGTTTTTCAGGGTCCAACCCCAATACCTTCCAGGAAAAGATATTGCTGGAAATGGCAAAGAAACAAACTAAAAAATATTTTCAATGTAGCTTGAGTCCTATTTGCTGTTTGAAAGTACTGAACAGCAGTGTTAAAATATCATATGATAAGGAAACTTCATTTTTTTATGGGCAGCAAACTGAAGGAATGTTAACTTTTTTGGTTGTTTATGACAACAAAATGTAATTTTTTTTTCCCTTCAGTTTCCTGAGTTCCAGGCTACAAGAAAGAAGGGTCTACTAAAACAGAGACATTGATGGATTACTCTAATAAAGTGTCACTGTCTTCACATCTCAACTGGCTGTTACACCTATTGATAACAGGTACACTTGCAAGTATGGATTTTACCACAGTGTCCTTGATACACCTCTACATAATGGATGAGGGGAATCTATGCAATTGCCACATAGATTTACATTTAAATTATGCCAGGTAAGTAAGGCCATTTAGGGCATTCTGGATTCCTCGTGTAACTCAGGTTAAAATGGGATTCTCAACTTAGTTATTTAGAAATATGGTAAAATGAATGAACAAAAGCCCTTTTCTTTGCTACCTTGGGGATCTGGAACATAATCTCAGCAAAACCAGACAGCATTCTCCTTTACTATGTTCCAAAGGTAGGGAATGAATAGTTTTGTTCACTGAAATTACCTATCACACTGTGATGTTACATGAATTACGTGCAGCAAATGTGTTTACTGCAGTGAAGAAAAAGTCTTATTGGCACTGTAGAAGCCACAGCCAGCAATAATGTATAATATTATTATATATATATTATAATATATTATAATAATATTGAAGTAAAAAATTCATTGGGAAATCGATTGATGTATTGGATTACAGAAAAAGAAAAAAAAAAAGACCAAGAAAATGACAAAAGAAATTATATATTGCTAAACATTTTGTATGCCTTTGTCACATTAACAGCCTCCATTCTCAATGCAAAGGTTGTTAGCTCCATATGTTTGGTGGATAAAGACTTCTAGCATCTTTTTAGAACAGCAGGCAAGGCAGATACAGAAAACATTTTTCTCAGACAAGTCTATGTAAGACCACCACTGTTAATCTCAACCTCGCTGTATTGTTTTAAATAATTGTTGGTATTGATCTTCTGCACAGAAAAAAAAGAAAAAAATCAGACCAATGTTTAAAGAAATTTCTGATTGCTTAACCTAACTGGGCTTAGCTGCATTCTTATGACAGCAGTGCTATTTTGTTGATTACTCCTTTGTCCACCTATAATATAAATGCACTGTAACCGGAAACGGATTTTGCTTTCAGAAGAGCTAAAATAGATTTTATTAGAGAGTAATAAAGAACTATAATTTTCTTAATCTGTCACTGGAATGGTTATGTAATACCTTCCAACATTTTAGACTTGGACTGTGATTCTCCAGCACCTATTATAGAAGAATTTCCTGATTTGAATATACTGTAGTGCACTGTCTAATATAAAGTCTGCTAAAAGCACTGGTTTAGGAAAAAGGAATGATACTTTATTATCCCTAAAATGTTTTATCTATGGGATATTAATCCAGGAAGACTGATGGCCTAAAACTTAAGCAGAAAATTGTAAAGAACTGGCTATGTTGATTAATTGAGTTTTTCCACCATTTGCATGTCTAATTCTTTATTTTCAGTTAATCCAAAATGTTTCTACGAGTCTCCAAAATTTCATTTTTAAGAAACTAATACAATATCAATGAGTGCAAAATAGTGAAATCTCAAGACACTGTTTTCAGCATATACTTATTTAGTAGATTTTTCTGTTTGAATTATCTCTTTAGTTTACATTATGACTTCTTGAAATGCTTATTTCTTGAAATGCTACAGACAGCTGGAAGTTGCCTCACAGTCACAGGCCCTGGTGCTCATGGGAGACTTCAACCACACTGATATTTGCTGGAAAAAGAACACAGCTAGGCATGTACAGTCCAGGAGGTTCCTGCAGAGCATTG
>VZSC01010393.1:147777-166241 GCA_013398225.1 Steatornis caripensis
TGTATGATTATACAAATTAATACATGCTTGAAATACTGACTCAGTCACCAGGTTCTTTCCCAATGTTCCAGAGAATTCAAATTGATAGTTTTCTGAAGATGAGGTTTAGAGACACTTTTTATAAATTTTGAAATACATGAAAGATAAATTTTTAGTAAATTAGAAGTTGCCGCTGACTTAATTTCTGAGTTTTGCTTCTAAATATCTGTAATTATTTCTTATTCTACTTAAGCTATGTTGTATGTTTGTACCTCTGATGACTGACTGTTGAAAAATAACTGGAATACACTATATTTCTGTGCTTCTACACTTAATTTAGATTTGTGCTACATCTCCATGTTAAACCTGCCTTCTATTATGTACTTCTTGTTTCGTACTTGAGAAAATAAAAATAATCTAAAAAATAACTATGTTTAATAATATATGGAATGTGAATATCCTTTTGTATTAAATATTTTGCATTCCCTGCCACAGAAGTTAATATTTTCTGTGCAGCATGAACAGAAAGTCATTCCATTCCATTCATCTCCAGACTGCAAATGCTTAAATTTGGAAGTACCTAATGTAGGTGTTTGCTTATGAAGGAAGGGTTCGATTCAATTGTCTTAAATGGTGCTACTTATCTAAAACAGACAGACTGTTTCAAATTATTAGAGTATTTCACTGAAAATCAGCTGTGTCCCTGTAAAGGCTTTTTATAGCTCCAATGCTCTGTCTGTAGGCCTGTGTGTCTGACTCTAATACTGCTAGACACTTAAGGCAACTGTGTCAAACACTAACCTGGAGCCTCTACAGGCTGTCCTGGTTTCCAGCTTGAATGTTCCAACTCCTGTAGGGGTAAACAGACTACACCACAAGCTCATGAAGAAAGCATACAGTGACTGCACTGAAGGTGAGTCTAGTAACATCTTTTATCAAGGTTTCCAAATAAGTTATGTTATTAAAACCTGCTGATATTTTATGCTTTACAAAATTTTAATTGCTTTAGCAAACTGGAAACGCTTCAAAGGACATCTATCCCAAGGCGTTGATTTATAGTATGGAAAGAATGGATTCAAGTCCCTGAGATAATCAAGCAGAAGAAGGAATTCCTTCCAAGCACCAAAGGTATCAAGGGAGTTTTCTAACAGCTGGATTATGAACTAATTTTTATATTGTCAGAAACTGCAGAACGGACTAGAAGTAATCCTTTTTATTTTTTTCTTCAGAAATAGACCTTGCTCATCCAGCACATGGTCCACATTGAAAAATAATCTGTCTTTTCTAGTTCTTTAATGGTTTCCAGTGTTTTTTTGAACCTAGGTGAACATTACCAAATATGTAAAATTAATAACCCTAAAAGTATTTTTTGTATTATTATTTATCTATTTATTTTTCATTCTATGAGTCTGGAAATTTGTTATTTTAGGCTTCTATTCCTGAATAAAAAGTAACATTTCAGACACCGTGAAATAGCTGTTGGAAATTCTGGTTAAAAAACAGGTGACAATACCCAAATCTGTGGTTTTTATTAGAGTACAATGGTGGTATGATTCATTATTAATAGGAGTTCAGTCGTGAAATGGTTTATTAAACAAAATGACAACGTTACTGTAAAATTTTAAAAATGTTAATTTTATATCTGTAGCCAAGGCTTTTCATTCAAACTGAGATGTAATTTCTAGCATGTATTCCACTATGCATCTTCTTAAATGTTAACTACTTTCCACTAAAAAGTGTACTTATAATAATACATCTCACAAGGCATTTAAAAATCTTCAAAACCAAACATTTATAGCACTGTACTTTTTAACTACAAGACCAACTGAAATATATGGCCATTAAAAGCATGACACANTTAAACAAAATGACAACATTACTGTAAAATTTTAAAAGTGTTAATTTTATATCTGTAGCCAAGGCTTTTCATTCAAACTGAGATGTAATTTCTAGCATGTATTCCACTATGCATCTTCTTAAATGTTAACTACTTTCCACTAAAAAGTGTACTTATAATAATACATCTCACAAGGCATTTAAAAATCTTCAAAACCAAACATTTATAGCACTGTACTTTTTAACTACAAGACCAACTGAAATATATGGCCATTAAAAGCATGACACATATTTTGTTTAATATTGGTAAAATATATTTTTTGTACAGTTTCACGTACTTCAATTACACTGATAGACACTGAGAGTAGAAGCTTGACAGTAGAGTGAAGTATTAAAAATCAGTAATAACTGATTTTTAGATTTAACAACTGAGAAAGTGAAGGCTAGCTAATTAAAAAAATTGACATGGATAATAATACAGTGTAAGAGTAGATGTAGTATTGTTGCTTTGCAACTTTAGATAACAACAAACACAAGAAAGTAAAAAGATTACTGAAGTGAAAAATTGCATAGCTGAGTAGGAATACAGTCAAAGCTTTAATAATGTTATGGGGTTTTAGATGAGCTAACTATCTTAAGAGACTAGATCTTTAGGAGTGTTGTTCCTCTTTGAAGTTGAATAGGTTTTNCAAACACGAGAAAGTAAAAAGATTACTGAAGTGAAAAATTGCATAGCTGAGTAGGAATACAGTCAAAGCTTTAATAATGTTATGGGGTTTTAGATGAGCTAACTATCTTAAGAGACTAGATCTTTAGGAGTGTTGTTCCTCTTTGAAGTTGAATAGGTTTTGTCATTAAACTGATGGAAATCGTGTTCAAGTAAGGGTTTGCAGAAGTGGGCCACATGTGTTACTCTTCATCCAAAGACCATATAAACCAGTCAGATTTTCCCTGAAGGAAGACTTTGGTTTGCATAAAGTATGAATAGGTCATCAGAAAATATTTTTACATGATTAATAATTGCTTTTAAATTCAGAGGTTTGTAAAGAAGATGTGACTGGTAGAGAGCAAAGAAGTAAAATGTTTTCACTGTCTACTTAGCCCTTTCCCAGTATTGACAAAGCCTTTGAAGGTTAATTAGAACTTCTATCTGGACACAAATACATATGGAGAGTAGAATTGGTGCTACCAAGTTTGGTTTCGGCAGCCACATTTTCTTCTTTGTATTTTCTTCTTTTTGCGATAAAACAAATCCCGAAACACCACAAAACCAAAAAAAACCCCAGAAAAACAGATAATTCAAGGTACAGATCCCTAGGCCAGATCTATAAAGACTATCATTATCCCAATGACTTTTATTTCGCTAGTCAGCTTCTGCCATTTTCTTCTGCAATATTTTTTTTTCTATTTTACAGATGCAGCAGCAAAACAAAGGCTCATGCACTTTGCAGGTAGATACGCTTATTATGGTTGTCTCAGATGTCCCCACTTGCCAAACTGAAACAACTTTGCCTATTTGTGAAATTTGCTGATTGTCAAAGTTTAACTTAAAGAACCTATCATTATAGATAATTGGAATGAGTTATGTCTAAGCATCTGATATGTGAATTTATAATCTCTAAGGTACTAGTTATTGTATATCCTTGAGCAGGACCCTTAGGCTTACATTTGAAAAGATTTTTCTTTAACCACATTAGGATTTTAAAAATGTTTGGTACACTAAACCCTGGGCATCATGTATGAAAAGTGATCGATGGCAGAGGTAGAACTAGTATTTTAGTCATCAGAGGTAACCATTTAAGATAGAGGCAAAAAGGTAGGAGTTTTTAACATCTACATATTATTTTTTATGTGTCTTGATGAAGCTTCTTAGATGTCTGTTTCCTGAGTGACATATTGACACAGTGATGGCAAGCACGTCTGATGATACCAGTCATGAGATAGAGTGGGATTGAATGAGGTCACTTAGTGGGAGATGCATAGAACAAAACCATGGATGGAGGGTTTCTGTTGTCTTGTCTGATCAAGACAGCCTTGCCAATGTAGAGTGCCTAACTGTCTGACAGACTGTCTGGTACAAAAGTTGCAACAGAAAAGATCCCTCTGCTAGTCTGCATGAGCTGGGTATGTGGGGAAGTGAAAGGGAGGAATCAGCTATATGAGTCTCAAAATCAGTGCTTTGTTCTGCAAGCTCTACTTAGTGTCTGTTTGAGTATAGGGATATTCCAGCCTACTTTTCTAACAGGTGTATGTTTATTTTGTTTCTACAGTCATTTGAAAATATAAAGAAAAAAATCTTAGCCAGCATAATTCATAACAACAACCTGAGATGACTGGTTTATACCTGCTTAGGATACTTTCAGAAGCACTGGCTTTAGAATGTTTCAAAGATTAATCAATTTTAGTTTTAAACACCCAAGTTTTAAATTCTTTATTCAGACTATTTCTCAGCTTTCTAAGTAGAAAGAGGTATGACTAATTTTTTTTTTTAATTTAAAAAATGTGTTTAATTATGCAATAATACAGATTTGAAGCGCCTGAAGAGACGAGTACATTTTATTTCTGGATCTCTTTCATAGAATTTGCAGTAGCTAGTACGCTACGTAAGAGGTATTTACAATAATGACTGCCAAGAACAATTGGACATTCTACCGACTGCCTGAATAGCAATGTGGGATTAGCATTCACTGCCCCAGATACCTGATTTAGGTTAATACTCAAATCCCACTGCCCTGAAACAGTGGTCTTTAAAATCTCAAAAGATTGTGTTTATTGTTTCTGATATTGCAGTGAAGTAAAAGAAAATGCACCTTAGAAAGATTACAATTCTTCACAACAGAATACATTATGTCCCAGCAAAGGCATTAGTTAAGGAACATTAAATCTGCAGCACTTGAAAAACTACAAGTCAAGCGTTGTATCTAAAACATCATAATACCATGCATACCAAATAGCTGAGTGTTGCTATACTTGTATTTCTGAAGGCACAGCTCAAACTGTGTTCTTCTAATAATCTGAATACTATCTCCATAGTGCATGCTCATACAGACGTAGTAAAACAAGACCCATAATAAACTACAAGTTATTTGATATCTTACTGAGTTTTCAAACACAAACAAAAAAAATATTAGAGGAGACAATGAAAGAAGAATTTGGGAGAAAAAAAAAGAAACAAAACAAACAAATGGAAAGCAGCATATGGTCTCTTTTTTAATACATTTACCTGGAAAAGAGATATAAATATATAATATTTGCAGGAGCAGGTTTGCTGGCTTTGGTAGAAATTCTGAGAAAGAAAATGTAAAATAAGTGTATTTATAAATGCATAATTGCTATAGATAAGAAAGGTTGAACTCAAGACTACTACTTAATACTATAATCACCTTGTGTTCTGTATTTTAGGATGAGTTGTCTTAGCCTGCTGTAGTTAATGAACCTATTTATGAGTGGAAGAGAAGTAAACTTGATGTCATACAGTCATAGAAATTCTGTCTGGAGGAAATCATCTAGTCTTACCTCCTGACTGAACCAAGACCATGCTTAAGACTGGATTGATTTTCCCATGTGAATTTCCTTCAGGTGCCTCTAAATGGATTCTAAGAGGAAAATGCCCACTATCTTTCCAGGAATGGAGCTAAGACTGACTGGTCTAGGTTTTCTGGTTCCTCTTTCTTGCTCTTTCTGAAGACAGGCATATCTTATAGCCTTTTGTAAATGTCAGACACCTCCTCCAATCAACAGAATATGTAACAAATCCCAAGTTCTTTCAGCATCCTCAAATACCTCCTGTCAGGCCTCATGAATGGGAATAAATTCAGCTTTCCCAAACAGTGTCTATTGCTGTTGATTATCTCTCTCCTCAAAACATGTTGATATCCTCAGAAGTCTGAGATCAGGCTTTGTGTATGAAGACTGAATTAAAAAAGTGTTGATCTTTTCAGCTTTTCCCCATATTGCCCACCATTAATTTGTACAAGATTTTCACCAACACACCTGCATTGCCTCTGAATTTCTTTTTGTGACTAACACACGTGTAGCATCCTTTCCTGTTGTCTCTGTTTCCAGTTGATTTTAACTCCAGTGAGGCTTTGTTATTCCTGATCTTGTCCCTAAATACCAAAGTAATATTTTTATTCTCCTCCTTTGTTTCCTGTACATGTTTTCACATCTGACATACTCACATTTTTTGTTTCAGCTCTTCCTGATTAGACAAGTGGTTTTTCTGTCAAATTCCATCTTCTTCCACAACAGGATAGCTTATCTCTGAGGTTTCAGAAAGTTTTCTTTTAAAATCAGACCTCTCTACCCATCATGGAGTCTTCCTAGGAGATTTTGCCTAGCAATTCCTTAAACAAGCAAAAGCCTGCTCTCCTAGAATACAAAGATTTACCAAGGCTATTTATCACCCCAGCCTCCCTCCAGATCTTGAATTCTACCATCTCACTGTAGTTGCCACCCAAGCTGCTATCTCTGAACACATTCACCTGTTTCTTCTCTATTTCTGAGTTGCAAGTCAAGTAGAACATTACCGCTTTGTGTTTCCTCTAGAATTTTCTTTGGGAAACCATCATTGACTCACTGTAGGATTTTTCTAAATTGTTTACACAATGCTTTGTTAACACCCAGCAGATGTCTGGACAATTGAAATCCCCCATGAGGATGAGTGTCTGCTATCAGGAGCCTTTTACTTTTTGTTTGTAAAACACCCTATCTACTATTTCCTCTTGATCAGGTGAACAAACCTATCGCATCCTCGGTGTTACTCCTGTCTCTCACCTTGACCAGAGGCTTTCAACAAGCACACATCCACTTCATAATCTCAAGGTTATGGAGCTCAGAAGCTCAACAGGACCAAGGACAACAATTTTTCTTTTTTTGCCTGGTTTTCCCAAATAGCTTACACCTATACATGGTGATTCTGCAGTCTTGCCATCCTACCAAGTCTTCATGCTTCTGACCATGCCAGTCCAGCAATGGTGCATAGAATTGCAGTTCTTTTTTGTTGCCTGGGCTGTAAGTCATTAGCAAAAGACACTCACTAAAAGCCTTTGAACATCCTCTGTTCTGAGAGGAAATGCAAAAAATATCCTCAATTCTAATGAGAAATGTGAAAATCTTCACTGTAGCCACCTTCTTCATGAACATCCTGCCATAGGTACAGTTCTTCCTCTTGTACTTTAGGGCTTGAGTTCCAATCCCCTGATGAGCAGTGTTTATATCTCCTACAAATTTAGCAAGCCTGTTTTCAAAGGTTCTTTCCTCTCTTGGTGAGATGAATTTCACCTTTTCCAAGCAGCCCTTGTTCTTCCTCAAAAGAGACACCATGTTTGAGGAAGCGGAAATTTTGCTGATAACAACCTCTATACAGACAAGTGTTGGTCTGCTGTTTGTGTCTGCTCCGACTGTGTCTTTCCCTTCGACTGAAAGGACTGATGAGGTGATTACTTGGGACCTTGACTCTCTCCTTTTTGTCCACAAAGTCATATAGTGACCTTTAATTTTCTCAAGTAGATCCTATCGGTGTCATTTGTGCCTACACAGATGAGCAGCAAGAGTAGTATTCAGAAAACTGAATGAACCTTGGTGATACCTGTATCATTACAGACCCACTACAGAAAAGTGGTAAATCTCACTGGATAACAGGTGTTCTGAAGATTTTCAGCACTGAAGAGGGTGACCAGTGACTGACACTCGTTGCTTCCTCTCTGTAGTGCTTTAAGACATGAGATAACCATTGCAGTCTCTTCTAAGAGAAGTTAAAGGTTTAGTCTTAGAGACTGTGGTGAGTCTTGAGCTCAAGTTTTCTTCCTGATGAGCAAGCATTATTAACCCAAGACCATTACAAACAATAACATACTACCAATAACATTTTTATATTTTAATTTGAAATCTGTGTACCTACATTAGGTGACTGGAGTAAGTGATTAGGACTTCTTTATCCAATGTATTTAACATGTTATATCCCTGTATGTTCAAAATGCAAACCTCCAGCCTTTAAGTTCATAGAGCAACTGATAGCAGCAATAGATTGCCATTCACTTCGTGGTGGCTATGGGTTTCAAAATCAGTTGATTACAGAAGACAAAGGCAATCCATATATTCTAGTATTTTTCTCTTGCTGTCTTACGAACTCCCCCTCTTTTCATGTTACAGAGATAGCAACAGGTGAGAGCAGTGGGGCAAGCATGATTCTGGAAAAGGCATCTGTTTCATCACAAGTACCCAATGCTAAAAAATGGAGTTGCTCTATCTCCAACACCAAGGAGAATTTGAATTCATATTTCAGCGCCTAAACACATTGCCACTTTTGTTTGATTTCATACTTATACGACATGGTGGTATTTAGGCTTTCATAAGTCATTTTAGCCCTTCAAAAGTAAATAGAGAACAAGAACAGATGCAGATTTAAGGAGGAATAGAAAGATAGGAGGTCAATAATTTTCAGTTTACAAATTATTAATGTTCATTTGTGATTAGTTTCTCAGAATATGATTATCTGTACCATTCATTCAAATTGTACAGCATATATTTCATGTGACACTTGAAGTCAAAAATCTATGTATCCCTAATAACATATATGTATGTTTGGGAAAACAGGGAGCAAAGGTATATATATGTTATGTATACACACCCGTGTGTTCATGGAGACATATGCACACAATAAACATGAAAAAGGGAGAGTACTACAGTCAACAAAATGCAGACCAGGAGTAAAGAATTGCCTGGAAAATATTTTTATTTAGTTAATAGGAGGGAATTGTGCATAGTTAATGTTAGTTTTGTTATTTTCTTTATTAAACAGACAGAAAGGCTGAATATGTTTCCCTGGAGGAAACATAACTACAAACTGAAAAAAAGTTTTCTTTTAATTAAGAAATAAAACAAGATGTTAAATGGCAACTCTGAGTAGGAAGTCATGACCGCTGGCAGTACACTGTCATTCACCTTCCCCATGTGAATAAATTTGCCATAAACATTAGAAATATCTTTCTTCACATCAGAACAAAAACCATTAGGTTTATATCCAGAGGATGAAAGAGAATTACAGAAGTATCTAGAAGCTTTTGTACTTTTCTAATCTTATTATTCAGCAACTGAATACCTTGGATTCTAACTCAGTGTTTAAACCGATGGACATCTGTTTATTAAATTTATATCCCTAATGCAGTAATTCAAAACTCCAGCTGATGCAAAAAGAAACAGAAAGGGAAGAGACAGGATTTGTGAGAGAGAGAAAGATAGTATTTCATTATGGATAGTTGGACAACTATACAGACATATGCTTTACATATAGAAAGAAAGAATATCCTGCCTTTAGATAGGAAAAAAAAAAGTTTTTGTTGTTGTTGGTTTTTGGTTTGCCTATTTTATTTTGATGTTCCAGTAAGATTCATGACTTATATTTGAATAAAACATATGTACACTGGATTAAAAAGGGAAGCCCAAGAGATGAATAAATGTGAACAAAATTACTAATCAAAATTTAAACTACTGGATTTTGAAACTCACATGTGGACATCTTTCATATTTCATGTTGTCCTGAATCTATTTTTAACAAAAGATACAGGGCTTCTGCTAAAATTTGCACTACAGTTTAGTTTTAATTATATTCCCAACTTTTGCTTAATTTCAGTATAATCCTTTTGGAGACTGAGCTAGACAATTACTCCATTAGAAAACCTAAAACGTTATCTGAGTTAGTTTCAAATTGAACAGGATTCTTCCAGTAATCAAGAGCATAGTATAATTAAATATGTTTTGAAAAACAAATAAACAATATTAACCTAACAGATATTTCAATAGTTTTCTTTCCTAGGAGAAAAAATAAGGAAAAAAAAGTTTAAAAGTCTTGTTTAAACACATAGAAACATGATGTTTAATCAGGATAAGAATATCATCTGGAAATCCTGTTGTTGAGCTGTACAATATATAACACCATAAATTTAAAAAAAAAAATAGGTTAGGCAGGAAGGAAAAAAAAAGAATTTATCAGATAACCTTATCCAAAAACTTATTTATGTATGTTACATTTCAGTTTCTCCCCATCTGATTTTTTTTTTTCTTGTAATTTCATTGAATTGAAGCAGTCTACCAAGAACTGGGTGAATTTTATTTTTTTTATCGGCACGTTGAGAAATCTTCAGTAAAAATCTTTGTTAACCTGTTAAAACTTTAAAATTTTGTCTTTTCTTTTGGTAATAAGGGTGGAATATTACTGAGTACTCATAGCAACTGAATTTCAGAAGATAGGTTAGATTTATTTAAACTATTTTTTATTCTTGAAGTAGGTCAGTGTTCTGCACTTTTTGCTGTGGAGTAAGTTTGGTTTCTTACTCCTGCAAATTAGTAGGGTAGAGAGTATGCTTCATTAAACTGGCTACACAATAAAAATAATTAAAATAAAAACCTGTTGGCCCTAAAAAAGATGCTTATAGTCTTATCTGTGACAGTAGTCATTCTAGTTCCAGAAAAGATGGTTAATTCATCACTTTATATGAAACTCAACTCCAGATTTAGGTATCTGATTTTTATGTCTACAATTTAGTTTTCTATGTGTATGCTACTTGTCTAAATTTTCATTACACTCAGTGAAGAATTAAATTTACAGTCAATAGAGTTTATCTTATTTGAAAGCACACATACTTGATCAGAACCAAGTATGTATAAAAATTCAACCCCAAACTTAAGAGAAGTTCTGTGATAGAATACGCTGCAGTCTTTTGTTCTCCTTTTCTTCAGAAATTGCCCAGTTTGAATTCTAAACTGTAAGTAGAATCACAGAATAGCTGGGGTTGGAAGGCATCTCTGGAAATAGTGTAGTCCTGCTGAAAGTAGGTCAGTTAGATCAGGTTGCTTAGAATGTTGTTCAGCTGGGTTTGAATATCCCCAATTATGGAGATTCCACAGCCTCTCTGGACAACCTGTTCCAGTGTCTTATCACTCTCACCATAAAAAGTTTTTTATGATATGGTGTGATGTGATATGATGGTATGATTTTTAGTGGGAATTAAGGCAGTTATGTTTGTGAAAATCTATTGAACAAATTATATTTTATATATAATAATTTGNCTCACCATAAAAAGTTTTTTATGGTATGGTGTGATGTGATATGATGGTATGATTTTTAGTGGGAATTAAGGCAGTTATGTTTGTGAAAATCTATTGAACAAATTATATTTTATATATAATAATTTGAGAGAAAAAAAGGAGAAAAGAATGAGGAAAAAAGTACACATCTAAACATAAACTCACAGAGTTGAATATAATACATTCTGAATTTCTGTTACTTTGAATCATATCCACAGTCTTAGCACTCTGAGACAACATCCTGCTTAGAAGTTTCTAGTCCCTTGAACAAACTGAAGCAAGATGAACATTAGTGTTAGTCAGAGCTGCTTGCACAGGAGGTTGTGTGATGACTAAGCAGCAGTCCTCAGGCCGCACATATTTACTTTTTAGGTGCTTGTCCCTCAGCACTCGACTCAAAACCTGAATAGGTAGCTAAATCTCCCTGGACAGTATATGGGAGGAGCTAGGCATTTCAGAGGGGCAGGTTGATTGCATGAGTGCTTTCTAGAGATAACTAATAGGAAATACTGAGCACAAAGGGAAACCCAAGTTCCTGCAATTCTCTGGGAACTACAACCCAAAAATGAGGCTTCAAGAAAAAATTCATTTTGTTAAAAATTCACTGTTGAGAATAAACCCTCACAGAACAGAATCCTACAAATTTCCTCTGCAAGACCTCTTCAAGGCTCACTATTTCCAAAATTATTCCAAGAAATAAAAGGATTATATTTTTAATGCAGAGCACTCATGCCAGAACTGGGAATTGTAAATCTAGATTTATTTGAAACTCAGGTATTTTACAAGTGCTCTGTGACCACCAGTTTATTCTGGGAAATCACTTATCACCTTTCCTTGTCTTGATGTTTCTGTAAAATAAGAAATGATCTTGTGCGGATGAAACATGTCTACAAAATCAAGTAGTCAGGCTGTTATAAGGTTGATTGCCACTCTTCTGCCTGTGACAGCCTCTTATGATGCAATCTTCTTGAAGTACACTGAGAATATTCTCAGCATCAGATCAGGCATTCAGGATCTTTGCCATTGTTATGGCATTGGTACACTTTTGCTATCAATGACTACATCCATCTTAATAACTGAATTGGATCAGGGTTCATTCTCTAGTTTTAGGGCTTGGAAACTCTGATTACTACAAAAATAAGTTTCTTACTTCTCAGAATATAATGGTTGCATTCAAACTGCATTGCTGTCGACAAAGGTTTTTTTGTGTGTTTTTTTTTTTTTTGTGAGAGTGTAAGGTTGCTGTAGAAAAAAGTGCCAGCAAGTATTGAACAAAGACTTTAGCATTATGGAGAGGTACACACCAGTGCTGAATCCTGTACCCTTGTCCTGTTTAGCTTACTATTGTAAATGTAAACAGCAGGGCTTAGACAGAATGTAGGACTCGTTTGCCAGGTAGGATAGCTATAGATCCTATTATATGAGTATTATATGAGTATATAGATTTTATAGGATGAGTAAGAGGTACTGCTTAGGGAGTAATAGTAAGTTTTTTCGAGATTGTACATTTGAATTTTGTCTTTCAATTCCACCTATCCTTTTTGAATGCAGCTTTTTACTCTTTAAATAGTTTTACTTTTTTTTTAAGTTTTCAGTAGAATATAAGCCAAGGGGGTGTGGACTTCAGGAGACCTTGACTATAATCTCTATTGGATGCATTGCATTGCTCAAGGCTCTTGCACAGCTGCAGAGATCACATCTTTTCCCACTAATCTCTTAGCAGTGCTCAAAGCATTAATTAGTTAATATGTTGTGAAGCACTTTGAAGATGAAAAGTGCTATGTTAGTGCTAAGCATTAGGAGGAAAAAGTTGGGGAGGGGAACTGGATTTTGATGGATAGCTGAAATACAGCTTCAAAATCTCTCATTTGTTATTAAGAAAAGATCCTTAATTCTCTCTGAACTACCTATGATCTGTTTTTCAGAACAGTAAGAACATCTTTAAAACATCAGCCTACTACCTTTGAACCTGGTGAAGGTTACACATTTCACTTCTGTTCTTTCCCTTTAATTAATTTTGATAAATACTATGGAACTTGTTCAAAGGGTTTCAGCTGCCTAATTGTTACCTTGTAGTAAATTTAAAACACTGTACACTTGCATGACTTTACAACAGCTTACAAAAAGGAGAAAATTATTGGCAATGTGCCCCAAGAGTAGCGGAAAAAGCTTTGAAAGCACCACCATTACAGCTGGACTTCAGTTGTGTTTGACTTTATGCCTGAAGTTTATTGAATCAAAAGAACTTAGATGTCACTATTACCCCTCCAGAGACTTTTGCTTTTTTAGTGTCTGGGGCCATAGTATGGAATGAGTTAAGGTTTGCAGCTGTAATGTGGGTAATACTGCTTAAGAGTACAAAAAGAAAGAAAGCAGTTTAAAATTGCTTCCATTTTGTTCAAATGCTCAAGTTATGACCACATGCCTCTGTTCTGTACTTGACTGCTCTAGGTCAAAACAAAGGTGCCCTTAGCCCAGAATTTTGACTCTAACTGTGAGCAGCAAAAGACTTTTTGGGAAAATGTGTTGTCAACACGTAAACTCTAAGCTGAATTTTCTGAATGCACTAAAGAAAAGTGAGCCTAAACTGTTTTCTTCTTCTGCTTATAATGCAATGTCAGCATGGAATGTGCCTTCCATTTCTACTGAGAGTAAATCACATTGAGTCTTTCAGAGACACTGCCTCAGATTGTGCTGGACACTCTAACAAGTATAAATTAAACCCATATATCACAAATTGTTATATAAATGCAAAAAAAAAATCTAATAGAAGTTTGATTTACCTAGTCCTTAGGGGCCACTACTTTACAAATTTTATAATAGTGAAAATAGAGATAGAATCTAAAGCCAAATAACAATTTTAAAAAGAATGAAAAAAAGAAAAAATGAAGAGTGATAATTTTTTTCTTCTGGTAATAAGCCAGTCCTGCAAGATGACATTGTAATTTTATTTTTTTTAATGTCATAAGTGAACTTCAAAACCAGCATTCTTCATCTTCTGCCTTTATTCTGTCCTTTCATACAGTTTCATTTCTTTTAAACTTTACAGAGAAAACAAACCAAAATGAAAAGGCAGAAACTTTAAATATTCCCACATGACATAAACATGCACATTCATATAGTTTGTGCTTTTTGTTGGTGGTTTTAATATGACTAGAAGCAGGCAAAAAATCCCCACCCTGTCAGTATTACTAAAACCGCTTTGAATTATCACTTCCAATTTGTTCACGAAAGACAATAAGACTATTGCACCACAGCCTGCCTAGATGATAAATGCATTCAGTTTTTAATTGGGTTACTCATAACACCACTACTAAAATCACATTGATAAAATTATGATATGTTTGAGCTAGTCTTGATTAAAAAAGAGCTGTCCCCAAAAATATTGACCAGATGATTAAGTTAGCTTTACAAATACATCCAATCATATATGGAGATCACACTCTCCATTTTAGAGTAGCTTGAGACCCTCAGTAAGCAAACCTATTAAACTCCCCGCTACAGGACAAAAAAAACAAACCAAAACAACCGAGCAGCTCCTATATTATTGCATATCCTGCTAGGCATTTATTTGTTTGGCAGTGAGGAAAACACTTTTGTCCTGTAAATTTAATTGGTGTTTTGAAAAACTTCAGCAATTATTATCCATAATAATACTTTTCTCATTTTAGCTTTGCAAAGTTTGTCACATTTTATTTCATTGTTTATAATTATGTTAATCAAAAATGTTGCATTGTTCTAAGCTTTTAACACAAATACAAGGACAATCATGCAAAATAAGGCAGTGACAGTGTTAAGTTTTCAGCCAGCTGAATATTGTAGGATCCAAAGAATGTTAATTTAAACCATTTGTGAAAATTTGACATGCATAGTATTAATATTAATATTAGAATGGGAATATGAGGTCAACAAAATCTTTGTTTGGCCTGGAGACTTTTCTCCAGCATTGATTAGTAGGATAGAGTAAGAGAACAGGCAAGCACACAGCAACAGTTCCCATCAGTTTGCGGTTTAGGCACTTTTCATGCAATAAATGGTATAGACTTTTGTGATTTGTTTTTTTTTTTTATTCTATGAATTTACTTAGTTTCTTTTGGAGTCCCCCACAGCTTTGTTATCAACAGTATCTTCTTGACAAGATTTTGTGTAAACTAAGCCTTACAACTCACTGAGCAGTATGGCCTATTTCTGTCAAATATTTTACCTTGATTTCATGACCCCTACCTATCTCCCTGCCTTTCCAGGTATTTTCCTGTCCAACTGTGTGCCAAGATTGAGTACTTCTCAAAGGGTAACTACCATTAGCACAATCACATTCATTTCCTATATGATATCATAGACATTTTGGGAAACATAATGGTATAACATAATATAATGTTGCAGATATCATCCAAACCAATTTGATGAAAATTTCCAGGCTAAAATGTCAAGACCAAACTACATTAATTACAAATGACTATATGAGTATTTATGTAGATATGATTTATAAGTTCCACATCCCTACACTGTTTGACAAACTGCTTTTATCCACAACAGCCCGTGTCATTTGAAAAAAGGAGTGATCTAGTTGAGCAAATACTATGGATATAGCTTCGTTGAATCATTGTGTGTGCTAAAGCTACTGAAGTCTCAAGTTGTACAGTAGCTAATTCCTTTAATGAGTGCTAAAACATTAGTCAACATCTTAGGTCATTGTCTTCATAAATCTAATACAAAGTTATTTCATCTGAATCAAACAGATAAAAATTTTTTTCTGTTTGATTAAGACTTTGCTAGCTCATTTTAGTCTTTTACCTTAATATTGTCACAGATTCTAAAAAGAGATTTAGCAGAACTGATCGAATATTTCTGGGTTTATTGAAATTTTTTAAACACTATATCTTTGGGAAATAATTTTGTTCTAGAGTTGACGGGTTTATTCCAACCCTAAGGCGTTCATGTTAATTAATAACTGTGTCAGATCAGTTCATCCCAAGCAGATGTGCTATGCAGGGTTTTTCCTTATCTCTCCTGTTTTCTACCTTGGTAAGTGACCTTTACTAAATTATGTTTCAAACCAGGAATTCATGACATTCAGATTCCGTAGGTCAAGACGGGAATGCCATTATAACAGCTTGTACAGGAAGCCGTATTACTGTGACTGTATCTAATGCAAAGTTTTTTTGTTTCGTATTTTAATGCAGATTTTAGTGGAACTAGCAATAAGACCAAATCCTGGGTGATTTAACTTTTTTTTTTCTTTCAAGGTATACAAAATATTTGTATCTGCTTGATTGTTACATACTGGTTTCCTTCAACTTTAATAATAAATATTTTTCACCTTTTTCTCATTTATACTCACTTATTGTCTAATTTAGAAACTGTTTTTTTTAAAAAATACATTTTTGAGATGTCATGCATGTGTTTTTTACACACTAATGTTTCATGGTATTTCCTTATCCGATCTGAAAAATAGTAGGAAAAAATGTCATTGTCAGGGCTCACCATATAATTCGTATGACTCCTGCCTTTTTTGTTCTTTGTCTTTAAGATGAAATGACAGAGAAATTCACGATTGACCACACAATGCTACAAAGTTCTGTCTTACTATAAAAGTAAACGAACCCACTTAACTCACCAACAGCACCAAGTCTATATAATTGTGGTATGTTTACCTTGGTTAATGGCAAAATGCAGACCCACCTGCCTCCTCACTCCCTCCCCTCAACAAGATGAGGGGGAAAAATTAAGATGAAAAAGTTTCTGGGTCAAAGTAAAGACAGGGAAATCACTTACCTGTTACCATGACAGGCAAAACAGACTTGACTTGGTAAAAAATAGTTTAATATACTGACAATTGAGTTGGACAGCAAGAAACAAAGACAAAACCAAACACACTTTATCCCCACAACTCTTCTTCTCAGGTTCAACTTCACTCCTCACTCTTCCATCTCCTTCCATCTGGGCAATGCAGGCAGATGGGAAATAGGGGTTGCGGTCAGTCCATAACAGTTTCTCTCTGCTATTTCTTCCTCAATGCACTTTTCCCCGCTCTTCTCTTGGTCCACCCCCAGAATCATACAATCATATAATCATAGCATGGTTTTGGTTGGAAAGGACCTTCAACATCTGGTCCAATCCACTACCATAGGAGGCACCTCTTCTACTAGGACAGGTTGCTCAAACCTGAGACCCCAGAGCTGGATGCTGTACTTCAGGTGGGATATTATGAGAGCACAAGAGAAGGGGAGAATTACCTCCCTTGACTTGCTGGCTATGTTTCTTTTTATGCAGCCCAGGATACAGTTGGCTTTCTGGACTGCAAGCGCACATTGCTGGGTCATGTCAAATTTTTTGTCCAGCAGTATTCCCAAATCCTTCTCCCCAGGGCTGCTCTCAGTCCATCAATCCCCTAGCCTGTACTGGCATTGGGGATTACCCTGACCCAGGTGCAGGACCCTGCACTTGGCCTTGTTGAACTTCATGAGGTTCACACGAGCCCACTCCTCAAGCCTGTCAGGGTCCCTCTGGATGACATTCCTTCCCTCTAGTCTATCAGCTGCACAACCCAGCTTGGTGTCATCTGCAAGCTTGCTGAGGGTGCACTCAATGCCACCTTCTATTGCCATTCATGAAGATATTAAATAGTATTGGTCCCTGCGTGGACTCTCGAGGGACACCACATGTAACTGCTTTTCATTTGGACATTGAGCCATTGACTGCAACTTTCTGGACACAACCATGCTGTCAATTCCCTATCCATCTAAACAGTCCATCTTTCAAACACGTATCTCTCCAAATTAGAGAGAAGAAAATTGTGTGGGACTGTGTCAAAGGCCATATAGAAGTCCAAGTAGATGACATCTGTAGCTCTTCTCTTGTCCACTGATGCACTCACTCCATCATAGTAGGCCACTAGATTAGTCAGGTATGATTTGCCCTTGGTGAAGCCACGTTAGCTGTGACTGATCACCTCTCTGTCATCCATATGCCTTGACATGTCTTCCAGGTGAATCTGTTGCGTGAACTTACTGGGCATGGAGGTAAGGCTGACTGGTCAGTAGTTCCCAGGGTCCTCCTTTTTACATTGTTTAAAAATGTGTCTGATATTTTCTTTTCCAGTCACTGAGGACTTCCTCAGACTGCTATGACTTTTCAAATATGACAGAGAGCAGCTTGGCAAATCTATCATCTAACATTGTGGAACATAATGCACATTATGGAAAATGATACTACAATATCAAGATCAGTTCTCCTATGCTGTTCCTTCCTCCTCACACTTTTCCCTGCTCCAGTGTAGGACCTTTCCACAGGCTGCAATCCTCTAAGAACCACTTCAGCATGGGTTTTTTCCACAGAATACAGTTCCTCAGGCACAGACTGCTGCAGCATGTCTTCCCCCATAGGCTACAGGTCTTGCCCAAAAACTGTCTTCTGCATGGGCTCACCTCCACAGGCCATAGTTACTTCCAGAAAAACTTGTCCTGCTTGGGTTTCTCTGCACAGGCCACAGCTCCTGCCAGAAGCGTGCTCCATTGTGGGCTCTCCACAAGGTCACATCTTCCTTCAGGTCATGTCTACTC
>VZSC01010394.1:6415-72348 GCA_013398225.1 Steatornis caripensis
GGGGGGGGGGGTCAGGAGATGGTGAATGGAGACAGATGACGTGGTTTCCAAGTCAGCTTCGAAGGACAGCGACGTGAAGGAAAGCGCTTTCTGGGTCAGGTGGAGCCAGGCTAGGATTTTCATTTCCAAAGGAGAGGCGAAGGAAAAAAAAATAAAAACCAAACCCCATCGGAACACTGCCTTATTAGTAATAACTACCTTGCTTTTTAAATAATCTTAGAGATAAATACAATCTAGGGCAGATCTCAAACACTCCTTGGTTCAACAGGTTGGGAGGAGGGAGGCGGTGACCCCATCAGTTTTCAAAATACAGGTCACACACAAAGGCAGCACTTACAAAATGAACGGTCTTGCTTTTCACGGCAAGAAATTGAAGAAAATTGCAGCCAGCAGCCGCCCGTAGGTTGATGCAGTGGGAATAATCTATTTCTTTCTTTTCTTTTTTTTTTTTTTTGTTTTTAGTTTCCCCTGCGAGCAAACACAGAGCAGCAGATGTTGGCGCGGAAGAAGGGATTTGCTCTAAACAAACAACCCAGCCCTTCCAAGAGAAGCTTTGCACCAAACCAAAACCAAGTACGCATCCCCCCCCCCCGCCGTCCTCTTCCCTCTCCTGCTCCCCTAAAATAAATACCCACGCTCAGAGGTATCGTAAGCAAATCAAAAAGCGTTAGGAGTTTAATCTCCAGCACTTTAGTAACCTCCCAGTTTGTTTTAAATCTTGATTGGAAGACTTATGCTGACAAGAAAATTAGCGGTGAGTCAATAAACCTGTAGCCTGAAGACAGAGCTGTGAGTAACCAGCGAGAGAGAATTCATTTGATCACGCACACCAACGCGCCTGACACGACGCACTGACTGGGCTGGCAAAGTTCATTACGATTTTAACCGTGAAACCATGACGTGCAGGTAATCATATTTAAGGAGATAAGAAACACAACCGGCGCGGGCCTTAGCCGCGACACAGAAATTCTCATTTACAGCAGTCACGGGTGGAAAATCAATACCCACTTTTGGATGCAAAAGGAATGTCAGACTTGACAAAGCTCCTCTGGATTTTTCTCCCCCCACTCCCCGCGCTTCTGCTGCTTCAAAACCAAAAAACACAAGGAGATTTGCATGCTCGCTGCATGCAGGGCTTCCCCCCCCCCAACTTGGCTCGCAGTTCCTCGAGATTTTCTCTGGCAACAACCTCATTCCATCTATCCTTGTCAGAGCGCATCTTCCTCCCCGGTCCAAGCAAATTGTCTTCGTGCCACTTACTCGCAACTCCTCTCTGCCTGCCTTCTGCGTACGCGTAGCTCTATCCTGCTCCATCGCCTAGAGGGGAGTTTGCATTTGCGCGGGCACCGAGGAAGCCTGCTCCAAAAATACGTTTTGGGAAGAGGGAAGATGATTCCCCAGCTTCGCTTAATTCATTTATAAGGTGATAGGGAGGAGAATCCTGCCTATTTTTTTCCTCTGCTCTCTGTAAAACCCCGCAACAGTGAATTATTGGCAGCAAATTGTTCAGCAGGCTCTGATGTTTATGAACTTCCCGCACGCCGAGCCTAGTTATTTATGAGCTGATTCTTTACGTAGCATTCTTTGAGAAACGGTTGATGCAAACATATTTCAGCCTTTGGGTTGCTCGCAAACGAGTCACTGAGACGTCGCCGAGGGCACGCGCGCTCCCTTCGCAGAGCGAGTCTGCCTTGGATACGTGGGCTCGGCCCGATTAAACGCGAGTGCTTCGTTAAGACAAGGAGCTACGGCAGCACGCAGAGCGGAGCTTCCACGCAGCTTGGGGACCCGCTTACCGGAACGCGCCCGTGACCTCGCACAGCTCCCACTACTCCGGCTGACACACGCGCGGGAAAGGTGTCTGCGCAGCCCTGTAAACGCTCCCTACGTGGGTGACTTCCACCTCCCCAAGGATCTTCCAAGATGCCGTCACACGCCTTGGTGACACGAGCTAAAATGTCGGCGACAGATGATCCCGTCTGTACGACGCCTGACGCGATGTCCCCGTATGGTATCTGGCAAGACGGAGACCACGCGGCAG
Source organism: Steatornis caripensis (assembly GCA_013398225.1). NCBI lineage: Eukaryota > Metazoa > Chordata > Aves > Caprimulgiformes > Steatornithidae > Steatornis > Steatornis caripensis. The sequence goes on from VZSC01010394.1 coordinate 8,457, forward strand.
CTCCTTCTTCCTCAAAGCTCGTCCTGATCCTGCAAGCACAGGCGAGCTGGGCTGGAAGGAAACGCGAGTTTCCATCGCACCACCGCCCAAAATAACCCCAAACTTCTTCTCCTTCGGCCTTACCCACCCAGAAGGGAGGACAACCACGACCAAGGGCTTGGTACGAGAGAAGCAAAACAGCAGTCTAAGTGAGCGGCACCCAGAACGGGGGTTGGGTTCACCAGACTTGGGCTCTCCTCGCCCAAATTTTCACGGTTGGGAAGGGAGAGGTTGAGCCAAGAACCCCCCTCAAGAACGAAGAAGTCACCAGGCAGCTCCTTGACCTCTCGACTTGCCCACCGGTGGGATAACAAGTCCTGAAAGCCCAGTGACAGCCCCGGATGGACCCACCGCTTGCAAAGGCGACGAGGATGGCGGAGCTGAAGGTGCAGACCCTTTGAGAGGGCTGGCAAGTCGCAGGCAAGCAAAGGAGGGGGATCCGCGTTTCAAGCAAGACTCTCGCATTGGTACACGTCACGTTGCACCCGCCGTTCCTGACTCTCTCCGAGCCTCTGCGAGCGCCTGCAACCAAGCAGAAAAGTTCTGGGGCAAGCTGTGAAATCTCTGAAATGAAAATCGATTCCATCTCCATTTCGCAGGGACTAATGTGGCATTTACAACATAAACAATCGCTTCTGTTAGGGAGGGAAATTAAAAAGCCACGCTACATAAAAAGGAACAATGTTTAAAGTTCTGGTGGAAGCGAGCGGGCAGATTGGGGATAATTGGGAAAAGGGTGCTGGGCATGCAAGCACCCGAGGCGCGGAGGGTGGCGATTTCAGTAGGCAGCTCTGCTGCCAGCTGAGCGAACTGCCTCCGCGTCAGGGCAAGGCGGCTCTAAACACGAACGACAAAGCTGGTGGGGGGGCGCTTTGAAGGGAGACGGAGGACGGGAGGTGAACTGCACAGGACAGCCGGCTTGCACGAATGGCTCGCATCTCAAACAGCCGCCACCCAGCTGCTCCCTTCCGGCTGGAGAGGCGGCTCCCAGGGCCGGAGAGGAGCCCAAGCCAGAGCTACGCGACAATTTTTGAGTCCCGTCTATCCGCATGATCGTATCGCTATAGGACAAACGAGTCCTCGCACTTAATTACCACCGCGCCATCCTTTCGCTTCAGCAAAGCAATGGGGCTTGCGAGCCAGCCCCAGCTGGATTTATCCTGTCACGTAATTGAATTTTGGCTGGAAACCGTGAGAGTGTTTGAACTGTGACAAGGGTGAGGTGGGTGGAAGAGCACCTCAAGAGTACTGGCGGGTGACACTAGCAAAGAATTCAATTAGCTGCAGGCCAAACATTAGCAAGCACGCAAGCTCGGCCGTGAGATGTGGTTGCTTGTGAGAGGAGAGGACTGGATGTGCCCCAAGAGGTTGTTCCCAGCGCTACGTCTGCGCAATCTCACGACCATCTCCTGTGCAAGCTGGAAATAGATTAAGTCTATCTTTCCCCGCCATGAGGACCGTGCTTTTTCTTTGCACACAGTCAAGCAGGAGCCGTAAGAACCTCAAAGCAATCCTTGCACTCGGCTCAGCCCTGAGAAAGCAGCAGCCTGGTTTGCAACACCGCGCGCGAAAGGAGACGGGGACGAGCGTCCAGGTGACAGCAGTGACGCCGGCCGGAGGAGCAGGGACCACCACCAGCGAGGAGTACGTGAGCAAACCGGGCTGTTTTGTCTGCAGACGAGACGACCGAGGAGAGCCACGGGAATAATCTTCAAACGCATATAAAAAGCCAGTGGCAGGAGGGAGAAAAGCTACTCTCCGTGTCCACAGCGGATAGGATAAAAAAAGATGAGCTTAAATTGCAGCAAGAAGTTAGGAAAGACACTAGAAAAAACTGTTAAGAAAAAGAAAAATTACTTCACAGAGTCTCCTTCACTGCAGGCCGCTGAGCGCAGCTTAGGCAACCCGCGTATTCCAGCGACGGCAAAAGCGTGAAAGTCCCAGCCTCGGAGCAGGCAGCCGGACTCGGCGCTTCGCCTGCGGCTCAGAACCACCGCCACGCGCAACCACGGAAAACTCGGCGTAAAGGAGCGTCCTCTAGCAAAGCAGAGACCAAACAAACGGCGTGGGCTGCGCCGCTCTTCGCTCCTGTACCTCACCTGCGCTGGGGGTTACTGAGCAAAGCTTATCTGTCCAGGATTACACTTCATCTGAGCACGGCAGAGACACGGTGCTGTTCTCCCAAGCCTTATTTCGCCACCCAGACGTGCGCTGAGATCTCCCGATGCAAGAGCCTAGATCCTATTTTCCCTCGTTCAGGATAACGTATGTCGCAGGCGGAACAAAAAAATCTTTCCACAGCAGAAGCGGAACGAAAAAACACCCCCAACAAACAACAACCACAAGGTCTTAATTTCCCTGTGAACGTGGAGCAGCTTTGGGCATGATTGGCTTTACAGGTGACACCAGTTCATTACACCAGATGGCTTGATTTACCTTGATCAGAACAGTAATTTAGTAGACGGTTCTTTCCAAAGAGCGCTAATCACTTTTTTCCCCTCTTTCGTGTGCATAAAACAAGATTGAAATGCACCGTGCAAATTGCTCGCCACAGTCCAAAAAATGCTAATAAGCCGCAAACATCTAAATCACAGCTCCAGACCTAGCGTGATACGGTAAGAAAACAGTGTCGGCGCATACACAACTATTATTTACCGGTGTCAGAAATAACTCTGGCATTTCCATAACTGTGAGCCTGAGCCACAACTTCTTCCGGGAAACTGCTTTAGCTGCAGAAAAAGCCACGACTTGAATGAATCGAGGTTTGTTTTTTTTTTTTTAAAAACAGTACGAAAACACGAACCGGGATGCGAGCGCTTAACCTTTCAAGGTCTCTGCTCAGCTATTAATCCACGCGAAAGCAGGGAGAAGTAGGTTCTTTAATAAACAAACGCACGTAACTTTTCAGCGCCCTCCTCAGCTCTGCTAATTCCTGCTGTATTATTAACTCCCAATACGGACGGCGGCACTAGCTAATTGGGCTGAACGGAGCTAATACGGTTTTTACGACAGCAACGGTTCACCGGAAGGATCACCGATGGGAAAGTTTGGTGTCAACGCTCCCTTCCCCGCTCTTTGCTCCGTGCCGGTCACGAGCTGCCCACAGCGAGCATCAGCCTTTATCTTACGGCACGCTGCTTTTTGCGAGTCGGGGTGGTAAATTAACATTGACCATCTCGATGCAAAGCCGAAGACGGCCCCGACTGCCTCTCTGCCGGGAGGTAGCAGGTGCTCCCGTGAGCACCACGCTGCGCCTCCTCCGCGCTCCAGCACGCGTTCACCGACACGGTGGGCGCGTTTCCCTTCGCAAGGCCGCCACGCGTACAGGGGTCACCCTGTCCCACGCCTCGCCCGTGGCACACCCGTATCCCGCAGGCGTGTTTCCTGCCCGCTTTGGAGCGGTGTGGGAAAGAGCCGACCTAGAGCATCCCTCACGCTGGTTAAATCAGCATTTTAACTAAGACTCCCCTGGCAGCTTCAGCAGCAAACACCCGGCTCCGGCAGAGCCTTATCACCACGGCCAGCCATCTCCCCCTCTCCAGCCTCAGCTTCCCCTGATCTTTCGGGGAGCGCTCCCAGTTCACAGGGCACAACCGAGGCCGCTCTCCCTGCCTTGATGATACCCTCCGAGCTGGCAGCTCAAGTTAATATTTAGATTTCAATTCTCCAGAGACAGTCCTGCTAAAAGGAAAAGAGGGGGGGAGAAACCCTAAGCCATATTGATTCGCATCACCCCAGGGGAATACTGGTGACGTTCATGCGTGGGTTCACGAGGGTGGGAGCGTATATCGGCTCAGGCTCTCCGAGGGATCGGGCGCACGGGTGGAGGAAGCGATGGCAGAGGACTCTTATCTCGCTCTCATTATTACAAAGCCCGGATCAACTTTGCTGAAGCCAGCTGAGGATTTACACCACTGCAGCCAAGATTAAGATCTGGCCCTGACTCCAGTAAAAATCAAGCGAGCTACTAAGGATTAGGGTGCCGCTAATAACTGATTTTCGCTGCAGCCGCTGAGCAGGAACATCAAGCAATGAAAGCAGGGCGGATGGGGAAATGCTCCTGGGCTGTCCCCACATCAGGTGAAGCCGGCAGTGCTACGCATCCTCAGCGAAGGAAACAGAGGAGAACCATCGGCTCTGGCTACCGGAATCACCTCCTTCCAGCAAGGAGGAGGAGCAGGGTTTTGCGAGGAGGATGCAATGGGAGGAACCGAGGTCTGCCTCTCCTCCCAGCAGACAAAGCAATAAAACCTCAGCAGGAGCTCGAGCAAAGGGGTTCCTACACAAAGGTAACGTAAGGGTTAGACAAACCTTGGGTTCCCTCTTGGAAACGAGCCCCCTTAAATCTGCGGATGAGCTTTTCTCGCAGTTGAGCCGCTGAAGCTGTAGTTTCGAGCCGCAGAGCCTGCAGAAGACAGCAAGGTCCCCTGCCCACCCACCGCACCGCAGCCGCAGCCCCTGGAGGGAAGGATGACTTTTGCAAGGCGTCTCCCCAGCCGCAGAGGTCAGCCAGGGCTGGTGGAGAGATGCTGGGGAGGCTGAGAGCACGAGCACTGCCGCCCAGCGCGGCGTCTGCGCCTCCCGGACCGGGCACTACGCCGTTTCCAGCTGACCTGCGCGGCATCACCGGCCGCATCCATCCCTGCATCCCCCCATCTCCCTGCAAGGGCCTTTCTGCCTCTACCCTTGCCCAGGGAAAAACCGAGGTAAGGCCGTGCATATGCTCACTGGTATTTCAAATCCCCTGATTAACGGGAAGGTAACTCATGCATTTAAGCATTAAAAAGGTACTTAAGTCAGAATAAATTCCGCCTTGTTATTTTTCAAGTTTCACCTCCTGCTCCCACAGCCAAAGGGAATTTAAGAGGCAGACGCAAGCGGTACGCCTGCCCCTGGGCCCGCGCCTCCCGGCCACCGGAAGCCCCCATCGCCCTGCGTTCACCCATCAACGCATTGCTGTGTAAATCCAAATAACGTTATTCGGTTCGGCGCGTTCCAGCCTGAGGTCGCAGCAAGAGAAGGTTATTTTAAGCTAATTGTTCGGGTACGTCGCTCCGCAGGTCAAGCATCCCTCTCCCTCCACGGAAACAACGTGTAATACTGGAGAGGGAAGAGTTAAAAGCACCAGTAAGGGAAAAAGAATCCTGCGTGCATCACCTTTAGAAACCGCCAAACTCCTTTTTCAAAGGCTAGCCGGTTTTAATCTTCTTTATAATAGGTTTCCGTGCTCCTACAGTTTAACAGGTTTTGTAGCTTCTGCATTTAGCGCTGGAATAAACAATGCTCCAGTAATTGCCAGGTCACCGCTATTTACTTCTATCCTTTACGAAAACGTTGCCACACGGCTGCTCTGAGCGGCCTATACCGTAATTTTCTTTACTGTCTCACACTAATGAAGGCAAGAGGGCAGGAGGACCAAGTCAGACGGCAGAAAACGCAGCCCAACAGCCCGGCTGACTTTCAACACAGTATTAAAACTAACTCCCACCTGTAACAGATTAACTGGCCTGGTCTTCGGCGGCCTGAAGGGGAATAAAGACAAATGCTAGAAACCCAACGCATCACTGTTTTTAATTACAGCTGTTTTTCTCAGCTGGCCTGGGGAAAGGCTTGCTTCCCCACTCGCATGTTTTCTTCGCAATTCACGAAGAGCAGGTAACGTGGAAGGGGCCCGTGCGAAGGATGAGGAGGGGACGGCAAACCACGCGTGCTACAGCAAGCTCCCCAGAGCTGGGATTTCTTACACGTCTCCTTCTGCGTAACGGGTCTCTGGTGCCCAGGTGCCAGCCCCCCCCCGAAGAAAAAACAACGTGCGTTTTTATCTCCTTGCTGCTACCAGCCAAGCCATCACCATGCAAAAGACAGAGCCAGAAGAAGGTACAGTGCCGCGGGGATGCCACGGACCGGGTATTACGAGAGCCATAGGCTGAGAGAGGAAAACCCTCAGAGAGAGGGGAGAGGAAGAAGAGGGGTGTCCTGCCTCTACATTGCATGGGACGGGACACGGCCAGCTCGGAGAAATGCTGAAATCTTCCTCTGCCTGACCCTCCTCGACACCTCCTCCCCTTCTCCTAGGCTTTGTTCCGTAACGCTGACCTGCCGATGCTGCTCCGGTAGTGACAGCTCTGGTTCAATTAAGAGCATGGTCTCCCATGCCAAGGCACGGTGGGGTGAGGGGAGGGAGAGCGGCACCCTGACCTCCAAAGGTGCCGCCCCGTGTGCTTGGCAAACTGGACTCATCCTCTAACGGTGTTCTGAGAGGGGCATCGGGCAAGGTCCCCGTGCGCCTCGTCACTCGGCGAGGACGCAGGCAGGAGCGAAGGGCAGGAGAGGCCGTGCCAGGGCCGGAGGGAGGTGGCTGGCTGGCAGAGGCCAAGATGCTCAGCGAGCATCCCACACGGGGCAGCGGGAGAGACGGCGCGTCTCTGACTAACCGCAGCTGCGTTTCATGAGCTGCGGGCACTTCCCAGCGTGTCTCCTTCCCAGCTTTTAGGAAAAGCAGTTCGTTTTCCCGAAAGACCAAGGCAAAAGGCTGTACGGTATTCCCTGATCCTCCTAAACTTCTGCCCTGCAAGCACTTCAAGCACACCGATCAATCCCTGGCTGCTCCTCTTACAAACTCCTTGCATTCCTTGGACTTGAACAGGAATCCTCGCTATTTTCTGGCTGTGAGTTGGCACAAATGTTCATCTGTACGCTGCCCGGGAAGAAAAGCAAAGCCGCACGGCACAGGTCACCCGGCAGACACAGCGGAGTGGGCGAAGCCTGTGCTCCAGGCAGAGCACCTGACGAGCGCACAGGAGCTTGCAGCTCTAAATTTAAGCTCTTTCTGCAGGTTGAGCTATTAATTACAGTTCTGGAGTGTTTCGTGGCAGCGCCTATTCACTGACTGAGCTCTGCCACGAGGCATTGAACTAGCACTGGATAATTCATGAACGGGGAACAGGAACCAACGTTTACAGCTAGGTGGGAAATTTGCTTCCACAAGAAAGCTCAGCAAAAAGCAATGGAGGCGCTGAGGATTTCACTACATCGACATTTTTTGCTGCAAGCTGGTAGGTCTCAAGAGCAAGGAACGCTTGGTTTAAATACAAGCCATCACGTTTTGGCCAAAATTAGCAATATGTTCTTTCTCTGATATGCTCAAATGGTTGATTGAAAACAGACAGTTCCTGCTGAAAAGCTCACTCTAAAAAAATAAACGCTTCATTTTCTGGGAGAAGGTGGAACAAAAGAACAAAATCTGCTATCGGCTCGATCATTACCACGGGGGAAAAAAANCTCAAACGGTTGATTGAAAACAGACAGTTCCTGCTGAAAAGCTCACTCTAAAAAAATAAACACTTCATTTTCTGGGAGAAGGTGGAACAAAAGAACAAAATCTGCTATCGGCTCGATCATTACCACGGGGGAAAAAAATCCTAATCCCATATGCCGCAGTTTACTCAACCGTCTATACCGCATGTACAGGCAGAGCGTGCTGACAGAGAGAGAGGCGAAAAGAGATCTTAGGGAAGCGAAAACTCATTCCCCTCCGAACTGCTTTCATTAACAGCAACCGAGCAGAGCAGATGCATGCCGAGACGTCCCACGTCCCTCCCCACCGACTTCTTCTCCTTGCCATACTTGTAGTCCTTTCTGCTTGGCCTTGCCCTCGTCTGTCGGCACCGCCTGGCTTAGAGGGGCTTCGAAAGCCCACAGGGGAATACGACGTCGCTCCACACATCTCCACGGCTTTTGAGGGCTGGAGCCCTGATGCTCACCTTCAAGTTTAAAGAAATCTGAGCAGAAGCTATGTTCTGAAGGGGTGCAATCAAAGAGGTCTTAAAACCCCCGACGATGCTGCGGGATAACTCAAAGAAGAGGGAGCGCGCGTGCGCGCAAGAGAGGGGAAATGAGAGAAAAAGCTCTCTTGCAGGTAACAGCAAGGATGTTTCATTACAGGCAGTTTCGCGCAACTCGACGTCTTAAATTTTTTACAGCAGCCATGAGCGTGGCAGGATCTGGCGATTTGCAGCCTGCAATCAATTTGTTACCTGCAAAGAAAGTACCTTTCTGAAAGAAAAAGAAAAGAAAAAGGGGAGGGGGGGAAGATCCTCCAACTAGATATATGCCACGTTGTCTCACACGCAACTGGGAGACTGTGCAAGCAGTGCAATATGAAATAATGCTTCATTAAGGACCTTTACGGACTCCCGTGCACCAGCGGCGAGCACGCTGTGCTGCTGGAGGAGCTCTGTTTCTGATGAGCTACAACCCAGTGCCTCGAACATTTGGGTTATTAGAGTCAGGAGAGCAACTCCGGGGTTATTGCCTCGCTCCGAACCGACTCCGCCGCTCTGCATATTTTGTAAGTGACTGAAGATCTCGCTGCTTTTTCTTTCCTTCTCTCTTGCAGTCGATCGTCCCCGCCGAGCCCCTAAAGTGGCTGCATTTGGCGATGACAAAAAGCTTACATTTTAGCTCTGGTTTGTTCCATCACGTCGTAAAGTTTACAGCCTGCTGGAGGGCCCTTTTTACATGAAGAACGAGCGCGGGTGCGCGGGCTCAACACAGCAATGCACGGAGCTGGTGGATGAGAACACAAACTCCAGTTCAGATTTGCAAGAGCTGATGGGGAATTTCGCCTCGCAACTCCCATTAATTTCAATCACAGCCGCGGTGATGTCGAGCACATGATTTATCGCGAGTCTCGCCGTGTTTTGTGTTTCTTTCCAGAGTAAAATATTGCCTTTCTTTTATCTAAAAACAATCCCCTCTCCCAAAGTCCTAGCCCTATCGCTGGCACATGAAGAGCGTTAATAAAAGCGATCTGAGCGTCAAGAAATTAGCAAGTACCTCGCACGCTTCATGACGTTAAAGAGGATGGGATATCGCAGGGTCGTTGAAGATGTTTGACTGATTGGAGTAATAAAGACCCAAAAGTCACCTCTGGAAACCGAACCTGCAGTGCAGGCTTTGCACGCAACGCACCAAGAAAAGCAGAAGGCAAAGAGAATCAGGTCTCATAAGTATAATTTTCATTAAATCTGGGGAAACACAACGTACGGGTGGCTGTTCGCCCCACAGGTACCGCCAGCGGCAGCCGTAACGGTACGGAACAGCAAGATCTCTGGCGTTCAGCTGTAATGGCACAACCCGCTTCCAGGTTGTGCTGCCATTGAGGAGGAAGAAAGGAGGTCTTTGGGAACTTGCTTCTGAAATAATTTTGAGGATAACTAAACCAAGCATCAGGTGGAAGGGTTTCAACAGCAATAACTATCCGCACCCATCGCCTACTTCTACGGAGCCTATTCATCTCACTATCTAAATGACAAGATAACTGCTCGCATTTACGTAACTTCTTTACGCTCAGAAGGGTCCTAAAGTGCTTATAATCGACTATCTACAGGATTCATTTACCTAGTCCCGAACTGCATTGATTCTGGTGTAGAGCACAGCGGCTTTTTAACGACGAGCAGTAACAAATCATGAGAATTCGAGGCAGGAGGTCAAGAACAACTCAGCCGTTTGAAACCGCAACAAGACAAGGGATTTAGGGAAGAGTGATGTAGATAAAATAACCTGGAATTTGACCGGAGCCCATGGCCACCACCTTTAGTCGTCTGGCAAAGGCTCCTTCAAACCATACACCGGCAGATGACGACTTTGCCGGTTTGGGTTGAAACAAACCGACAAAATACTCCTAAAAATCCCTATTATTTGCTAAGCACAACAGGGATAGAGAATTACCGGTCCCGTCTGACAGCACCTTGAGTTTTCTGATTGATTTCTCAGCTAAGGTGCTGAGCAGGGATGACCCAGCGTCAGCTGCGGCCCTGGCTCGTGTGGCTCCCACCCAGTCTGCCTGAAGTTAAGAGCGATCTGCGTACATGAAGAGTGACGCGGGAGGTGGCACAGTTTCTTTGCATCCTTATCAGAAAACGGTATCGGTACGGGAGCAAAGACCCCTCGTTTTATCTGGGCGTGCACTAGCTTTTAATTTCTTCTCCTGCTAGATACTCAGGTGGTCTATTTGTGTCGCTCTAAGAAAAAGAAGCCAACAGGAGACACCAACCTTGAGCACCCAGGCACTGGGTGTCAGACCTTAATTCCAGCACAGGCGACCAACTGAAGAAGATCTTTAATACTGGAGTCCAGGATGTTGTCCGTGACCTCCAAACACCCTGTATCTCTTCACAACTCAACGTTACAACTAGACAAGAGCACAGTCACACCTTAAAACTCCCCTTCTCACCACGGCTGGACAGAAATGTTGTGCATTAAATGTGGTAGCCTCCACCCAGATGCGGTTCACCTCCCTTACACCTCATGCCCGAGGACGGCTTGCAAAAAGCTTCAGTGCCGCTGGAGGGCCCACGGGGAGAGAAGGACATACATCGCGCCGGGTGTGCCATTAGCACCACCTCTGCAGATCCAACAAGATTCACGCAGAATTAAGCCTCCGAGAAGGCTGGACTTCTCTGCACCGCAAGTTTTAAGTTCACGCGCATGCTGTGAACCTCGTAGTCCCTCTCCAATCTACACGCGCATCGTAACAAGACGCCGTTTTGCTTCTGCTGCGTTCCCCTTCCTGCCTGCAAACCGCCTTTTTTAAGCCTCACAAGTGGTGTGATGCTTGCCTGGCTTCACAACCTCCAAAAAACCTCTGATGTGGGAGGAAAGCGCCTCCTCTCACCCTGGCTTTGCTGCTTTCCCAGGTTGATCCCGTATCAAGGCTGAGGGCACGTAGGGCTGCTCGCTGACCCACGTAAATGAGAGGTGAAGTGCAGTTACCGCCTGACGGCGCCAGCTATATCGTCACGTGGTTCCCAAATAGATGAAGGGCGAGGTGGCTTCCACGGCACGCAAACAGCTTAAACGTCTGCCGGAAAGGTTTGTGGCCAGGCCCTACCCCCGGAGAAGCCTGTGTTAAGAATGGATGAGCGCCTCAAGGGAGTCCAGCCGGCCCCAATGCTTCCAAAAAATTCTAACGCCGTGCCAGACAGCTATGCGTCTTTCCCAACGACACCAACGATCTCTCTAAAGGCAGTTCAGTGCCGCTGAGCGCTGGGGACGAAGGCCCCGCTCCGGAGGCAATAAATCAGCGATGACAGAGGGAGCCCCCGGCACGAAAACTCACGAGGCAGGGAAGGTGGCTAACAGACCCGAGAGACTGCGGGGGAGGGAGGTTCGTTATTTTATTTTTTTTTTTTTTTTCCTCAAGTCAGTGCTGTTAATTACTTTCGGGGCCCAAAATAAAAGTCAGCTCTAGGTGAGGAAACTTGACAGGGCTTTGTTGCGTTTCGCGCGTTTGGTGAGCTACCCTGCCTTCCTGCGTCGCTCACCTGGTGGGGAAGGCTTGCTCGGAGCGGAGTGACAGCAGATAAATCACTGGCTTTGCTTGCCGTCTTTGAAAAATGAATTTTGGGGCCCCGCATTTCTCATCAGTGCATGTCCCTTCCCGGCTGCCTCCCCGCCAGCACAGGAGGGCCGCAGGCCGTTTTAAATGGAAAGCCGTAAGAAACCAGCGGCTGCGTTCACTCGAGCTGCGCCGGAGAGAGCTGGGCACCTTCCGAGGTTACAGTAATAGCTCCTACCAGGTGTGCCGATGCGAAAAGCAGCAAGTGACTTCGGCGCCCGTCACCTGAGCCAAACCGAGCTCGCTGAGACACAGCAAGAGCCCCGGCAGTCGCCGCGAACCGATGGCCGCACGTACGCCACGCGCCTCTTACGACACGCAAGGCGCGCGTGCCAACGTGCTAACGAAAGCCTCTTGTAAGCTTCCCAAAAGCTAAACGGCGCCGGGGTGCAGTCTGTTCTGCAAGACTCATTGGGTCCGACGGGCTGCAATCACAGCAGCGCAGCTTTTACAGGAGCCGCCCGCCTCCCCCGTCAAGTCAAACCAGCCACTATAAAGGAGTCGGATCCGCTGGCGATGCCGCAGCCAGGTGTTTGAAACAAAGGCTAGGGGAGACCAAAATTAGGTCAAATCTGCTGATGAGAGATGAGTAAATAACAGCTGCTATTCCAGGGAGCTTTTGTTCTCTCTGAAAGGAAAGCAGGTATCTTTGCAGATCTGTCTGCTCTCATTCCTGCTGAAGTGGTGCTTTAGGCGTTTTCAAAGTTTCATGGGAGCATAAAAGGAGGCTGTGAGGAGGGAGGGGGATTTAAACGGCACACGCTCGCGGAAATACATAGCTGAGGCCACGAACAACTGATTAACGGAGCCAACCAACAAACAATAGCGAGAATATTATCGAAAGGCTTTCCGTGCGAGTGTCCGGACACGACAGAGTGACAATATAGAAAAGCGTACTGCTTTATAACTGCAATTTTTTTTTTTCTTCTTCGCAAGTATAATAAGAAAGCGGCTAATAATAGGATGGAGACTATTTTCAAGGTGTGTTTTATTATCCACTTATCTCTGACGCTTGCCAAAAGAGGCCTGAATATTCCTCAGCACATCTGAGACTTTCTGGCAGGGGAAAAAGACTGATGAGTGCTATAAAGTAGGGAGTTAATGAAAGCAACTACATCTAAATGCAATATCTGGCTCTCACGGCAGAGATTTCCTGCGGACCGACGCCACATCCCTCCCCGTGGCTTGGTCTCTCCAGCCAAGTGAAACGCTGCTCTCTGCCACCCCCCGTGAAATGCCACAGGAGGTGGGTTTAGCAGAGCGTCATCGGCAGCATTTAATGACATTTAAGATAATTGGCATTAGCCAACTTTCCGATAAAAAGGAGTTCCACGAGCCCCTGTTTTCCAGAGGTACGCCGGCAGGGAAGCTGGCTGTCTCCGGCAAAAGTTATTCGAGAAAAAAGCCTAGAGTGCTTTTTTTTTTTAGTTTTCTCCATATGGAGGAAAATAAGGTGCCGTAAACGCTCGGTTACACATACTCTCTACCAAAGCATCCAGGAATTACCCGAAATACCCATCGATACCAGCAGTATCCCACGGCCATTCAAACAGCGATGAACCCACAGCGGTGCCCTGCAAGGTCCCCCGGCGCCACGAAGGGGAGAACTGGTGGGGTTTGGCTCGTTTCTGTTCTACGCGATCCCAGCCGAGCTGAACGTGCAGAAGCCAGACATGCGCTTTATGCTTTCTGTAATACCAGCTGACAACAGACAGAGATATATATTTTTATATACATTTTTTTTTTTTTTAAAATCTCTCTATAAAAATCTGTCTATATATGAAGCATCTAAAAGAATTACTTTACGGAAAAACACGGGAGATGTTGGTGGCAGCAGAAGCTGTCATTACAAAGGCGCGGAGACTTAGCACTGCTGGGCCTTAAGAAATGCTTTTTCGTAGACGCTGCCTCGTGCGCTCAGCTCCATCACCTCCCTTCATCTGTACAGCCTCAGAGCAGACGCCAGCCCCGGTATCTCTCAATCCTCCTTGCACCTCATTCAAATTCAAGTAGTTCCCTCTGTAACATGCTGAGCAAAAGCTTACCGCCTCTTATCCGAAGCTTTCAATCTCGTAAGAAATATTAAAAGNCATCTAAAAGAATTACTTTATGGAAAAACACGGGAGATGTTGGTGGCAGCAGAAGCTGTCATTACAAAGGCGCGGAGACTTAGCACTGCTGGGCCTTAAGAAATGCTTTTTCGTAGACGCTGCCTCGTGCGCTCAGCTCCATCACCTCCCTTCATCTGTACAGCCTCCGAGCAGACGCCAGCCCCGGTATCTCTCAATCCTCCTTGCACCTCATTCAAATTCAAGTAGTTCCCTCTGTAACATGCTGAGCAAAAGCTTACCGCCTCTTATCCGAAGCTTTCAATCTCGTAAGAAATATTAAAAGGCAAACGCGAAAATTACAGGAAAAGTAACCAAAGGATCGTAACCTGCCACAGTAATGGAAAATCCAATTGGTCTTGAGCGCAGCTGGGCTGATGCAAAGTAAAGCGGAAAGTAAGCGTTGCTTAGCTCTGTCTCCATTCAACGTTGCCGTGTCGGGCAAGAAGCGGAATGCAAAATCGAAAGCCTTTTTTTGGGAAGCTGCAGGATGCACCACGCGCTACGGAGGGAAGGCGCTGGGTTTGTTTATCCCTGAGAAAACAGGAGGATCTTAGGAAATCGGCCAAGGTAACAGGCAGGGAAGGAAACGCGGGTGTCGGAGGTGCCGGTGTCAACTGCACTGCCGTACTACCACCCGTGCCAGGCTGTGCGTCCTCACGGGCCGTCGTGGCACGGAGCCCGAGGCCCTGCCACAGCCCTATCCCTCCCTGGATGGGCTGCATCAACTCCTCGTGCCTCGGTTTCCCCTCTCAGCAAAATCACTTCAAGCGCTGCCTCTTTTTCCACGCAGCATTTTCGGATACCCCTCCTTCCCAACCCGCAGCTCTCCCCGCCCCAGCCCTACCCAACCCCAGCCTGAGCTACCGCCGGGCCGAGCTAAACCGCGGAATCCCACCTCCAAACACTGTCGCTCCCTTTGCCAGGTGTGCAAAACCAACTCGCCCATCAAGCTGTTGCAGCTTCAGTTATCAATTCGGCACTCCAGCACACCGCGCCGCTTCGCAACGGGCAAGATCTGTCAGCGATAACGAAACGGGGCAGCCTGATTCCCCTGCAACTGTACTTGGGGGCAAGGGGATTACATCTCCTGATATGCACGAAGTTGAGATCTGGCATCAGTGGCTCTGTTTAAGAGTCTGACCTCATTCCTGCCTTGTAAACAAGCTTCAAAGTATGAATAATAATAACAAACCCCCTCATTTTTCTCACAGAATCATTATATTGTTTTATTATTTTCCTATTCATGCTGCCAATAATAAATCACGTTACCCAAGATGTTCATATTTATTACGCTGTTTAGAGCTCAGCGTAGCTGGCGTGGTTTTGCTTTAGCACCGTGTTACCAGAGCTCGGATTTTTGTTAATAACTTCGGAGTCCCCAGCACACACCTTTCATAAAACAACGCAAGATGGGGAAAACAGCCCTGAATTAGCAACGCCATCCAAACACCCCAGCGCCCTGGAAGAGTCGCTGGCAGGGCGGCTTTGGGCTACAGAGCTCCTGCAGACGNCACTTCAAGCGCTGCCTCTTTTTCCACGCAGCATTTTCGGATACCCCTCCTTCCCAACCCGCAGCTCTCCCCGCCCCAGCCCTACCCAACCCCAGCCTGAGCTACCGCCCTGCCGAGCTAAACCGCGGAATCCCACCTCCAAACACCGTCGCTCCCTTTGCCAGGTGTGCAAAACCAACTCGCCCATCAAGCTGTTGCAGCTTCAGTTATCAATTCGGCACTCCAGCACACCGCGCCGCTTCGCAACGGGCAAGATCTGTCAGCGATAACGAAACGGGGCAGCCTGATTCCCCTGCAACTGTACTTGGGGGCAAGGGGATTACATCTCCTGATATGCACGAAGTTGAGATCTGGCATCAGTGGCTCTGTTTAAGAGTCTGACCTCATTCCTGCCTTGTAAACAAGCTTCAAAGTATGAATAATAATAACAAACCTCCTCATTTTTCTCACAGAATCATTATATTGTTTTATTATTTTCCTATTCATGCTGCCAATAATAAATCACGTTACCCAAGATGTTCATATTTATTACGCTGTTTAGAGCTCAGCGTAGCTGGCGTGGTTTTGCTTTAGCACCGTGTTACCAGAGCTCGGATTTTTGTTAATAACTTCGGAGTCCCCAGCACACACCTTTCATAAAACAACGCAAGATGGGGAAAACAGCCCTGAATTAGCAACGCCATCCAAACACCCCAGCGCCCTGGAAGAGTCGCTGGCAGGGCGGCTTTGGGCTACAGAGCTCCTGCAGACATTGGTAAAGGAGAAGGAAAGACTTAAGGGGGGTTAAGTGATGCAAAGGGGGGGACGCGCAGCATGAAGGTCACACCTTCCACGCTTCTCCACCAGCAAAGCAAGCCGAGAAACAGCAGAGGACGCTGAATTCCTCCAAACGATTTCTTTGCTCTCTTAAATTGCCCCTTCGCGCTGAGTAACGTACGTACCCACGAGAGCATCCCCAACCTGAACGTGGGATTTTTAGCCCCTTTACAGACGCGACCCCGGGGAACGGATGAAGCTGAATGAGCTGAAGACCGCAAAGACACCGCGAGATGAACTTCTACGAAGCCTACAGCCCCTCTCTAATAACTACGTTGCTCTCTGGACCACAAAGAGCTTCGATAGCGACACACAAAGTGTCAACTATCTGTCTGAACTTGAAAAGCCCCCTTGGAGGATCACCAAGAGAAGCACGCGGGCTTGTTGAGGAGTTCAGTCTGGAGCCAGACGACCTCAACCAGAGTGTAACGGCAGACAAACGGAGGCACCAGGACGAGAAGGAATTTCCGTGGTATTCAGTACACATATACAACACCGGTATACACAAATCCAGGGTCTTACCTCTTGACTTCACCACTGAAGCCATCAACATCCCGTGGTGCCAGCGCAGCGGGATTTGGGGATGTACCTTCTCTACCAGCTTCCTTTACTAAAGCGCAATTTAGCACTTCAGGTTTGTTTCTGCGCGCTCAGCCTCGGGGCTCGCTGCGCGGTAAGGGCAGGCAAACCTCCCAGGGCAGCAGCGCACAGCAGCGAGCAAAACAAAACCGGGACCTGGCTGGTGCACGCGAGAAAAAGGGAATCATATGGTTGAAGAGAAGAGTAATTGTAGTGGAAACTCAAAATCACTTCACTGAGCCCATTTCATGCCGCCGTTCCTGCCCTTGTAAATCACCAGCAGCAATTTATTCCTAAACAACAACAATCTTGAACGGGGAGGAAAATGAAATAATTGTGTTTTGACCAGCTTGAGACAATTCCTCTGCACGTAGATACATATTTATAAACACGGGTGTCAAGTGTAACGGCACTCCATCACGCTCATTACCTACGCCAACGTGCCCATCGCCAGCGAGAGTCGTGCACAGCACCGCGAGGGCAGGAGGATCCCCTCCTGCAGAACTTGGCCGAAAATTTGGTATTCGCGTCCAGCGCTCACAGAAACCGAGATACTTTATCAGCGCTGCAGGGGAAAAGCAACGCCGAGATAGCCTGTGCAGACCCCTGCCTGTGCATCCGAGCCTCAGATCAGCGCTTTCCTGGTTTTGGCATCTTCCCGTGCCGTCCCCAGCTGTTCCTTCCCTACTCCCAGATGTGCTTACCTCAGCTCTGCAAGTTCACCTCTGCCTTTGCTTACAGCAGTCCTCGCTCCACGCCCCGTGGGCCGTGCACCATATACTGGGTTTCTTTTAACCTTGACCATCTATGAGACTGATGCAGCCTTTTGCTATCCATCGACGTGTAGCAGGAGATGCTCAGCTGGTCAAGGAAGAAATTTGCTGGCAGAGGTGTTGCTCAGACCCCCTGCAGGCTCCCCAGGTCCTTACAAACCTCCAGCTCATCAGCTTGCAGGGGAAGTAACAACCTGTATTGTCTTTGGTTATCTTCTATACCTTCATCCCTTGATCAGAACATAATCAACTGGCAGAAAAAGAATCTGACATAAAGCCACCTTTCCCTTTAATCACCCTCAGGAACGTACCTGTCGGTCTCACGTGTCACCCTGGGTGATTTGGGGCTCCCTTAGCCTCCGCGTTCCCTTCCCAATAGCACCGACTGCCCGCGCGTTGCGGAAGAGAGAAGCCAGCAGCGAAGACCCGTTTACAGAGGAGAACGAAGGTATGGCACATTTGACTGACAACTCTCAAGGTACATCAATCCAAGCGTTTTTCTAGGGGAATATCCTGCCTTTTTTCAACCCCCAAAGTATTTGGCACATGATGAGAACAATGTCAAACTTTGTCTGTCTCGAAGTTTTCAGCGGAAGACCTCTCAGCTCATTTTCTAACAGTCTCTACTCCAGGTGCCGGATTGCCTTTATGATCCCCATCAGGTCTAGCAGTCAGAAAGCCTTCCAGCAGCCTCTTTCCTTCTTATCGATTTCATTAATAATGATCTTTAGTCTCAGCCTCATTTTCTTAAGCTGTTTTGACAGCCGTGTTGGTCCGTCACTCAGTGTCTCGTAAGTACTTTTGAATTTCTTGGTGAACCTCAACCAAATTGACAAGGGATGATGAGACTCAGATTGAAGGGGGGAAAAAAAAGATGCGAGGAAAAAACCCACAACAACGAAAACAACAAAAAAGAAAGACAGAAAAAGAGGCTGGGGGAAGGCAAGTGACCCCTCTTCTCTGCAGCTGAAGAAAATAAAATCTACCCCACCTCTTCCCACCGCAGCGCAAGCTTCTTATTCCCGCGCCCCATTAGAAGGGGGGAAGGCGGCGCCCTTCTCGCAACAAAAACACAGCACAGGCGAAGGCTAAGGCAAATTTTACTGAGATAAATGGGAAAATTTCATCAGGAGGCTTGTTTGAAAAATACACTATAGACAGGGAAGATCTGCCGGGGGAACAAACATCATCTCAATTAAGATTCGGCTACGGTGGAGTATCAGAAACACGTCTCCTATGAGAAGTCTGCCCTCTGAGCCTGCCGCGTCCAGAATCGCAAAACAGACAAAAGAGAATTCCAATACACTTTATTTCTTCTTTTCTCTCCTAAGCCCGAAAACATCGCTTCGTGCCACTTTGACCTTCGAGTTTTCCTTCCCCTATAACGAGCCCCGGGCATCCTTTGAGCAGGGTCCATCAGCGAGCCTTTGGCACGACACTCGCTCCTCTGGCCGACGACCTCGATGCTTTGCAGGGACCATCCGCGAAGCTCCCTTTCCAACCTTTGGCTGCACAGGCCTGACCACGCTCAAGATTAACGATGCAACTGGCTCCGAAGGACCGGGGAGATCTTTTCATTGCCCTGCAAATGATGGACTGGTAGAAGAAAACATCTAAAAGAAGGTGCCATCCCACGGCGTGCCGGTGCACGCTTCGGGCGATGCGCTTTGGCTGTTTGGGCTGAGACGGGCAGGTGAAATCAGGGCATCGCTGCAAGGGAAACTCTGGAAATAAAAGGTAAAGCCGGTTTTTGTGCACAGGCCGAGAGGAAAACTCAGCAAGGGGACTAGGAAGATGCAAAGCAGCATGAAGACAAGGGGGAAATACAAGGAGACTGCTCTCTCCCAAGGCAGAGAGAAATCGCTGGACCACTGGAAGCAACGCTCCCCTGTCCAATTAATGCGGTAACACACACCCTCCTGTTAAACCTGAGCTCTTGCCACTGCTGTCGTGACTCGGTCCCCGTTCTCAAGATTCTGTCTGCCACAGTCTGGTTTTGAGCACCCTCATGGCCCTCTTGTCCTCGCGTTACAGCCCTTGGGGATGTTTTCGTCTCTTTTTCAAGGCGCTGAGCATTCCTGCACCAGGTGCCTCGGCAGCTAGCAGCGACTTCCGGATTGCCTGCGGAGGCCGGATGCGCGCAGTCCAAACCAAAATCATCTGAGACTGTTTTTGCTTCGTGCACTGAAAATAAAACCTGTTTCTCCTGTCTCCTGCTGCTCCTCAAAATTGAGACTTGACAAAGGTGAGAAGGCTTACAAACAAACACATAGTCGTACTATTACAGTTGCCGCTATTTGATTACGTTATTAAGATAATTGCTTTNGAGACCGTTTTTGCTTCGTGCACTGAAAATAAAACCTGTTTCTCCTGTCTCCTGCTGCTCCTCAAAATTGAGACTTGACAAAGGTGAGAAGGCTTACAAACAAACACATAGTCGTACTATTACAGTTGCCGCTATTTGATTACGTTATTAAGATAATTGCTTTGCCAGCTTTGCCACAACAGTGCCTTTTACTACCCGGTAACGCTGCTTGCTTTACAGTTGCGAGGACAGATAAGTGGGTGAGATTTACACCCGGGATGACAGCCGGCTACATTACCCGACCTGATAATTTGCACTTCTGGAGCCCGACTGGAGCAAAAAAGGCCACTGCCTCCTTTCCAGCCTGCTTGTTTTACGTTCGCTTCGGTTTCGCTATCAACTAAATGCACTCAAGGGTAAAGGCTCCCGAGGGACCCGTGAAACGGTGCTATTGCAAACACAACGTCTACGTTTGTTGCCAAGGCGATGGCTAATAACGTTAAAATGGAACATGGGCCCTTTCTGCGGCAGGACACGGCAGGCTGATGCGTCTGTGACGTGGCAGATGCTGGGAGAGAGGGGGCAAAACTTAGTTCGCCGGGTCTCTGTCTGACACAAGTCGGGGGTTTTCACGTTGTGGGGCTCCTGCTCTAACGAGCAGACGCCAAGGGCAACTCTGCGTCCCAGCCAGGACGCAACAACGGGGGAGAAAGCCGGCGAGCCCGAGCACAGTGGTGCTGAGGGCTTCACGTATGGAAGAAATTACAGCTCAGGGCCACACGATTTCCCTCCCGGCCGTCAAAACCAAGTTCTGCAGAGCGCAGAAGCCTCCAGGATGACCTTTCCTAGACAGACGCTAGAAAGCTATTACTGAGCGCAAGCCAATTTGCTTTGCAAGTGTAAGTGGCAATTTTCCTTCTTAAATACATTACAGCCGAAGGTAAATGGCTATAAACAGAAAGTTACTTCTCACTCCCTCCACAGAGACCTCTCCCTGTGGTTATGGGCTATGATCTTAAAAAAATACCGTTGTGAGACACTGGCAGCACGGGACATGGTTGTTTTCAGCTAGTGACTTTCATGCCTAGCTTTTATTAAGAGGGGAAAAAAAAAGATTAAGCGATAATAACCACAGGGGGCAATGACTTCTTCAAATATCCTTATGCAGCCATTTTAACAGGGGGTGAAAAATTAGGAGCAAGGTTTAAGGTCTCACGCATTTTATTCCGAGTAGGTGTGCCGGCTGGAGAACAGCAGCTTGCAAAGCACCTCCGGCAAACTCAGCGAGACTTGGTCACCAGCTGAAGACGACGTGAAGCACTTCAGTATCATGAGCTGGGGCAGCAGGAGGACACGCAGGGATCGCGAGGCACTTGCCTTGCGGAAGGTACAGTGCTCCCCACAGTCCTGCTGCGGAGATCTCCCCCGCCTGAGGGACACCGAGGCTATCCAAAGGGCAGGCGAGAGTACGCCAAGGGAAACGCGCCCGTCCTCCCACCGCCTGAAGGTCTCTCACGTCAGCGCCGCAGGAGAGCTTGTTCTCCCCCCATCCCGACTCGGGGATCGTGGCGGCCAAACGACGGCATCTTCCCCTCCCAGCCACTCCTAGTGCCTCTTCGGGACGCTCAGCAAGCCAACCTAGATTAAACCCTTTAATTAGCATCTCTTAAGAGCAGCGTGGGATTCCCTTCTTTTCGATCAACTCATTGGTCTTCCCCATCCAACGCTTGCCTCTAGCTGTAGCGCGGTGTCTCCAGACAACCTGACGACAAGGCAGGGTAATACTACGATGCACCTCAGAGAATATAATCCTTCTCATCTATTATTGTGGCCTGACATTTCCGTTCATTAGGAGCACACTGTGCACAGGCACCGCACATCTTCGTTGGGAACCCACTGCTTCTATTAAATGTAATTATTTCTCCCCGCGGCACGCACGCTAAAGAGGGTTACTAAAAAGCAAGTGGCTGCTACACAAAGGTATTGCAAAACTCTCTTACTATAAACGTACGTTGCAACAGCGTCCACAAACTACCGGAGACGGCATCCGCAGATTTTTGAGGTTTGCGGGACCACTGTGATCAGCTATTTTGACCTCTGGCCTCAGCAGCACATCAGGGCTTCCCCTGCTTGAACAACAATACTGTTAGCAAAACACCTGGTTTCCCCTGAAACTTTGCCAACAACAAAGAACCTACTACCATAACCCCCGGCACATTGTGCCCAGTGCTAATTAGCCTCCCTATTAAAGGTATGGCTTATTTTCTAGCCTGAATTTGTTTGGAAGCTTCACCTTCCATCCACTGGGTTTTATTACCTCCCTGACGGCCGACGCGAAACACTCATCTTCCTGATTTTGGGATCAGATTGTCCCTTTTTCTCACCTCTGCTGTATTCTCCAAACTCAGAAGCAGGAAGAAAAATCCGGGTAGCCCAAGCACTAAATACTTCCTTTCACGATTCCCTACCATGCCACATTATTTTGTCTGAAGCACGCACTTTATCTGCAAAACTGTTTTCAGCTTGACCAAACCAGAAAGCACTTACAAAGTCATTTTCAAAGCGGTGGCACATCCTCTTCTGGCAATTTTATATCAGAAACTTGCCCTGTCTTCTTCTGAAATGAAATGTTATTTCAACAGTAGGCAAGAATCGCTATAGCACGGTTTGCATATGCTGAAATGAAAGAATTTAACCGATCTGAAGTGGTTTGCTTGAGTGAGGGGTGGGGTTTTTTTTTGTTTGCTTTGGTTTTTAAATGATGCTTTCACAACGTTTCAGAATGGTGGCATTTTGTCATGCTTCAGGACGCTGTTCTTGACTAAGGAGGCGAGCCCAGGTAAAATGTTTTGACTGGAATTTAAGCTGGCCAGAGCCAGAGGAGATAAATTTCACCTTTGAAATCAAGCGATAGTCAAGCACGTAGGAAAACAAGAGCCATTAGTAGCTCTCTGGCACTGGGACTCGTCTGAGCCTTTTCAATTCCCCGAGTCTCCAAACTAGAAAAAGCAGTTCTGCGCTTTTTGAGTGGAATATCTTTATTCCGCCCTAAACGCACGCAATCAGCATTAGCTTGATGTATTCCAGCCAGCAGCGACTTGGGGGACCGACTAGAACGGGAGACTTCATGAATATTCTGCAGACTGACATTTGTTTGCAGTATTTGAATATTTCCTAATAACCAGGGGAAAAAAAAAAAAAAATTGCATACCGAGAGGCCAAGCTCATGAATGCTTTATAAAGCCAGGTCTCCTCTGAAATATCGTAAATGGCAAACATTGCTTGCTACATAGAGATATGCAAAAAACTTTCGGCTTTTTCGCTACCTTCCCTCCACCGGGAGCTCCTCTTCTTGAGCCGGGTCTGACGGGCAGCATCCCCCAGCTCCCTTCCGTAGGATGGAGGGGAGGAGGCGGCCACGACTTCCTGACACTCCTGACATCCTGTCAGGTTGCTCTTTAACGGAAACATAAAACACGCGTCGTGCACTGAGACTTTGCATCCTACTGGTAGTAGCTGCACTGTGGCTGGAGGAATGCCTTCTTTGAGGAGAACGCTTATCACAGGTTATTAACATTTTTTTTACGAGCCTCACAACAGCATCTCTGAGTGTCGGTCCTGAAGCAACACTGAAAGAGCGGTTTATTCTCAGGCTGCTCTATCTTTTCTCTTTCACGTCGTAAGCTCCACCGCCCGAAACATAACTTTCAGCCTGTGACACCCCTAGTACACGAACACAAGGAAAAAAACCCCACTCAAGGTAACGACAGCCATTAAGGATGCGTACGCGTGTTTCCTCTAGCCCCTCCTCAGTGACCCATATTTTAAAAATACCAATACTTCAGCCTTTTTCCAACCTTGGCCCGTGCTCGCAGAGGGCAAGCGGAATGGATTTTCACTCGCTATATAGTTTTTCTCCATCCATTCCATCTTTCTGGCCTTGTTTGTTCTTTTACAGAGCCAGACGATCGCTACCCAATGTTAATATTTCTTTGTGCTGAAGAAGTGCAGGGATTACTCATAAAAATCCCCGCTCCTGCATATTCTGAGGCGTAAACAGTGAGATTTTCAAAGCCTGTTTGGCACTGGCCTAAATCTGCCTTTCACAACTCCTTCGTGACCAAACCAGTTGTCCAAAACGCTTCTTGTTGTCTCGACAGCTTCATAATTACAATCGCGCTGTCTCACTTGAAACAGATTGCTTCCAGCTCGAGGATTAATCTAGTGACGTACAGCGCAAGTCAGGAAATTCAACTCCTCTTAAAACACCCAGAAAGCATCGAAAAGCTTCAAAGTTGTTTGAAGCAAACAGGATAGTTATCGCAAGTCAGGCACTGAAGAATGAATCAGTCACCTGAGATTTCTTTTACAGTCAAAAGACAGAAACGAGCACTTTTAGCAGGCAAGTCTCTTCCAATGCCTGTTTTCAGCTGAGACAAATAATCTGCTGAGGTTGCCGGTTTCTCTCCACCAACTTAAAAACAAAAAAAACCCCCAACCCAAACCAAGGCTGGGAGCACAAGCTTCAAAGCTCACGCTTTCAGACCCCACCTGAAACGTTAAACCACCTTCAGCAACACGGGCGTGACACGAAATACTAACAAACTGCAGGAGATGCCTTACATCAGAGCTTTATCTCAGACGTTTTCCCTGCATTCGAGGGATTCCTCAACCCAATCGGGTGCTTATTAACTGCCCTGAGCTGTTACGAGCAGAGAAGTACCGCCGTAGTCAAATCAACGCAACGAGCCAAGCAATAAGTCACTCCCGGCGTGTAACTTTTATGCTATAAAACCTGTGCATGCACGGAACCAACGGAGTCCCGGTTTGTGCTCCTGCGATCGGGACCTGCAAAGCCCGTGGAGGTCCAGCTGCCGCTGCCTGCTTCGATTTTGAGGCCCATATTTTCCACCATCATCTACTTGGAAGTATTTGACTAATTAGAGGCTCAACCCTGAAAACTTAATTCAGCAAAACTCCTGCAGCGTCTCCGGTAGGAGATCTGAACTCGATGACCCCAACTACTGCGCTCTGCAGGTCGACAATATGCTGAATAAACAGGCAGTTTAGATTTCTTTGCCTTTACTTATAAATCAATTTTAATTATGACGACAACGACATCAGCAACAAAACTGAGCCAAACTGCTGGCCCATTCCTCCCGCACGCTATCACAAATTAAACGGCGAATTGTACTGCGCTCTGAGTATTGTCATGCAAACGAAGAAAAACAACTTGCTTTCCAATTTCCTCATGCAAATACAGCCTGAATTGTTGAGACAGAGAATATGTTTTGCCATCTCAGTGCTTCTGCAGAAGATAAGAGGGAACTGCAAAAGTTTCGCAATTTGTAAGCTGGCGGCTTATTAAATAAATAAATAAATAAATAGGAACAGGGCCGTGCAAATCCAAACGTTTAAATAACATTACAAGCGAATTGTCAAGGTCAGCAAGCGATACGTTTAAACATCGTGTATTCCTTTCGCCTTTCTGCAAAGACTATGCTATAATTTGTGAGTTTATTTCCTTTTCAAAGAGGTTTCTTGATACAGCCTCAAACTCTACTGGAATATTTAAAAAAAAATGATAGCAAAACTTTCCAGTCCGAACGCTATCGCACGGTGCTCTGCATTCGCAAGCCAGTGCCCACAGCTCCGCACCGCGAGGTAGGCAGCGCTGCAATACCAGCTTCTGTGAAGTTATACTCCTACTCAGTAATTGTATTAATCTAGACAAAGGCACGCAGATCAGACCTACGCGTGCGACACCCACCGCAAGAAGAAATAAAGTTCTGCAGATATTCAGAAGAGCCAAAGGCAAGAAGGAAAAAAAGGCGATTCAGTCATGACTGCCAAGGACCAGCCACTATTTTTACCTTTTCAGGACTAAACGAAAGCTCAAGAACAATTACACAAAAGCCTGGGCTCTCCTCCCAGTCTCCTTACGTGTTTCATCTCCGTGGCTCCAATTCTCAGTCTTTCCCTTTTATTCTGCATCCAAGAGGAGCTCCTGCTCTTACACGAGTTATCTCCACACGCACGTAGCTCAGGTAAAGGCTGAACTACCCAGCCTGCCGCAGGTCATCCCTTTGCTGGGTACCTTTCACGGTGTCACCTACAGCTATGGACAAGGACACTGTTAAACACGACCCTCAGCCATACGTCTTCCAGCTCCACGTGGCCTGGCTGTGGCGGACAGAGCTCGGTGGTTTCCACGCTGAAGTCACCTCCCAACATCCATAAACTGAAATCCCCATTGGCAGGGATAGCAACAGGGGCCAAAGCCGCAGGAGCGAGAGACGTTGACCCGTCAGGCAAGGGAAGGAGACGTCCCACCACAACACATCTCCTTCCCTGGGCCACCTCTCCTTCTTTAAACTCAACTCTTCCCAGACCAACCCAACCATCCCCAACTTGCCCAGCTTGGTCGGCGGGAGACAGCAGTCCCACCTCTCGTTAGGGTTCACCGAGAGAGGGCTTCCCTCTCCTCCTTCATTATAGGCTCAGTTGCTCTGGCACGCTGTGCCGCTAGAAATAAATCGGCATCATTCTTAATACCAGCCCCACCGGGTTTTGGTAGGAGGGAGCTAACACCGAGTCGCTGACCATAGGCAGCGAGCACGGAGAAGGAGCGGGAGGAACGTTTCTGCAGAGCAGCTGTCGACCCACGCCGTTTGTTTGCCGGGGCCTAAAAGCATGTAATTCACAACTTCTGCACGCCGGAGAAGTTATCATTTGGAAGCTGTTGCTCTGCAGTGGCTTGACAGTCTAACAATACAAAATAAATCTATTCACGCTGCTTTGGCGACACCGAATCCTGGGAATGTGCCGCAACAGCAGAGAGCAGCGATAAGTTCTTGTAACTTACAGCAGCTCGGTGCTGTCCTCATTACCATACATTATCTTACTGCACACACAAGAAACCTTTCCGACGGACTTCACTGTCGCTAAGCTTTTATTCCCTGCTCTTTGTGCGAGCCCAAAGCCCTCCTGGTATCGCCGGGTTTGAAGCGCCTGAAAGCTGCAGCGCTTTTGCCGGTTCTCTGCCTGCTGCGCTGGTGTCCGCAGCGGTTTCGGGAGTCTGGTAAAGAGGGTTCACGGCTGGATTTTGCGCTCTGTAACGCACAGGGACTCAGCGCGTCATCTCCTGCCGCTCTCCCCGTGTCCCGCCGGCCAAGATAGGGTAGGGCTTTGTAGCAGAACGGTGGTTAAAGGGAGGGGGGGGGGAAACTTCTACAACAAAAGGGGAAGAGCGAAACCAAGACAAATTCACAGACTCCAGAAACCAGACACCGAATTCGTCAAAGTGGACAGGGAAGGGAGCAGTACTCTGGCTATCAGTGGGATGTCGGATGCACCGCTGTGGATGAGGAAGGACGGCAAGACATCTTCACTTCACCCACTCACGCTCGTGGAGACCGATGCAGCACGTGTCAGCGTCTACAGAGCTGCACCGAGGTAACACAGGTGCCATCAAGATGCATCCAGCCTGTTAGCAAAGCCTGCCTGATGCCATTTCTTGCCCAGTCTCCGGCACGATGGAGCTCTGGAAGGGTGCGTCCGTGCCCACTGCTTCACCCACCCAGTACACAAGCCCTACTCTGTCAGCTAAAGCAGATCTGCAATGCTCTACAGCAGCTGAGGCTCTCGACTGACAGACGAGCTCACCGGCAGGCAATCGTATACACGTGTTTAGCCGTAGGGCCTTTAAAGAAATAAAAATGTGGTCTTTTAAAAACTGTCTCTGGTTTCCCAGTTGAGGAGAGCTGCTCTTCGAGGATGCTGTGCTGAAAACCCTGCCCACATGAAAACATCCACTATCACCCAAAACAACGTGCTTGAGTTGCTACCGGAGCTGCACGCACGTGTCCTCCTCGTGCAACTCGGCGGAGATGGCAAAGAGCGTGAAGGGTACACGAGCGATTTCCTTCTGAACTGGACGATGCCATTGTAAGCATCGGGCTCAGCAGCCTGATGAAGCAACCCTGCACCTCTTGCATGCAGCCCATTTTACAATGTTGTTTCCTCTCCTCAAGATGGATTTCGGTTCTAGAAAGACTAATGGCGGTGCTAAAAGTTCAAGTCAGTCAATTGCCAAACAGGAGCTTATCTCCAACAGCCCTGCTTAGGGAAGGGCTGTTTGAGTTTTTCTGTTTGGGATTCAGGGTTTTCTCTCGTTTTTCCTTAAAATAAAGACACTGCTGGCACTGATGCAGGCAGAACTTGCTGTCTTCCTCAGGGGACGGATGAGCCGCTTGAGGCAATGGGAAGGACCGGCCAGTTCAGTGCGTGACATATCTGCAAGACAGCCACATGCTAGTTCCGGCTTTATACTGCAAACTTTAATTCACCTGGAAATGAAGACTTTCAGCTCATTCCCTTGCACCTAAACCAACCATCTGATAGCAGCAGGAGACAAACTCAACGTTTAACTCCAAAACTGGAGTCCAACATGGACAGGTTAAATTAAGCTTGCTTTTCCTCTCTGTTCCAGCCAGGCTAGAAATCACCCTGCCAGTGCGGCAGCTCCCGAGGAATCTCAGCCAAGTTCTCCCACCCTCCGAAACCAAGCTGGAAGCTGCATTTCTACTCACGCCTTCCACACGAGCAAACTTTTGCAGCTCTCCAACCCCCGGTTCCCAGAGTTTCTGTCTGACACAGATCCAAGATTTGCGTTTGGCTGGTATTTTAATTGAACTGTGTCTCCCGTCTCTTGGTTAGGGGCTCAGCGCACAGGTAGTGATTCCCAATTTATTCCTATAGCTGGATGCTCAGTAAGCAGGCGACAGCCGTAAGCGTTTCTTGACAGGCGCTTGGAAATATAATGTGCCGTGGGTTGCGTTTCCTTCCTCTTAATGGGATGCAAAGCTCCGTTTTCAAAAGAATATGCTAACATTTTAAGCTCTTTTTGTTAGTATAAATGATAATGTAGTCAACACAAGGGCTTCATCTCTCCTTGAAGTGAGTACAATTCCTGTTCACCTTAGCACGTATGCATCAGGCTTGAGAATAAACCTTAGACAAGCTCTCCTTCAGTGGGCCTGATTGGAGGCTTTGCTCCCAGAGACGACCTCGTGGAGGAGCAATCGAAGCCGTCCTCTGCTGGATAACCAAAAGACGGACTCGAGGCCTCTTAAAATCGCGTGAGCTAACGCAGCTCCTCCTTTAGTGCAGAGCAAAATGAAATCTTTCCGTCTCAGTAGAATTAATTTTTAAAGGATGCAATAAATAATTGGCCTGAAATAGAGGTCAGGGTGTCGTCCAAGAGGTGAGGAGACCTTTGCTATGGGCAAACTACAGAGGAAGTGTGCGGTAAAGCTGTAAAACACAAAAGCCATGGGTATTCAGGAGCACGGACCTCTCGTTATCATTATTTAGGCTCACGGTGCTTACTCCTGCTTAAGGATCAAGACTACCTCCACACACGTCGGCCCCTCTCAGCACAAATTCACCCTGCTGTCTCTGAAAGACGTTCATGGAAACACGCACAAGCGGCACTCAGCTACGGGAAGAAAGGAGGCGTAGAAAACCCTACAGGTTTTCCTCCTTGTGAGGTTTATAAAACCACTGTTCTCCTTGTTTTCGGCACACGGGTTCCTCATCACACCTGGTTTACATACAACCCACTGACAGATTCAGAAACAAACACGTCTCGCTGTTACGGGATTACAAGGGAAGGATCAATTCCACGCTGTCAATCCCTCCGTTTCATTAGCGACTGATTGGGAGGCATCAAATCCCATCTTCCAAGAGTCAAACTCGTAAACAAGACAACATTGTTAAAAAAAAAAAAAAATCCACACAACTGCCAGATGCCAGCGATTGCTACGAGACCGCAGTGCGAATAACAGTTTGGGAAATAATTGAGCTATTCCTGTTGGCAATAAAACCAGAGCCCTGGCGGGACAGGCGAAAAAGACTTCCCAAAGTTATTAGCAACCTTAAAAGATGTTTTCCCTTACAGGGTGAGAAGAAAAAATGGTGCTGGAAGGAGAAGAGGGGAAATCGATGGGAAAAACGTCCTTCCCCCCCTAAATTATCGATACAAACTCACCATTTCCAAAGCTGGGGAGGTGCTGGCTGGGTTCCTTAGGAAGGACTAAACTCACCCATGTTTTTTCCTAACGCACCAACAGTCACGACTGTCAATTCAGCTCCTTTCACGGAGATTAGAATTCATTTGTGAAAGGAAAAGAGAAAAGGAAACAAAAAAATAAAAAAAAAGAAGAAAAAGAAAAGAAAAGGTATTTAATTGGCAAGTGAATTCCTCATGAAACAAAGAGATGGATGCATGCAAAGAAGAATAGGGAGAGCTGTTTTGATATCTGAATTTTAATGACTCCATGGCATCCCTATTTGTTATGTATCTGCTTTCAAAATGTCACGGCTGGCTCTAGTGGTAATTACTGAATTTCAACATTTATAGAAAAGCAGCACATACAGTATGGAGATAATTGCCCAGTTGGATAGCTATGAAGGATCCAGGTTTCCCCCCTGCCCTCCCCACTCCTTCTGTGACTACAGAATTTCGGTAATTATCACTAGAGCCACTTGTTAAAAAATCAGAAAGCAGGTAAACAACAAACATCAGTGTAGTTTATTCATTACAATTCAAAAAACACACCATCGTATTGATCTTGAAATTACAAACTGCCGCGTCTTGCAAAAAGCGGAGTCCTTACGCCGCGCCAACGTTTCGTACAGCTGTACGTCATACAGGACATTTTCCTGATGGGAACTGTTATGTCATAAACACTGTTGTGTGGCATTTGCAGGTAAAAAAATCTCGATTCATAATGATATTATAACATCAGCGATGATCAGACCACAAATCACGAGGCTTGGGGTGAACCAGATGTTAGCACAAAGCGCGGACCATCCCACCAGGACTGCAGCTCTCCAAGGAGCAAGATGCTCCAAGACATTTTAGGGGTTCCCTGCTCACGTTCTGGCGTAAACTACAGTTGCACCTGAGGTATAGCCTCTCCCCAAATACTCCCACATCCCTACCACAAAAAAAAAAAAATCACAACTGAAAGGGCAGCTCAGCTCCCACTTCTGCCGGTGGCTTTCACCCGCGCAACTCTCTTCTCTTTGTAGGAAACGTTATCTCCATCTCACGGGCAGGAAAACAAAGATACGTAGATGTAACAAAACGCCCTTGATTTCCTACGGTGCATCACTGAGAGGGCTGCGATGGCGTCGTACGCTACATCTTGCGCGTGCGCCACCTTAAGAGTCACAGCAGCGTTCAAAGCAGAGGCAAAAACATTGACGCGACGCAGAATTCAGGTTCGGCTTCAAAAAGGCCAAGTTTGAGTTTTCAAAACACGGGATTTTGGTATACTCCTATCATTAATCAAAGCGGTGTACAAAGAAAACTCACTTGCTTAGAAGTAGGGAGATGTGTTTGAAGTAGGGAGCGTGGGTTCGGAAAGGTAAACACACAAGTATATAATTAAAGGAGCAAAGACAGTTAACGATGGAGACTCTCCTGGCTTTTACAAAAGCCGTAAAGGAAAAGACCATTATATATACACAGGAGATAAGCGGATACAGCGCAGATAAGAGTGACAGAGGGAAATTGGAGGCAGAAGAGGATAAGAAGCTGACACCGACACTTACAATATTTACTTTTGCATCTGCGTTCGCAAATGAAGAGGACGAGGATTTGCCTAAGTCGGGATCAAATCCCCAGGGAGACGAGAAGAGGAATTAGGGAGTGCACAGATAACGCAAGAAATGGTCAATAAAAGCTTAGGGGAACTTAAAACTGACACAAAGCATTAGGGACCAGATGGTAACATGCGCACAAGGGATTTTAACAAACAGGAGAAGCAATGACAAAGCAGGACTTGAGTCCTACGGATTTCCCTTAAAACCTGTAAGACGGGGAACGGAGAGCGTAAGTAGTTGGACATTTATACAGGAAGAACCAGTGATCTCTCAAAGACCCCGTTACTCTGACATCTCTTTCCCGGCATCGCTACAGACAGGAGGATGGATTATCTGAGTTGCTAACAGCAGTGAGGTGTGGTTTTTCTTGTGGGACAAGTCCCTAATTTCTTTGCTCGGAGTGCTCATCTTGAAACGCTCTTCCCATCTTTAGTTGTACTAATTCAAGGCTTTGCCCCTTTAGAAGAAAATCAAGATCTGGCTGTTTTCAGATGGCTAGCAACTAAATCTTCTCTAACTTGAAGAAAAATCAGGCCTGAACCCGATTTCTCAAGCCATTCTCGCTCAGTGAGACGATGAGTCGTACTTAAATCCATCTTTATTCAGGACCGAGTGTAAGCTTTTGCTTAACTTAAACCCTCTGCCAAAACCAACATGTGACCACCACGAAAGCTGGAGGGGAGCCTGCTCCAGTCCAAATCTTAACGCATGCTGGGGATACGCAGACAGAATCAGCTGCCCACCGACTGCAAGAACAGTATTTATTTGGAAGCTAATTTTTAAGGGGAAGGAAAGGCTTGAAAACGCCCAGGTTCATTAAGAACAGTCAACGTGATCGCTTGAAAAGCAGATCAATCCTTATTAACTTGTCAGAAGTCTTTGAAGAGATTACTTGACTCGGTGGACAAGCGAGCTGCAATTGGCATGCATCTCTCAGATGGACTGGGAGCATTTGACAAAGTCCGGCCCGTGAGGCTAATACTAATGGTGAGCATCTAACGCGCCGGATGATGAAGAAAGTGAGAAAGTCAGGTGCAAGGCGCAAGAAAAGATCCACAAGGACATCTCGCAGGGTCAGAGACTGCCTCTGAGACAGCGCGTGAGGCTCAATAGGAGGTGGGTGAGAAGAAGCAGGTTTTATAGCCCACGCTGCCCGCAGGATAATTTAACTGCTTTACTGTCTGGCCCAGACGCATATTTCTACTATAACACCAAGCTTTACTCGTTTTATTTCACCTCCCAGCTTTCCGCCTAACCCACGAGCTCTATGGCTCCGTGGCAGTACTGAGCACCGTCCTCCTGCTGCTGTCACAGCTAAAACTTTCCTGGAGCCAAGAAAACAACTGGAACACTGGCCAGAAACACTGACCGAAAGGTAGAATTTGAAATATTATGAATACCAGGCGGGAACCTAAGTATGGACATCCTTCTTCCTCACCTTGCGGCCATTAGTCCAGATCTAGCAACCCACGGTGTCTTGGAAACGCGCCCTGTTGCTATTCCAGAAGGAACAGGGAGTGGGTAGGTAACAGTCAAATAACACCGCAGAAACTTGATATCGCTCCGCCGTCACGAAGGACAAACGCTATCCAGATGAAGCAGTCAAAGGGGATAATGAGGTGTGCAGTGGAGGAGGCTGGGAGCCTGCCAGGCAGCGCGAGGACGCCACTTCCTATCATTTTTCACGAGCAGAATTGATAGATTGTGCTGCCAGCCTCTCCCCCAATTACACATTCATCCCAATTAAGGAATCGCAACTCATCTCCTCAAGGAACGAAAGCATCATGGTATTCAGCTAGGATGGAGCAACCTTGCCCCTCGACTCCTGCAGCTGCTGGACCAGAAGCCCTTGCCCCACCCGATGTCCTGTTTCTTCTATACAAGAAAAGATCATTTCTCACATCCCCAGAGCGCTTTCTTGCTCTCAGGCGGGCCAGAGGCCCAACTCACGCCTTTCCCCCCTTCTGCTGCGCGTCCGCATGCCCACCTCTGCTGGAAGACGTCTACACCCCGCAGAGAGGATGATGCTCCGACCACGACCCCCTCTAGCTGGCTGCTAAAACCCCAGGAGATGTCTAGATTATGGTTTCCCGTGCGGGTGGTGTATAAACTCCAGTGAGACAAGGGCAACGTCAGTGACGGGCGCAATATGGGATAGAGGGAAACAGAGATCTCACGCATGCAGCTTATTGTCTTGGCTTCATGAGGTACGGCCCTATAAACACCCCTAGGAGAGACACTGCAAACTCAGACCTTACAAGACAACAGAGACTCCCTTCTCTCACACCTCGATAAACACCCTAATCACAGGAAAAGCTTCAATCAGAGCTTACAACAACCCCACAACACAAATCCATACGACGCGGGCTACATTAATGCTCGCAGTATGACTTGTTATCCACAAAGGAAACACTGCTGCGTGATAATGAAGGCAGTCGGTTGGGATTTCTAGATGCGCAACAAGAACTGCCTGGTTACTAGAGCATGACACTCGAAGCCGGGATGAATAAGCTGTTGATTGCTAAGATCAGGCTAAGTCACCTGCAGCTCCACTTAGGAGCCTCCGCTTGCCCGCCACCACCGCCAACCGGCCAGGATGACCATGAAGCCGTGGCCGTGGTTGCTCTCTCCTGTTTTTCAACAAAGACCCGGGCTTTCCGGGCACAGGACTCATGCAATTGCATTACCACCAACGCCACGACATTCAAAGAGGTCACGGGAGGCAGCACGGCTCATTGCAAGAGGACCATTATCTTGATTAACCGAGGTAGGATGAGAGCTCTACGGGCCAATTTTTACCCATTCTTCTATCAAGAGGAACAGCTCACCTCTGCGGGCTTGCACGCAAGCGCTGAAGTTGCTTTTTTTTCCCCCTGTTTAGGATTCTTCATTAAACCACGCTGGCACTTCTGCCAGCACAGGGTCACAATTACGCTGCACAGACTCATTGTCTTTGCGAGAACAGCGCGAGCTCTGCAACAAAAGGCGCTTTTTTCGCACTCGGAGTAAAATTATGGAAATTCATTGTTTTGCCTGACGCGAGGCTGGGAGAGAGGAGACGGCATCGTATGACTTGACCTCTTCGCTGCTGGCTGCAGCTGCACAGTCGAAGACAGGCCTTCCTATGCACCATCAAGCGGCGGTGTTCCATCTCACCGTCCTAGCTTGGGATGTAAAAAAAGCCCTTACTGAGACCAGGCTGAAAAAAAAGCCTAATAATCCTCTCGGCAGCTGGAGTCCAGGCCGGAAGCCTAGTTTTATTGTTTTCCCACTACCCTTTGCTTGGAAGGAAAACAGCAGATAAGTTTGAAAACCCTCCTTGTTTTCACGTTCTCTGGCACAAGTGGTAAACTTCCATCTTCCTTCAGCGTTGATTTTAGGCTAGCTTTGCTGGGTCTATTTTTCAGATCACCAAAAAAATTATATATATATATATATATGAGGGTTGTATACACATATATGTCCACAACCATGGTTAAGAGGGAAGAATTCGGGGCTGAGCAAAAGCAGATGAAAGGGGGTGCATCTCCCCAAAGCACCACTTGCATCGGCACGTGTCAGCAAGAACATGACTTTGGGTGGTTTCGGAAAGAATCAAAGGTTTATACGGGTGACGAGGGTGAGCGAGGGCAGTCGATGCTAAAAGGGAGGAGCAGTTTGGGACAGACAGTAAAAACGTCAGGCTTCAGGCCTTAGAGCAGTTTCTAGCAATTAAGAGTTCGGGCAGGTTGTGCCTGGAGGGGAGGTGACCCTCATAGCTGTCAGCTGCGGGATTTTCTTCCATCTTCCTTACAAATACCTGAAGCCGGCCACGGGCAGTGACAGGACGCAGAGGCAGCTCCTCGAGAGCTCCGCCACCGGCTCTAATTGCCGTCCTCTCTGGCAGCTCAGCAGCGAGGGCCGAGGGGCCCATCCTCACCGCCCGCCCCGCTGCCGGCAGCCAGTCCAGGCCCAATGTATTGACACAGCGAAGCAGCTTTCCCCGGGGGGTTCTTTTTTTTTACCTCGCAAAGCCACGCTGGCCACGGCGTAAAACGATCCCCACCTCCACCCCAAATGCTACAAAACAGAAGAATACTGCTAACGCGTTACAAGTGCACGGGTAACGCCGAGTACAATATTGCACCGGCAACCCCCTCCACCGTGCGCTTCTCGTAGGATGAGCTCTAAAAAGCTTCTTAGGAAGGCCCAGCTGAACAGCTGGTGGGGGCTCTGCCTCGTACCTGTAGGTGCTTTACTCGCTCCCCCCTCTTTTATTTTTAATATCACCGCTTCTCCAAAAATAAAATCAACTTGACACTGATTAAAGCTGAAAAACCCCACCAGACCAGTTTCTCCGTGTGCCTGACTCCAGGGCCCCTTGATCAAATTGTTTTCCTTCTCCCCGCTGATCCCTGTGAACTCCTCGGCTCAGCTCGCTCTGCCCGCGGGGGACAGGGCTGGAAATGGAAGCACAGGTTTCCACCCCCCCGGCGTCGAGCTGTCACGGGCGGCTCCCGTAAGCATGTTCTTCGGGAGCCGAAACGCAGCTTTGGAAATGGAAATGGAAGATTTCTTTCCTATTCTCTTTCCCCTGCCAAGCCTGTAACGAGGTGGAGACGGAGAGGGCCAGGGATGGAGGAAAATAGGAGGAAAACAGTTGACACTATTGCAGCTAAACCAGTCTGAGGATGAGGGGAAGAGCGTCTCCAAAGGGACGCCCGCCCCCGACCCTCACAATNAGGGCCGAGGGGCCCATCCTCACCGCCCGCCCCGCTGCCGGCAGCCAGTCCAGGCCCAATGTATTGACACAGCGAAGCAGCTTTCCCCGGGGGGTTCTTTTTTTTTACCTCGCAAAGCCACGCTGGCCACGGCGTAAAACGATCCCCACCTCCACCCCAAATGCTACAAAACAGAAGAATACTGCTAACGCGTTACAAGTGCACGGGTAACGCCGAGTACAATATTGCACCGGCAACCCCCTCCACCGTGCGCTTCTCGTAGGATGAGCTCTAAAAAGCTTCTTAGGAAGGCCCAGCTGAACAGCTGGTGGGGGCTCTGCCTCGTACCTGTAGGTGCTTTACTCGCTCCCCCCTCTTTTATTTTTAATATCACCGCTTCTCCAAAAATAAAATCAACTTGACACTGATTAAAGCTGAAAAACCCCACCAGACCAGTTTCTCCGTGTGCCTGACTCCAGGGCCCCTTGATCAAATTGTTTTCCTTCTCCCCGCTGATCCCTGTGAACTCCTCGGCTCAGCTCGCTCTGCCCGCGGGGGACAGGGCTGGAAATGGAAGCACAGGTTTCCACCCCCCCGGCGTCGAGCTGTCACGGGCGGCTCCCGTAAGCATGTTCTTCGGGAGCCGAAACGCAGCTTTGGAAATGGAAATGGAAGATTTCTTTCCTATTCTCTTTCCCCTGCCAAGCCTGTAACGAGGTGGAGACGGAGAGGGCCAGGGATGGAGGAAAATAGGAGGAAAACAGTTGACACTATTGCAGCTAAACCAGTCTGAGGATGAGGGGAAGAGCGTCTCCAAAGGGACGCCCGCCCCCGACCCTCACAATGCCCTGAAAACAGTGAGGCTATTTCGCCTGCAGGCAATGAGTCCTGCCTCAACCAGCAAATTTTTCAGCGCAGATGGAGCAGCACCATTATTATCTACAGTAACTATCGCTGCTGCCTTCACCTGCAAAAAAAAATACCCTGTATGCTTTTAACCCTTCCCTCTCCTCCTCCCTGAGCATGGCCCAGCTTTTCAGGCTTCACCGGCTCCTTCTTTCCAGGGCTGATGAACCCTGGCTTGTAAACGCGGGGAGTCGCTGCCACAGTCGCGGCTTTACGAGCTCGGGTCTGCAGCGCCTTCGGGAGGCCGGCGGAGAGACAGGAGAAATAACACATTCTGCTGCCACTGGAAACCAAATTATTCCCCAGCCAACAGGCAAAACCCGCTCATAAATTAACCACCTCTTGCTAATCACTCCCACTTGATATTTATCACGGGTGCGTTTCGTGAGATGAATCCCGCCACCAGCTTTTGCAGGCAGTTGCCAAGTCCCAGGAGCAGCTGCAAATCTCCATTAATAAAATTTTTGGGTTCGCTTTGTTTGGGCTGGAGCCTACCGCTTCCCATCCTGCCTCCCAGCGAGTATGAGGCGCAACCGTTACCGAAAGCCGCGTGCAAAAAAAGAAGCTTGGAAATTTTAAGTGAAAAGCAGATGCTGAGAAATGCCATTATCCGGCACACGCTACGATAAACAGCATTAACATTTCCAAGCGATGGGCCTCGGAAATGGGACGCTGCGAGGGATGCGTCCGCAACTAACGCGAGGGGCTCCTCCCGCAGCCCTTCGCCAAGCGGTGGGGCGACGGGTTCACGTCTGCCGCCAGCGGCGGCGGACGTGGAGGTAACTGGGTGCGGAGGATGAAGTCCGAGACGCTCCCGCACGCCAGCAAGCAGCAACCACGGCCGCCTCTTCGAGCGGAGCCACTTCTGTGCTCCCACAGCTTCAGGCCGGTCCTGCGAACTCAAAAGCTAGGTATTCCCTTCGTACAAAGAGGAGTTACTAGATGAACAGGCCTAGCCCAAATACATCAAGCAACTACGCCGAGACAACGGGGGAAAAGCTACCAAGCACGTAACGTGCTCCCTCTGCCACGCCCAAAACCACGTGCGAGGGCAGGTACGTGGTACCAAGCTGATGCGCTCAGACTGAACCTCCTGCCAAGCTGTCATTGTATTCCTGACCCGAACGCACATCGAGATCTAGAAAGGGCAGGAGGGAGCTAAAGCAACACTCTCAGGCAGCCGGGAGGGCTGGGTTTTGCTTTGAGGTGAGCTCGCTTCGGCAACAAAAGAGGACGAGATAAAATTCTGGCAGCCGGTGCTCCTAGGCGGTAGGTCCGGATGCTGCGCCGTCAGCACGGAGTCAAGCGAAAATCCGCCTTTCCCGAGCCCCGAAGCTCGGCAGAGGTTTCAGTGTGGAGGAAGTGCTTTGCGGCTTGTGTCTACGGTCGCCCTTTCAGGACGCTTCGCTGTTTACAGCGAGAGTAGCCTCGTGCAATGGATCAATTCCTTGAAGAGGTCAGCTCTCGCTTGCCAGGTCAGCTCGCCATTCTCCCTCCCGGTCCACGCTTTCAGTAAGGCGATGCCTTACCAACACGCTTTATGAAGACCACTAGTGTATTTCATCGTGCACGCGCACGTGGAGCGACACCGCTTTTTAACAGGGAGCCGGGTGAATAGCATCCCCTTGCAATACGCCAAGCACGCTTTGTTCAAGTTGAATTAAACCAAGCCAAAACCAGGGAATTCAGCGTTTAAAGCCATGAACGCTGCCTTTAAATCAAGGCAATGCTTGTACGTGGAGCCAGGAGCTGTCTCTTCCCACCGCGGTTACTCTGATAATAGGATCGTTGGAGTGCTCTTATCAAGTCTCCCGGACGCTTTGTTCTGACCGTTCCCAAACGGCAACCGTTCGTCACGCCGCGCTGCTCCCCTCCACGCAGCCCCGGCGCCACTCCCGCAGAGCTTCGCCCCTTCCCTTCCCCACCGGGCACCTGCTTTGAAGGCCCCTGTGATGAGTACGGCCAAGACTAAAGGATGCGAACGCAAAGGAGAAGAGGCACGAAATGAGAGGGCAGCGCGAGCAACTGCTGGAAGCAAGAGCTGCAATCCTACCTCCAGCTGACTCTGGTTGCCTCACCACAACACGTTTCCCTTTGCTATCTGCCAACCACGAGCAGCTTTTTCTCTTCCTACTCGCAAGTCAAAAAGGCTAGGAAATTGAGGAACAGAGGAAAAATATTTGCTCGTTATCTAACCAATTAGTTGGTGGTAAAGACAGCAAACAGAAGCTAAGTCTCCTAAGCACCACATTTTTCTTTTAAGTGCTGTAAGCAAGCTAATGACTCTGCAGAGCGCTGGAAAAAAATATTGTCAAGCTACAGCGTTTTTGGAACCGTGAAAATAATCTGGGACTCTCTGCTTTTCTTGGTCTCAAAAGAAGCGATGGAAATGTCTGGATTCTGGGCTACCGAGCTTTGGTGAACGCATCGCACAAAGCCCCCCTCTTCTCTTCCGCACGCAGGCCTCCACAGGGGGTGCGTGCCCCGTAGCGCTCACCAGCCTCTACAAGCGTCACGCGTGCCTTTTCACACCATACCTGCCACTGTAAGGGGAGCATCAATATTGCCCGTGTACTGAAGGGACAAGGTCATCGATGTCCCCGAGGACACGGATAGGGTCCTCCTGCTCCCCAAGCTCTATCTCAAAGCGGAGGTAAGCGAAAACACACCTCGCACTCGCCAAACTCCTGATGCCGCAGGGGCCAGAAGGTTGCAAAAATACCACGTGGGCATTGGACCACCTCATTCCCAGGAGAAAATCTGGGTTGGGACCGTTATTGGTTATTCCAGGTGGGAAAACGCTTCATTACCAGGTCCAGATTTGATACCGCAAACCCGTACGCTTTTCCCACAGGTTCTGACCAAAACACACGCCAAGCACTAACGCTGTCGTAATCCTGACGGCTTTAGACCATGGGTGTCATGCAGAATTCAAATTATTTATCTCTCTATCCCCACATCTCTCCCAAGCTGCTTCTGTCCCAAAATTGCCTCTTATATTTTCTGTATACAGATAGTAATAACTAAAATAACCATATGGATGGGTATCGTGAGCCTGGAAGGTAATAAGAGGCAATGACTTCAGTGACTGAAATGAAGGAGAAAGACAGTTAATGAAATAGAGATGCCTACCAACATGTTTTAAATCAATTCGCAGAGGCAATTTAAACGGCTGATCCTGTCATCGTGTTTAAAATATGTCAATTCTGCTACTTTTTCCCCCATTTCCCTTTTTGTCTTAGTTTCTTTTGGGTTTTCCCTTTTGGATTTTTTTTTTTAAAAAAAAGGGAAATAAAGAAAAACTCACCTTCTTGGGTTCAGAGCTTGAGCTTGCAGAAAGACAAAAATCTAGCGGGACACAAGTGAAGTAACTCCAATGACAGAGTGCCCTGGTTAGAAAATTCCTAATAAATCACCAAAAACAATTGCTGCTCCAATGCCACGTTTGACAAATTGAAAATAAATTGCATCAATTGCACAGGAGCCAGGAGAGCCCCGTTCAATATTTTCTCCCTAGTACATCCACAGGTGCTGGGGAGGGGAGAGTTCTACTTATTTATTTATTTTTAACGCCGATCGATAGCGTATTCTTTTTCGATACACCATGCTCCGCGACAGTTAGTAAATATTCAGCTCTCCCCGTTATTAACGTGCGTGCACGCATACCAAAACACCGCATTTCCCCCGTTCTGCGCGGCGCAAGCATCGTGTCATTCAAACGCACGCGATTATGAGCTATTTAAGTGAAACGCTTCGAAACCTGGAGTTTTTATTCAGAGACTCTCCTCCACACATGCTCCTACACACGCACGCTCGCTCATCAATCACGGGTAAAGCCAGCTTCTTCTCCAGCGCCCGTTTTTGAGGTGTGTTTTTCTTCACCTGCGTGGCATTACCGATAGCCCGGCGCCACAGCTACAATTCCTTCGCGTTTCTGTAGCTCCAGCAGGCCCCGCCTGATAACAAAACTCTTTTGTCTGCCCGCTCCATCACAATATTCCCACCGAAAAATACCGCCTACACATGAAAGCCAGCCAAGGCCAGGTGAAAGAAGGACAATACGGCGATTAATCCTACATAAAGAATACCTCTGATCCGCTATGCAAACCTCGCTGCAGACACAGATGCATAAATTGAAAGATCGTCGTCAGATAACACCACCGTTCGTACTAAATTAAGCATCGCCAAAGTTAAGACTGTTAAAGCCCACCCTGGGCATACTCGTTACATCACCTCATCTCAGGAGCTACAGCGCTCACACAATAGGCAGGGCTGCTTTAATAAGGAAGCATTTAATATCGCGATTTCTCCTCGCTGCTCTACGGGCGGCCCCGGGTCTCACTTTGCTGCACGTTATTCCCAGTATTCGTTTCCTCCTGGGCTTTGCTACGGCGCTCATCACGGCGGCACCCGAGCCGAGCAACTCATTAAGCGAATACTGTCCACCGCGTGCACCCTGGGCCCGCGGAACACGCAAATATGCTGTGATCAGGTAATTAAGCCTCTGTAATTAAAGTTTCTTACAACACAAACGCAGACCGCATTCAGAACTCCCCCTCCTCCTGGCTGCGGGACCCGGCAGGTACCACGGAGAAAAGGCACACTCTGCTCCGGTTTACTTACGGCTGCGAGGACAAGGGACCGACGGGACGCGGCCGGAACAAACTGCCTCCTCGGCAGAGATTTCCCAGGCAGGTCCAGCCAGTGTCCATCCCACCTATTCCCCTGCAGCACATCACACGCTCAACACCACGCACAACGCAGGCGAGAGTTTGGGGTTTTTTTTTCCCCCCCAAGGTGTAAGGCTTTTTCTAAGGTTAGAAAGGCATTTCCACGACCCCACCGAAAGCATGAGTCCCTGTCCCGAAGCGCTCGGGCCCTGCAGCTTCTCACAGGTCATTCTGGCAGCAAGCAAGGTGTATTTTCCCCATCGGCGTCAACCTTAGAAACAAGCAAAAACATCGGCCGTGATTCCAGACGGGAATAACCCAAAGCACCAAACAGCTCCGCTGTCCCCGTCGCTCCTCGTCCACCCCTCCCCGCAGAGCAAACAAAGCCCGTGAGCCCCGGCGGGGGCACGTGTGGCCATGGAAATTTCAGCCCCAAACAGTTAAAGCTTGGCACTCGGCTCTCGCGCCGCCGTCCTTAGGGCACGCGGCGTTTGAGATTTGGGAGGAAGGCAAGCCCGGTTTTGCGGGCCTAGCACACCCTGTGGATGCTAATTTGTGCGATTATTGTCTGGGAGCAAGTGAAAAATGGGATTTCGGGGCTACAGGGTCGCCCTAAGGAAAACGACAAGTGGCTATATTGCCCTGAGGGACGCTGAGATTAATTAGGGGCCACTCCACGGAGGTCACTGCACAGCAAGAGCAGATCCCACGCTGCCACACCGACGGCGAGGAGCAGCGATGCCTGCTCGCTCCATCACCCCCCCGGCAAGCTCCGGCGAGACGATGCCCCGCTACAAATCCTAACCCCATCCCGGGGAAGCAAACGGTAACTTAGAGGCTTCGGCAAACCCGAATCGAGTCCCCGGGGAGAGGACCGGCAAAGGGCTTCGGCGTTACTGCGGTTCACGGTCCGAGAAAAGGGGGCTCTGCTACGGCCCCGCTAAAAAAAAAAAAAGCCGTGCCTCTTCCGTTAAGGGACGCGTAATCCAGAGTCGCCGAATCGCAGGCAGCGAGCCCGTGCAACTGTGTTTGTGTCTCTGCTCAGGGTAAGAAATTGGTTATCTGCCTAAAACAAGCAGGCAGTTTCAAATGACGTATTTGTGCAATTTGCATGCCTCAATAATGTTTTATGTATTATGCTGCTTATAAGCTAAAATGTACATGCACGCTCCTGCAAATTTAGGTAAATTATGAATAAATTAAATCTTATCTAAATAAACAAGTGTCTTTTTGAACAGAAACGCAAGCTGTCATGAATATTTAAGTGGACAAGGATAAATCCTCTTCACACAGTGTTACTTCAAAGCGGATTTTAGAGCTTCCTGACTTTTACTTAGGGGAAAGTAAAGAAAAGAGGAGGCCAAGGAAACCTCAGGCCCAGCTACTCTTGGGGGACATCACTATTGAGAAATCTGGTCCTGCAGGGAGAGGCGGCAAAAGCTTTTCTTCCGGAGGCCTGCGCGGGGTTTTTTGGTTGTCGTTTTCCACCGAAGGAAGACTTCGAGATAGGGGCTGCGGGAAGGGAACTCGGCAGAAAGTCGAGCGGAGCCAAGGCGTGGAGCCCAGTGGAAAACCAACGCCGGGAAAGGAGAAGAGGACGGCTTCGAGGGCAGCGCCGGCATCCCGCACCACCGACGTATTCCCGCACGCAGCACGTCGCGGGGCTGCAAAAGGGGACCCACGAGTTTTACCGCCCGCTGCGGCTCAACGAGGACTTCGGGCAGGCGGTGCAACCTCTGCGTTCGCTTTTTTCAACTGCACGGGGGAGATAAACACGCAAGTGAGATAGCGAAGAAGAGCCAGGAGATCATCTATCTTATCTCCCTGCCCGAGCCGCATCCCTCCTAATTGCTGCTCCGCGATGCTTAGCCCTGGTCTCCCCCACGATACCGGGGGGCAACGGGAGGCTTAATTAACTGAAGTCTGTAAAGGGCTCCGAGACCCTCAGATAAAAGGTGTTAGGGAAGGGCAGAGTGTTATCAGCTGGCAATAAACCCTGGATAATCTTCCCTCATCCAGAA
Source organism: Steatornis caripensis (assembly GCA_013398225.1). Lineage (NCBI taxonomy): Eukaryota > Metazoa > Chordata > Aves > Caprimulgiformes > Steatornithidae > Steatornis > Steatornis caripensis. The sequence goes on from VZSC01010394.1 coordinate 51,962, forward strand.
CTAGATGTGTCTTTTAATATCCCTCCGGCACTGTGGCGGTCCTGATTAAAGCCCATCTGGTGCTCCAGCAGGAGTTGTGCAGGAAACAAGAGGGCTGGGGGTCCACGCAGCGGCTTTCACCCACTAATGTTTTCCAGCACACTTCTACGTTCCCTCACCGTCTTTAACCTGGGAGCCTTAACCCCTCCCGATGGCCCACGAATTCCCCGTAGGGCTCAGAGGGCGGACGTGGGCACGCAGAGGGGCAAAAACCAACTCCAAACAGGCGCCCGGTGAGAAAATCGCCCCTGAGCCACGAACCTGCGACTGGCACAGGGAAACGGGGCAGCCCGTCCCGCTGCACGGGAACGATGGTTTATACGCTCTCGGGACATGACAAAGGGGCAACTGCTCCAGGTTTTCATCTGGGACCCTCGAGAAAATCCAGCCAGTTTTATTTGGGGAAGAAAAAAAAGAAAAAACCAAAAAGGAATAAAGGATCTGGTTAGGTGCGTTCTGCTTTAGGACACGGAGCTTTACCTGCATTCCCGTCGGGTCTAAAGCGTTAAGGGCTGAAACTATCAGCCCTCAGGCACGTGCGAAATAGCTCTGGGAGAGATCAGCCCAGCTCCGACCAAAACCGCAGCACCACCTCTCAGCAGGAAGCACCGTCTCCGACGAGCCAAGGTAGGCACGATGAAATGAGCTGCTGATACCGAGGGCTGGAAGAGCTTCTTCCACCACCACCACCAAGGTCGGGGCATGCCAACGGGACTCAGTCGGTGCTCCACCAACACCAAGGGAGTCCGGCTGGCCCCAAGCCCATCTCAGTGAGGACCCTTCGCTTGGCACCCGCGGAGGGTCTGGTAGCCAAACCTTCTCTCTGACGGCCAAACCACCTTCCCCAACAGCAGGCATCCCGCTAGCACGCGCGCCTCCAGCATTTATTTGCCGGTGATGTTCCCGCCTGCCTGGCACCATGGCAGTTTAAGAAGCAACAGTCAGTAGGGAGAAGCTAAAAACGCCCTTAATGAGCCACTTCAAAGCACGCTAGGGTTGCATATATTAAGCAAGCACGTATGGCAGGGTTATCGTTTAGAGGTGTAGAATAAGCAAGCTGGCTTAATAATTAATGCACGTGCTATTAGGAGATAATGGCAGTGGCACTGGAACGTGCAAAGCAACTAATGCCATCTCAGGCTGAGCAACAGCAACACAGAGACACTTAATGAGCTGCAAAAGACATTGCGACAAGCATACCCCAGCTCCAGAGACGGGACCAGCACCCTGCGGTAAACCGGCACACCAAATCACCGCAGACACATCGCCTGCCCTTCCAAAACCACGGCTTCAAACCCTGCACTGTCCTTCCTTCACGATCCTCCTCCTCCTCATCCCACCTGCCCTTCACCCGTGGGGTCAACTTATCGGCCGCCAGGGATTTTGCCGCGGGAGGAAGCGGAGGCTGATGCAGAAGCAGGAAACCAAGTCATGGTCCAGCCACCGCGTCCCGAAACGGCGGTGGGGGGGCAGCAGAAAGTGCTTCCCGAATGAACTGCTTCCCACCCGGCCTGCACACGTGTTCCCATACAGGTGTTCTCATCTTTCAAGTTTTGAAAGAAACTGGGAGGAAAAGAGGACGGGGAAGAAAAAAATCTTTAAGGTCTGTTGACTTGTCAGATCTTAACCTTTAAATCAAAAGCAATTTTCAGAGCCACACGAGAGCAAAAAGGCTTATAAAAATGGTGCGATGTTTTTTTTTTTTCTTTCCCTTTCAGCACGTTCTGCATTTTCACAAGTTACGTGGATCAGTTTTGTTCTGAGACCAAGGCGCTGGATAAAAAAAGAACAAAACAGAACCAAGCGGCCGCCGTCTCAGCTCAGCGTCCCGGGGAAGTCATCGAGCTTTGCCCTCCCCGAAGGAGCTGCGGGACTCGCGTGCTGAAGGTACGTGGTGACCTCCCACCTGCGCTACTTCAATTCCACGCTAATGAATTAGCCCCAGTGCTCCTTCAGGCCCTGGGGAAGCAATCGCATCCTCGTTCCGGCTCAGTTCTTTATGACAGCGTAGTTAAAGTTCTAGCTTGGGATTTCAGTCCAGGACACCTCTCTCTTCAGTCCCCGCTCGCTGCCGTGCCGATGAGAAGATCGCAGCACGTGCCTGCCAACGGCGGCTCACAGCAAGCACCGCAAATCCCCTGCCCTTCGCGACCGAGCGGCTGCTGAGACGCCCTAGGAGAGGCTCCTGCAAGCGAGCAGTAGGATTTGAGCTCAGCCCGGCAGCGCAGGTCCATCCTCCAAAGGGAAAACAAATTGTTGTGGTTAGCAGAGATACAGCTGTGCCTCTGAACTTTCCCGCGTGTCATTCTCCATCAGGCACGCAAGGCTTCATGTTCCCCGTTAACTCTCCGCGAGCTTACGGAGGACGTACCGCGGCTGGCGGCGGCGGGTTTGCTCAGCCTGCGCTCTCTTCGGAGAGGTCGCGGGCTCCGTCAGTCACCTCTCCAGGCAGCTCGGGTGATTTCCGTCGCTAAGCCCCAAGGAAGAGCGGTTTGATAGCGAAAACGCTGACGCGGCCGTAGTGGCAGAGCAGCGCGCGCGACGGGTGCCTCCGGAAAGCTGTTCGGATAGCTTCTCCTTACCCAGTTTTGCCCCCACATGACATTTAATCCATCCAGCTAAGTTGGGAGCAAGCTGGGCGGGGGGAAACAAAGAAACCTCCCACCCCTTAAAGATGCATCCCATTTACCTTCTTCACGGCTTCCAACAAAAACGAATTTACAGCAGAGGGAGGGCGGGCGAGGGAAGATGAATGAAACCGCCTGGGAGAGGGAAATGAGCAAACCCCCAAAAAGCGATGCCTTTATTTAAAAATATATAGTTGAGAAGTCTAATCACAGAGCACTCAGCTGTGAGGTCTATCCATTATCAAGAGACCGACAACATATACTAGTCGCCAGGCTGGGAACTTTACGGAATAAATCAAAGCTGACAAGCGCTCCCAAACTGATATAAAAACACTCTTTAATGTCGGTGACCTGCATAAGTTTTATTCATTTTACTTTCTAAAATAATAGATGAATAGCAATCGAAAGCAATCTCTTCTCCTCAAGCGAGAGCCATACATCTTTGTTTTTCAAGTGGGTAGGGAGGTTTGGTTATGGAAAACAGAGAAGTGCCTGGGTGGGGAGGCCCACGGCGTGCACGTCTGTCGGGAGGGAGCGGGCACCGCGCAGGGAAGCTGTCACGCAACCTACCGAGGAAAAGGACGTTGCCAGGTTTTTATGGAGGAGCAGAGCTGCGGCCGGAGCTTGCGGCGGGTTGAGTTTTAGCAGGCTTCCCGAACATCTCGGGGACTGGCCCTCGCTCTTGCCAAGCCACCCGTCGAAACGCCACGGCGCGCGCCACTCAAAGGGATCCCGTGGTAAGGGAGCGCCTACCAGCGCCGCGCAAGGACGATCGGTGCTAAAGGAGACGCTGCCAAAGGGGGACACCAGGGCTATTTTACTTCACACCGCTTCTGTGACCCACTACGCTTCTTCCCCCTTTCTGAGTGAGTTTGTTTGTTTTTTTTTTTTTTTTTAAGTAAATTTTACTGACGCGTTACGCGGGCTGACAGGATGCTCAGCTCCCTGTATCCCACAGCTGGGCTAAAACAGGCTCCAGGTGCCAACCGCAGCGCTGACGCCTGCCTGCGCGCTCGGCCAAGGACCCAACTCCTCGACGACCAACAGGCTCAGCATTTCGGGTCCCCATCCAAGCCTGCAGCTCCACCCGGTCTCTGCCGAGCGAGCCTTTAACGACTTCGCGGCGCAGCGCTCGTCTCTGCTGCACACAAGAGAAGCTTTTATATCCTATTTTCCCCGCCTCGCTACCAAAATCTCGCCACGCAAGCCCGATACAAGCGTCAACAAAGTTTCTGGGAAAGAGTAAAGAACCCGAGACAGAAGTAATCAGCGTCCCCAAGAGCGCGGACGGCCATCGCGCCTCCAAAGGACGGACACCGCAAACGAAGGCACCTTGCGTAGCCAGAAATGTCGCGCTTCGAAAGATTAGCTACGGCTGCTTCAGGATTAGTAAAACCTCCCTGATAACTCAGACCATCAGCTTCCCTGCATTACTGTCGCTTAAAAAAAAAAAAAAAGAAAGAAAATAGTTTCTCAACTGCTATCGATTTTGATCAAATTACGCATCTCGCAGAACAGCAAAAAGGAGATTTAAGTTGTCGAGCGCACGTTGCTTCCCCTGCTCCACCTCTCAGCTTTCAGAAGAAATAAGGTTTGATCTTTTCACATGTAAATGAAGCCATTTGCAAAATATGTATTTTGGCATATCGGCGGCTTGGCTTTCAAAACAACCCGGGGTTTTATTGATTCCATGAACCACCGTCAGAGTTATCTGTGGACCATAATTTTCCGCTTTAATGAGAAGAGATGCTTTTCGTTTTGAGTAATAACTGCTGTGCTCCTGTGTTTTGGCCCATGCCCTCCTCTCCCATCGCTGCCTGGCAGCCGGGGACCCGGCGGAGCAGAAGCACAGAGCGATGCTCCCGAGAGCCCGATCCAAGACAAGCCCTACGCGAGGCAGAAGGGAGCCTTCCCTCCATTTTAATCACCCTTAATTCACGCCGTGGCTACAAAGCGATTGGGAGGACTGGCTTGCCACAAATCACTACCTTTCCCTGCAAGTTGAATCAACTTCCGACCGAACCAACTTCCTGGTGACGAAAAGGACCATAAGAAAAAAAATGGAGAGCCTTATCCTGCGTGTTACTGCTCCCACGGCCCCGTGCTCTGCTCAGGCCTAGGGGCACCAGCGCCGGAGCGCGCCAAGAACATCTTTCATTACCTCAGCACCCATAAGCGTTAATTAGCCGCCTCTTTTCACGTGAGGGACGGGGAAGCCTTTGCAAGCAGCTTTCCCTCTCGCTGGCTGCCCCAGCAGGTGTCTTTGCGAAGAGGGAATACCCAGCCCTGCACCTCCTTACCAACAGCTCCTGGAAGCAGAGCTTTAAGGAGAGGCCCTCCTGCCTTGGGAAAGGAGGCCGGCGGGAGACGTCACCAGGGGAAATTTTCCTCTACCTATAAAGCGAGAAGAGCGATGCTGCTCTTATACGCGAGCGACAAGGATAAGCTTCTTAACAACCGCGGGATGCCCGACGCGCCATTAAGACAAAGCCACAGCAGACAGAAGGATCAGGCTGAACGCAGGAGACCAGGGAACATACCGAGCTTAAAGTAACATCCCAAACGAGCGGTTCGTGGCTCAGCAAGGAGCCTCGGGTCAAGCTCAGCCTTCGGGATGTTACCTCCTGCCCTTCCGCAAATCCTACCCCCATCAAACGCTCTCTGGGCACGTGAACGCCCATGGGAACAGCAGAAAGAACAAAGGAAAGGCGGACCTCCGAAAACCAGCAAACACGCTCGGCGGGCCTCCGAGATGGATGTGCTGCGTCGGCGGGTCTTCGACGACCGGCTGCCTCCCTGCTGATCTGCAGCCCGGGAAATTAGGCTGCTCGATGACAGATGAGAAGCAGAGCTTTATTAAACACGATACCGGGAGGTATTTTACCTTCTAAACTCTCACAATTATTGAGTCACTGCAGGCTTGCTCCGGCCAAGCACAGCGCAGATGCAGAGCGGTGCCGGCGTTCCCTCCAGCGAGGCTCCCGCGCGAGCTCCCCGCTCGCGGGAGGCACGAGACTTTCTGCAAAGCCAGAGCAAACTGCGGAGGGCTTGGGAAGCGATTTTGGCAGCCTAGCTCGAAGCCTTCACATCCTTTATCTCATAGCAGGGAAAGGCACCACGGCACCACGGCTCCAGGTAAACTGAGGCAGGAAGAGTGCGCAACGCTAAACGAAACGCTACGCTCCCAAACACGCGTAGTTTGCTTTATTTCTCACCCCTGACACAAAGGGCACTACAAAGGTACACCGGGAGGATACGCGTGCAGGCGACGAGCACCAGGCACGGCAAAGCAGATTCCCAGCAAGCCCAGAGAGCGGCAGCCACGCCGGGAATCGCTTCGTTCGGGGTCTTTCCCTGCGGAGCTGCAGTGCTCAGCCCGATCCCCGGCTACAAAACCGGGCAGGATATAGAAAAGCACACGGGATAAGCAGCTTCGGAGGCACAAAAATACTTGTGAACGTCGACGACGCCAAACAACTAATGAAGTTTGCTTTGGTTTTTGAAATCCAAACGTTTTAGCGTCAGCACTTCTGAAATCGAGTAATCTGACGTTTCAGAAATAAATTCCTTTTGATAGAGCATTTTAAATTCAAATTAATCTAAAAACGGAATGCTAAAGCAAACACGAGGGTTAAATAGTCCCAAACCCCACAGATGAACGTTTTGCATAGTTTTACAACAATCTGCTTTAAATTTTGCTTTGGGGGGTGGGGGTGTGTGTGGAAGAGAGAGCACTCCAGTGCTTCTGGCACAGTTTGACCTGTGTTATCGGTTTTTTCCTCCAAAGCTTTTGGCTCAGCCACAGAACTGATCTATTCTCTATTTAGAGAGACTGACACAGTCAAACCTCCCGTGGTCAGCGCGTACCCTTTGCCCAGGCATAAAAGAACCTATTTTCAGCCTGGCCCCATTAACACGGGCACGGATTCCACCCCCCCACCCCGCTTCACCTCCCACCCCAGACTTCTTCGATAGTAACGTGAATATCAATAAAGCATTAATGAGCAATTTTCCCAGCTCCACCGGCTCTTACTGGAAATAAAACCTGACGTGTCTTATGTCATTGACTACCTCTCATTTCCCGGCTCGCCTGCCCTGACAGATAACCGATAGCCCCTTGCATCCATTCGCCTCCCAAAATAGCAGGTTTTCACCGCGGGCCTAAGGCTGTGTCTGGGCTTCGGCTCATGCTTTGGCCAATCTCAGCCGATCCGAATCCCGGCCAAGGAACGTTCAAAGCCCTTTCCTTTTTTTTTTTTTTCCTGAAGCAACTGCTAAAGGGTTGCTGAAAGGCACGCAGCGGCCAACCCACCGCTGGTCGCTGCTGGAAGGAGGACACACACAGACAAGGGAGGGCAGGCGATAAAAGCCAGATGAAGAAAGCGGTCGCGCGTTCCTGATCCCAGGACGCCGCCACCGAAAACCAGCAGTTCGCGACATCACCCGCTTCGACGTTGGTCTGCAGTTCACCGCCCAGCCTGCACCTTCCTACGCTGACCTCAGCTGCCGGGCTCAGGGGCAGCCCGGAGGGTCGCTTTTTGCAAAGCCAAGTTACAAGGAGGAGGGCAACCTCCAGCGCTGACACCCGTGGCAGGCAGAGATTGCACGGGAGAAATATTTCACCCGCTGCCGGCACGCAGCCAGTCCCAGGCAGGGACCCCCGAGACCGGAGAGAAAGGCAACAACTCAAGAAGACGGGAAGTAAGAAAGATGGTTGCTGCCAATTAAAAGCACATGGAGACACAAAGGCTTCACGTACCAAGCTGCAATTCAGACAAGACGCAAGCATCGGCCAGCCCGCTCTCAGCATTACCCGCTGCCGTCAGCGCATCGCACAGCGGGACGGACTCCATCCTCTGGCACGAGGGCCCTTCCTCGAAAGCTGTCCTTAAAAAAAAGCAGCGGAGGGACTTTCACAGGCGCTAGTTGGGAACCCTGTGAGAATGAACAGCACCTGCCGGGCAGAACGGTCGGGCACCGTTTCACCAGCGTCCCAAGTAAGCATCTCCACGAGCCACAGAAACCTCCTCCTGCCGATGAGGCCTCTGGTGGTCTCTGATCCCTGACACAGCCGGTCCAGCGCTGCCTAACACAGGACTCAGAGCAAGACAGACGGGTTACGCGATCCCTCGGGGTCCTCTCAAGCCACTTTTCTTATTCTATACTTCTCCAGGACCAGGAGGAACTGTGCCTCCAAGAAAAACAGCTCACGTGTGTCTAAGCCGCCCTAAAACCCTCCAGGGGACAGAACGTTCACGTCCTCCCCGTGTAATCCACCCCGGAGCTTCGCTTTCCTCACCAAGAAAAGGATTTTCCAGACGCTCGAGCTAAATCTCCCCGACCGTAATTTAAATAGAGGAGTAGTACTCTTCCCTGCCGCGGTCGTGCTCACGATTCCCCTCCGGTTTTGCGGCAGCCTTTGGCGTGCGCCAAGGCTCTCGATGCCGTCCCCATACCCAACCACTTGCAGACTGCTGCAGAAAGGTACGCGGGAAGGATTTCAGGCGTGGGAGCTACGTGGCCTTGGGGAAAAAGAAGAAAAAACCAAGAAAAAACCAACCACAAAAAAACCCCCAAGCCACTAGAAGGAAAAAGGACTTGGCTTTAAAACCCTTCTCCAGGAAACTCATTGGCAGGGAAAACGGAGGGCAGAAACACTGCTTGGGTCCGAAAGGTCTGACTGACCCAAGCGCGGCTTGGGAAGGACGGTTTGCAGAGAAACGTCATTAAGAAGAAAACAAGACGGAAATAAAAAGACCGGATGATTTTTCTTTTTCGCTCCTTCCGAGTTGAAGGTTTCTGGTCCCAGAGCTTTCCCTGCTCCGCCGTTACAGGAAACGCGTGCAAGAAATTTCCCCCAACACAGAACGTTTCCCTGTATCGAGAAGTGACGTTTTTCGGCCAGCCTCCCCCTGCCATACATCATCCATAACGCACTGCAGCTATTTACCAAAGTCAATTTAACTCCCTAACGCGAAAGCAAGAGAAACAGCTACGGGCACGTTTACTCTCAGTCTTTCCCAGAGGCAAGCGAGCATTTCGGGCTCGCGTCTCTCAGCCCCGCTGCGGGCAAAAGGGAGCCGCCGCTCTGCCGCAGCCCCGCTAACCCGCGGCTGAGGATCCCACCTCCGAGCCTCTGTCGGTGGTAGAAAGCTCTGCCCACCCGCCTTCAACCTGCGCTGCAACGCAAACCTTCCTGGAGCGCCCCCCACCCCGAGTCACGCGCCGTGTCTCAATTAAAACACTTCGATCTTCTTCACTCGGCACGCCACTTTCACTGAGCGCAGGTAGCACATCCATCGATGTAAAAATAATAGTAATTAAAAAAAAACCCCACCAACCCTGTACAGCTCTAAGGCGGTTATCTTAAATCCAGCGAGGCTGGGTGAACGCGAGCTAGACGCGCTCACGTGCATCTCAGCACCGCTCTTGGGGTGAAAATAAGGCAACCCGGAGCTGAGACGGGCTTTTAGCTCAGACGCTGGTCTTTACCCTCATCTTAGCTGCCACACCGCAAGAGGAAACAAACTGAGGGGAAAGAGCTGCCGTTTCCAAAGCTGACCCAAACATCTTTGGGTTTCTACAGCCCGGCGGAAGAGCAGAGACGCTTCCCAGGGCGCTGCGTGTCCCTGGCCACCACAGGAAAGCAGGGCACTGCTCCGCTGCTTCGCAAATTTGTCTCAAGGCTTCCGAACGAGCCGACAAGGCAGCACGGATTAGAGACTGAAAAAAAAATAATCATAATATGTGTAAATACGCATATGCGTGCGGCCAGGCACGCGTAACCGTTTGGTAGCGTTGACCACCCAAGGCTTTCTGCAGTAGCTCGCCACGGCAGCTGGACCCTCAGAGGATCCCACCACGAGTCGCCCTCAGGGCCAGCCAGACCCCACGGGCGAGTCGCTGAATTTATTCTCACAGAAAGAAACCCATAAAAATCAAAATCTCTCCGAGGGTGGAAAAAAAAAAAAAGACAAGTCAGTTTTGACACAATTTTCATTTAGAGCACTTCTTTCCCTTTTGCAAGGGAAAAGCGCTTTAAAAATGTCAAAACAGTAGATTTATTTATTTATTTATCTGGAGCAAAATGACATTTCACTTGGAAATGTCAGTTAATTTTTAGCTTTGAAAGTTTTACACGATGAAGCAGTCAAACTGATTTTTCTGACAATACCAAGACGTTTTCAATGAGCCTGGCTGGAACATGTTCTTAGAGAGAAGCGCAGGGTTTGAAGAAAAAAAAAAAATTAAAAAAAAATTAAAAAAAAAAATCGGTGCTATTTCAGACCTTTAAAACAACAATAGGGAAACAATAAGGGGGAAAAAAAAATTTGAATTCTCAGAAGGCAGAGGAGAAAATTGCCTGCTCGGCTGTGCTTTATGCCACGCCAGTATTTACAAGTTTTACTTGCAGCAATTAAACTTTCTGAATGGATTTCAGTGATTGCTAGCTCAGAACAGAAAGTCCAATGCTGCTCCTCCAATTCTCTTCACCGCCTCAACCCCAGGAGAGGTGGGAAGAAAACAGTGGCTGGAGGAGGAGGTTCACGGCGGGGGGAGAAAAAACCCACTCCTGGCTCGTTGCGTCTCCACCAGCAGCTCTTCTGGAGCAATCGAGACCCTCACGTGCCAACGCAGACAAGGGAGGCAGATGTTTCCCTCGCCTTGCTGCCAGTTTAGCTAATGACTCGCCGTCTATCGGAGCCCATCGGCCAGCAAAGTCGACGGCAATTTAATGTGTGTGAACCGTTGCTGATGCGTACGTCTCTCGCTATTAAATAGGAGGAAAAAGACCTCGGCTTCGTAATGGAGCCGGCGAAGAGTTTGAAGAGGAAGGATGGGGAGGACCTTCACCTCTCCAGGTCGCTTGCCCGGTTCTTTGCAGACGTCAGCAAGAGATGAAGCCCCGCCATGTCCATGGGCCATTTTGGTAGTCAACGGTATCCAAGACGAGCACGTGGCTTCCCTCTGCAGCAAGAGCATTCCTGAAGTTCGGAGCAGCGCGCTACCTCCTCCACGAGATGGCCAATTGACAATTATTTAGTACCAACCTCTTTTTGGGTTACAAAAACCAAGGGCCGGGAAGAGCAAGGTCTTCGTGCCCAGTAACGGGGATGACCAACGCCACGGGAGGCTCCGTGTTCCCACCTGACGCCCACCCTTCGGGACAGCCGCATAAACAACTCCAGAGAGCGGGACAGACTTCTGCGGGCTCGTGATGACCTTAAGCAGATCGTAACGTGGACACGCGCGCAGGAACGAGATAACACCGTAAACCCGCGACCCCGGGTAAAAGCCAAGCAAAGCCTACAGCGCTCGCTGCCGACAGCTGCTCTCCGGTATTCTCAATTGCGATCCCGACAGCCCCAAAAACCAAGCAAACGCTGCACGTAATAATCGTCCGCTAGAAATTTAAAGCCGGCGAGCTTTGTCAATGAGTAAGTGTTCCAAAACAGTAAATTAATAAATTCCCCTGAATCCAGAATAGATACATCTTTGTTCAGCCACGGAGCTTTGATATAAATTGTAGCTTTTTAGGACTGCGCTGTCAGAAGCGTAATATATCACCCAAGAGTGGATCTGAGTTCAAAAGTACATATAATAATATAATTAAGATAGCTTGACAAGAGTGTATTTTAAAAGTGTAAAATACCTGCAGGTATAATGGCTTCATAAAGTCTGTCAGATTTACTTCTGCTGTGAAGAAATTTAAAATGTTTTACTCCAATGCAATGCAAATTAGGCCAAGGATATTCATATAACGCACTCCTAAAAAAAAAAAAAAAAACCTAGGTGGAGAGAGAAAAGAATAAGAAGTCAAGAGCAGAACCAAACAAAGTATTTAGCTTTCCAGGCGACTCGGCGTACCAACCGGGACGGAACAGACCAATATCTAACGCATCACTTTCGCAGTGACTTGGGGTAGGCAGAGCAAACTGATGAGCCTCCTTACAGGTTTTTCTTACTAGCTCAGATTCCTCACCCCACATTACAGCGGCAATGTGTTTTATGTAACCATTCGCAGGTAGAAAGCGATTTTTTTCTTCCCCCCCCTTCCCTAAGAGCTTAAAAATACTAGAAATGGGCAAGTGAGAAAGGGCGTACCAGAGGATGGAAACCAACTCCAGCCTTGCAAAGGTTTCTACGCTTTCTTTGGGTGTCTCCTTGCCAGTGGCAGGTTGGGGCTCAGGCTCGGCGTCCGCCACCCTTCACGTCACCGCACGCCAGAGCCCCGCTGCCCTAAGCAACCTACGGCCAGAGTAAATTTTTCCCTGGTTTCCGGGAAGAAAAGCCATTAAGAAATCAATACCACAATACTAATAAAACACTTTCCCCTTCTCAATGTACTTGCCTCCAAATGGTCGTGTTCGGGATTTAACTCTGGCAGCTCTGCGGAGATGCACGAATATCTCAGGCATTGCAGTCAGGAAGGGACTTTTTTCCCCCTCTCCCTCGCTTTTCACGCTGATTTTTTTGTTTTTTTTTAGCATTTTATTCGATACGGCCAACGCGAACTAGTCTAATCTACCTTCCGACACGACGACGGTGTGCGTAAAGGCTACCACGTACAGCACGTGGGACCTGGCTTCTCTCCAACTCGCTTTCGTGCCTCAGTTTCCCCATCCACACGCGAGACACTTCCCTCCTCACAGAACCTCGCGGAGAACGACTCAAGAAAGCAGCCAACAGCTTTGCGGGAGCCTCTTTCTTCCCATGCAACGAGACTCCTGTGCTCGGGCTTTCGTTCACTTTCCCATCTCAAAGGGAAAAAAAAAACCCCAACGATCCTTTTTAAGCTTTAACATAGTACGTGAGGGCATCTGGGTTGTGGGCTGGTTTTATTTCTGCTTCAGTTCTCTTACCGAAAAGAGATTTACGTTCAGTGACCAATTCCGAGAGGTGGGTTTCAAGAACGCAAGGCATTAAATATTAAGAAACTCGTGAGCAACGGCAACACCTACGAGAGTAAAAGAGCCCCGCTTTCACCGGTACCCAGAACAAAGCTGAGCCTTGAGGTTTCTCTAAAGCTGGGAAGAAGCGAACCAGGCACCCAACATAAAAAGCCAACAGCCCCGGACCAGCTCTCCTCACCNACAAGGCATTAAATATTAAGAAACTCGTGAGCAATGGCAACACCTACAAGAGTAAAAGAGCCCCGCTTTCACTGGTACCCGGAACAAAGCTGAGCCTTGAGGTTTCTCTAAAGCTGGGAAGAAGCGAACCAGGCACCCAACATAAAAAGCCAACAGCCCCGGACCAGCTCTCCTCACCGTCCTTCTTTTACCCCCGCCTCACCTCCCCTTGCTCCGCACCGTGCGGCCGAGCCCGAAACGCAACGCAGTTTGCGACAGCCAGGGAGGGACCGCGCTCGTCCCTGCGACAGGTGGCAAAGCGCTTGCTTGCAATTGCCGCTGTTGAAGTCGCGAAAAAACAAAGATGTCAAGAGTCTGCGGGGAGAGCTGGGAGGATGCAAATCAAGATACATTTCCCAGAGTTTATGCCAGGCGGAAAAGGAAAGCGCGAGCTGATTAAATCTGTGCTCACGTCAGACGGAGGGAGGGCTCCTTCCATCTGTTGGCGCACCAGTGAATCCCCTGGCTGGTATCACCGAGGTGTCTCTTTGGCAGCCACAGGTTAGCGGAGATTGTCGTGGAGATGGGCGTTCAGGGAGGCGCCCGGACGCCCGCACCCGTGCGTGTCTCCCTCCTCTGCGCAAACAGTTCTTGCCTACTAAATTCAGGAACGGAGAGAGAGCAAAAAGCATGCCGAGCCCAGCCCAGGGCGCCGAGATCGCCGGCCACGGGATGATTTCTCGCCTACGTCGCCCAAGCCGTGCCTAGGCAAGGCCTTTCACGCTTTGGAATCCTTCCTTTAACGCGGGGAGAGTTTCCGTTGCCATCTGCGAAGCAGGAGCAACAGGGATGCTCCTCTGCCCAGCCATTCAATACAGGCCTGCGAGCCACCGAAACCCTTACAAAAACGTTTCCGTGGGAGAAGCGGCGCTGCGTCTCTCCTCTCCACGGGCTTGGGAAGGCAATACGCCTCCTGGCACCGCACGGGGAGTCCCACAAAGCCAGCCAGCACGGGGCACGCGGCAGATAAGACGCACGGCAGCGTATTTTCGTGTTCTCTGTGCCTACCTCTGAAATCATTCGCAACAAACACCCTGCGCGCGTGAGGGTCTTCTCTGCTGAACGCTCAGTCTGACAGCACTTTCTACGAGGGTTAACGGCATATATATGTATATATATATATATATATATATAAAGGTTTTCTCTATTTCAGCTTTTATCGGCAATCCATTCTCATTAAGCCAAACACATTCATCTTCATAACGTGTACTTCCCAATTACAATATCAAAGGGTTTGTATCTACATAATAAAAACGATCTGTAGAATAATACAAGGGGAAAACATCATAACATAATGGTGTTACTAATGAACCCAATGGGACGTAGGAAAGCGATATTCCCACGGGGCAGCTCCACGCCCTTCACTACGAGCGATTACAAAGCGCAGCGCGCTTTGAGATCAGCACCAAGAGGGAAGGAAGGGGAGATGCAAACAAAAATTAAACCACTGGTTCCCCCAGTGACAGGTGGGAAGCGGCGCGTGCAGGAGCCGCGCCGCGGGAGGGCCCCGGGAAGCGGTGCTACATCTGAAACACCCGAAGCGCCCTACTCTAGAAGAAGCACCAGCCTCCTCTGCAAGTCCTCTGCACGAGCTGGGGCACACGCGCTCCTCGTCGCTGCGAGGAGGGCTGGGTGCTCTGCGGCAGCTGCGGTTCGCAGCGGGTCACTGCTTGCTGGGCACGTTTCTAGGGGACAGAGATCCGAAACGCAGCAACCGGGGCCGGCAGAGCCCCTCTGCCCAGGCTGATGCCGTCACCCAGCAAGGGCAGCCTGCTCTGTCCCAGCGGCTCTCGGCACAACAAGGGTTGCTCGCACGGAGCCAACCGCGGAGGCAGGGCAAGGCTTTTCAACACTCGACTGCTTTAATTCTTTTGTGTCTCCTGGACAGGATTCAGCAGAGCACCGGCGGGTTGATCAAGCTACGTTGTACGAGATTACAAAGAACAAGGATAAATAGAAGGGGGAGGTTCCCGCGGTCAGCAAGGACATTTTGGTCCACAAGAGTGGGGGAGGAGGAAATAACCCTAAGCGAGAAGCCGGGAAGGCAGAGCTCATCGGCAGTAAATAGGGAGAGACTGCAGAGATTCAGAGGAAGAAAGAGGGATGATGTTCCAGAGGCGCAGCGCAAGCAAAAACAACAGCAGCGATATTGTTACAAAACCTAATTAATATTATTAATAATAGTAATAATAGCAGCAGCAGCAGGGAAATGAGGAAAAACACAGAACGGGAGGCTGAATTCAAACTTTGTGCTGTTTGCCCAAACCTCTGCAGTTGCAAGTGCCCGAGGTGGGAGCGTAAGAGCACGAGGGCTCTCCCTGGGCTGACCGAGACTCGGCAGCCACTTGGCTCAAATTTCGCACAGCCAAACAAGCAAGAGAGCTGAGCCGCCGAGCCAAAGTTTCTCATTTCGTATACGTGGTCCCATTTGTTTTCCAGCAAACCGAGAAAGCAGATTTTATATAAAAGGGCATATTATTGACTATCATTGGCAGCTTCTCGCAAGCTCTAGGAGCTTAACCACGATACACGGTCGTCTACATCAAAACACAGCTGGAGAGAGGTCCTGTGATTTTTTTTTTTGAGGTATCAAAACCAATATCCTCAACAAGTGCAAAAAGAAAACCCCCAACTTTATCAACATTTCAGAACCAGTCCCTAACTGGAAAAAAAATATGGAAGATGAGACAATTGAGTCAGCGACCGTGATTCTTCTCAATAATCTTGACATGGTGCACGTCTTTTTTTTTTTCCTTCTTTTCCCCTCCCTTCTTCAAAAGGACCAACACAAGCAGCATTTGCAAACAGCCGCTTCCAACCGAGAACTGGAACTGTGGACGTCAACGACGTCAAGCCGCAGCAATCCAGCGCTTACAAAAACGCCTTGCCTCGTGACAAGAGGAAGCGGATTTTCGCCTACAAGGTGCTTGCACAAGGAAGCGGCGAGCGTCTCCCAGCTCCCTCCTTGCCAAAGCCAAGCGCGTTGCCCATCATCGGCCGTCCCGGCGAGGCACAAACGCGGCGACCGAACTCTCTGCTTGGCGACCACGCTCTGTGAGCTGCCTGCTTTTTCACGATATCCATTTTATTGAAAAAGGAAATTTATATAAATAGCCCTCCCTCGCAAATTCTGTTTATAATCTAGGTGCATAACTATTGCTTTAGGAGGGTAGAACTGCTGACTCCTTTATTTCTGAAAAATGCATTAGAAAACCTTCTCTTTATAAGAAAAAAGGAGAAAAACAAAATCAATAGAGTATGAAAGAGCATGAAAAATGCATTCCGAACTTTTTTTTTTTTTGTTGGTCCAATGTTGCTTTCCTGTAAAGCTTCTGCAGAAACACACATTTAAATGTAAATGTCCTGAAAGTAAATCGGTAAGGGCTGAAAAGATGAACAGGAATCACGAGCCGCTTGCAACGGCTCCTTGGGCTAAGTAACGCAACAAACCGTGCTAGGGGAGGGCAGCGCACGGGACATCGCCCCCTTCGCTGTTCGTAAGCAGGGGGGGATGGCTTCCTGCTCAAAGCTTCTTGGAGGACTCACGGCCAGGGTCCGACGCTGCCCAAATTCCTCAGCTCCTCGTGGCTACGAAGCGGCGCGTTAGGGGCGCGACACTTCGAAGCTTCTGGACAAAGCAGCCTGGCTCTTTGCTCATGGCATCCATCGGGATGGAAAAGACTAAAATCCAGGGAGCAGTCCCCCACAAAAAGCAGAAGGTTAAATGCATCACCTCTGTGCCATAACGGCTTAACTTCGCTCGTCCAAACAGTTTTTGACCTTCGACAGATGCAGGTCAGCGCCTGCCACCTCCCCCCCGGCCGCTGCAAAACCCACAGAACCAATCCAGTGCCGCTCTACGCCTCCCCATGGCAATGCAGGGTCCCCGAGCAGCGCCCAGGGTCGCTCCTCCAGCCCTTCTGGCTGTCATTGGCGGCAAGTCAAGGGAATTAACCTATCCCAGCTGCTCTGAAGGTATAATACCAGATCTAATTTCATAGATACTGTATATAGGCCACAAGCCTATAATCATAATAATACAGATGTTGGATACAGATGTTCCAGGCACAAGCCCGGGTGCATCCTGTTAGCGTACTTATTCATTCTAGTGCTAAAGCTGAGCTAATACCAATCTCCTTAGAGGATTAACAGACACTAACATCGCATTATCAAACCATTAAACACACTTGGAAACACGTGCGATTGTGTCCGTCTTTAATGCTTTTTATTATAACAGTCATCCTCCCAACAAGGTCAGCGATGCTGATCTCCCTGGCCAACTCCCACGGCGGCACCACGGCCTGGAGCGCGCAACGAGCTGCTCTTTGAGCGGGACTCGTCACCCACCACTTGCTGGCATCTCCTGGAGAAAGGAGAATCCCGGAGTCGGGTTTTGGGATGCCATCCCCAGGCGGGGCTGGCTTGTTTCAGTACGGTCAGGCACGCTCTGTCAGGGCATGTATCAGTCCCGGGGAAAAAGGGAATTGGTTTTTGGGAGAAGCCAAGGTGCTCAGGTGGTGGCAGCTGCAAGGCGGGCACAATTCCCGTCCTACGCGGCAGCGATGGGTCAGACCCCCTTGGAGGCAGGCTGACCAAGGAGGAAAAGCTTTGGGCGTCGTTCCCCTTACACCTCCAGAAGAAAGCAGAGAAAGTTTGCTCCCGCAGAAGGAACGGGGACGTTTTCCTTTGGAAACAGAAGCTCTGATGAAAAGCAGAGGACAGCAGATGGGAAGAAACGAGTTAAGGCCTTTCCTCACTCATGTTCCTTACTGCTAGAGTAAGAGAGAAAAGGCAGCGCCGAGGATAAAGCTCCTCTCACGAACAGCCCTGAGAACTCCTCTCCTCTCCAGAAGAGGCATCAGACCACCCACTTTGCGACACGCAAGCCCCCATGTCTCCGCCAGCGAGGCACAGACAACAAAGCAAGCTTGCAACCTAAGAACTTGAACGCACAGGCAAAACATTCAACACACGGCCTGCTGGCAGGAAACGTCAGGGCTAAGAACATCACCCCACCAGAACCGGAGACGCAACCTAAAACTTGTAATTCTAGAGTCCAGACGAGCTCTATTTGAGCAAAAAACCCCATCAGTAGGAACAGGCTTGTGTTATTATCCAGGCTACCCAGCAAGGACCGATCTGACTTGGCCAGCACGTAGCACCTGAAAGAAAATAATCTGAAAACGCTCCGTGGCTAGCAATTGTCCGATTGACCGCTTTCACCTGCTTTATCATCGTACGCTTTTCTTTCCCTTTCTACCTTTCATTCAGGTCTTTCAGCGTCTATCTTGCAAGATTTATTGACTGAACATCAATGAGGTTTTCTCGTCCTTACTTGGCTCTGAAGGAAAGGGGGGAAAAAAAAAAAAACCCTTGGAATTATTTGTATTCTTCCATATAATACCTCTTTCAGAGACACATCAGAAAAGTCCTTTACAAGCGAGGAAATAGCCAATATTTTAGAATCTGCAGCGAGGCGCTTCAGCTAGGCTCACTTTATTGTAAAATTAGATGTCATTGTGGGAAGTACTGATATAAATATAAGTGCAAAAGGGCCCTTCTGCTAATGCAGAAACCAATGTAACAATGCGCTATTTCTCCCAGCCGTCAAAAACTTACCTTGAGAGCTTAGCCCATATAACACGCGGCATATTTACATCAAGCATTAAACAACTATTATGCAAAGAGTACCGCACTCCAATATCCAAGCGTATTTATGGAAAGCTAAATTATATCGCCAGGTTTATTTTAGCCCAGGAAAGCCCCACAGGGAAAAGATATTGTGCATCTTAAAAGGTAAATGCAAACTCTTCAATAGAAAGGAGCCGTTACCGGAAGCAGCGCATTGTACCTGGGTAAATCTTGGAGCAATTACACAGCAAAGTTTTCTTTGATGAGGCAGAGATGTGATGACATGTAATTACTTTTTCAATGCTGCACTGTGTGTTTATCAAAATGTTAATGCAAGCATAATAACAGGCTGTATGTTTGTGCCGAGAATGTCAGAGCCTCCAGATGTCAATCACATCTGAAAATAAAATTGCAAATAAGCAGGAAGGCTTGATGGCACAACTGACAGCCCGGTACTCAGGCGGCTGACAAGCACGCGGCTTCCCTCTGCCTGGGTGCTTTGTCACTGTAATGCACCTAATAGAACGGATATTTCTTTTATTAACCCAAATGGAATAGGCTGGCACTAAACCGAAATAAGCCATGCATAGCCATGTACAGAGGGAGTCCGTTAATAAGCACTTCTGTAGGCAAAGTTTGATGGGCTTCTAATTTCCCCGTTGCCCTCTCATTCTGCACAGACCATGAGAGATGCTCCCTGGCTTCTGCTACCTCAAAACCAACCCGGAGCATGTGCTTTCCTGCGCGAGGACCGGAGCCCGGCCGAAGAGCCTACGGCATGCCAAAAGGCAACGGCAGCCCCAGCAACATCGTCCAGGAGGCACTGCAGGCACCGACCGCAAGACGCGATCCACCCAGCTTTCGCTTTTTTTTTTAATTCTGATCTTAGCTCCTACCAAAAATACATTTTTTTCCTACGAAAACAAAAATACAACACAACTGCAATGCTTTTCCTAGTTACAAGGGGCGACGCGTGGGTTTCCAGCTCACGCACTCTACACCATGCCAAGTGTCAAAGCACGTGCTGGAAGGAGATACGGGGAGAGCCAGGCACCCCCTCGGAGCCTAACCACCAAGACAATCAACGGGGTAAGAGAACAGAGAGCTTTGCGAAAGCACGCTAATAAAGCCAGCGGAGACAAGGATAAAATTGGAAGAACGCTACCTGGCCTCCACAAAGCCCGCTGCCTGGGGAAAACGGGTAATCTTGGAGAGTGTAACGGCAGCATTTGGGTCCCAGCATCTTGAAGGCAGTAAGCACCTCAGAAATGCAGCTGACAGTTGCTTGGCAACCGCGGTTACAAAAAGATTTTCAAAGTAAGCAGTAGGCTGAGGCCGGCGCATGGGAAGTTTAGCATCACAAGCAGTCAGTAATCCCAGGTTCGCTTCTCATAATAGGAGCGGCGAGAGGGGGATTTCTAGCGACCCCGTTCTTCTAAATACTGGAGATGCCCAGCGTGGATCCACGCGAGGCCGTTTGATCACAAGCAAGCGGGGAGAGCGTCAAGGCAGCCACGGGCAAGTTGCCTCTGTCTTTCCAAGAGGTCAAAAACATCTTGTTTACGACGCGACTCCAAAGAAGAGCTTATTTGCACTGCAAACACACACCAAGAAAAACAAACACGTGCAAGAAAACATCCACCCTCCCAAGCCGTTCACCTGCACGGCTTCGGGCTCACGTACATTCAAGAGTTTTGGATTTACTTCAAGGCTTCATATATCACAACAACGCCGACTTAAAAAAATCATCGTTTCAAGAGCAGGAGGCTTGCCGAGAGCTCCCGCCTTTCAGGAGGGATGGAGTAGTTAGTCATCAACAGCAAAGCACGCAACCAGCTCTGTAACAAACCTAAGCGGTACGACTTGAAACCACCAGCCAGCCAACGAGTCTTCCGACACTTGAGCAAACATGATACTCAAAAAAAGAAGAAGGGGGGGGGGCCGACCTTCGACAGAT
>VZSC01010394.1:72491-100059 GCA_013398225.1 Steatornis caripensis
GGGGGGGGGGCCGTGAGGAAATAACAACAGAAAATATCTGAGCTTCGATAAGTGGTCTATAATCCTCAGCAGAGGGGGGAAAAAAGTGAGTAACCACTTGTTGAGGGGGAGGTGGTGAACCGTACCACGTGCCGGACAAAGCATGGAAACGTTGGTTTCATTTTCCTTCCAGCACGGCGACAAAATCGCTCAGCAGAAAATTATTGCCTTCAGAGGGCTGACAGCAATGGCTGATTGAGCTGATGAGGTGGAAATCGCCCCTTAGATCGGTGTTTCTTAAAAAAGCAGAATGGAATATGAAAAAAAAAAAAAGGCAGCTTTTTCTCGCCTGTCACTTGTTTCTCTTCCCCATGCCAAGAATGATTGGCAACAGCCCTTCAGCACACGACTGCGCTAATATCCGGGGTGTTTCACCTTCATATTTGTCACTTGAGCAGCTGAAAAAGGAATCCTAATTTTTTTTTACTTTTTTTTTTCCCCTCCCTCCTCCAAGAGGCTTTGGGAGCTGGCAGCGAATTGAGCGTCACTTGGACGCTGACACGGAACTTGCAGTGCCGAAAGAATTCACCGGGGCCTTGCGATGCACGTCACCGTCATCATCTTCACCACCACCTCGGGAGCATCTGATTTCATGTCCGGAATACTGCTTAATTGGCTCCTTGCAGGTTGAGCCTGCAACACGACAACCTCAATACCCTGACTAAAAATAAAAAGACAGAGATTTGTCAAATGAGGTCTTGCAGCCACCTCTAGGATGCTGCAGACACCAAAAGGGATCCAAGGCCTGTCTGACGAGGCACTTCACCTCTCGCTCGCGCAAGATCTTGCATTCCTTACAGCAGGGGCCTTACAATGCAAAATGTATTTATATTTTGGTGCTGCTCTCAAAAGCAGGTGTTAGATAATTCAGTAATTAGCATGCACATCTAACTTCATTGCAGCCTCTGTTGATCTCTCAATTACAGTTAGCTGGGTCCTCTGAAGTTTGCAGTAGTTAATTAGAGCGTTATCGAACAGGCAGGCTGTGCAGGCGAGCTTCACGAGCAGCTGACAGCTCGGTCCCACGTAGCCCTTGACCCGCACGCATCCGCCTGGAGATGGCGGGGACCAATTCTGACCCCATAGCTGTTCATGCCGTGTTGCAACGGGCCACGTCCAAACTGGGAGGATGCAAGCTAACCTAGAAAAGCTCTGGTTTGCTGCCGTTAAATTTTAGGGGAAAACCTCCAAATTTAAAACCCACCAGCCCCAGCAAGACAAACAGGGAATAAAATAAATAATAAAAAAAACCCTGTAGCTTTCTGTACAAAGCCTATTGCCCAGTCGCAACAACACAGGGGAGCACGCAGAGGGAGAGTTCAACAGCGGGACGCCACGCAAAAACCTCAAAACGTGGACAGCTTGCGTGTGAATTGTTTTGCGAGCCTCGGCATGCCTTCACACCGACAAATTGCAGCCGGCAGGTTGAAAACAGTTACCGGTGAATAATTGAAGGTGTCGCGTCATCTCCAACATCTAAGACCTGTTTTTCGGAAACTCGTGATAATCACTAAAGTACAGCTGAGCATTTATCCTATAAATATTAGAGAAGGTATGTGTGTACATCATTTTAAATTCAGAAGGCAAGCCCGTTAGCTGAACTTTAGGAAAAAACCACGTGAAGAATACGTGAAGCGTGGAGAGGGGCACTATGCAATGTAAGACAGACCAAGGGTTTTTCTTCCCAAGCACTTCTCTTTGCTCGAACACCGGCTGACGATTTTTACAAGAGCTTCCCGCAGAAACACGGGCCTTGGGGGCCTCGGCAGAAAGCGTTGTCCAGGTACAAAGCAAATAAACAGCCTAAAAGGCAGCGCCTGCGGGAATCTCCAGGACACGCCAGAAATTTCATTACAGAGGATTACGGGCTTTGATACTGATGCACAACAGACCGCGAGGACACACAAACGCTTCCGAGCGAGACCCAGAAGTTCCGAAACCAGCAAAAGCTCAGAGCTTTGAGGCAGCAAAACTCCTGCAAATCTCCAGAAAACGGTCAACGGGAGTCTGACGTGCGTTCCCGGCCGAGCTCCGGGGCTGCTTCCCTGCCTTTTCCACCGTCGCGTGGAGGACGTCTTCTGCGGAGAATCACCGTTACCGTGGACAAGAGGCCCACGTGGCGCATTAGGAGCTCCGGCACCTGCTGTCATGAGGAAGTACGTTTCCAGGTGGCTTTATCGGTGACCTCCGTACGGAGGTGAGCTCCACGGCAGCCTCTAAAGCAAGGCTCAGGGAGAGGCATAAACAAAAAAGCCGCATTTTGAAAAATTAAGAAAGCAATTTAGGGGTGGATAATTAGATCTCCTTTTCGTGCTGCACTGGGAAAATTAAATTACTTTTTTATGAAGGTGTGCGTATCAGCTCTGAGAGCATTGTGGGGAAAGATTATTTTTCTAATATTCTTTTTCCCTCCTCCCCGCCCCGATTCCCCAGCTCTCCGCTCCTCACGCATCCAAGGAAGTGGCACTTGTAGCCTTCAGCTGTGGCAGGCGTTCATCTCCAATAATTGCATTTGCTGCATAAATTGCCAGCGACGTGGAGAATAAAATTAGCTTAAAATGAACCCAAATGGCAAATCTCAAACAAGTATCAGATGAAAGAACTCATTAATCCTCATTTCAGAGGAGGCAAAGCATGGGGGCAGCCAAGCTGGCCCCGTGCCCAACTGAAGGGCGAGTCCTCTTTGGAGATGGTGGTGATGGTGCTGAACGCTCTTCACGTTAGAGATGGACCAGACTTCAATAGACACTCGGCTGTAAATAAGACCACAGCCTGTCAAGGCACTGATCCCATCCTGCTTAGGAAAATCATCCCCATGACAGCACCAACACGAAGGAGGAGCTCCACCTTGCATTGCCCAACTCTTCTCGGCAGACAGGAGACAAGAAACCCACCCAGCCCCTCCGCCCCCGGAGCCGCCCGTGCACTGCCGGCCTCAGCCCGCAACACAACACTCGCTGGCATCATACCCAGGCTCCTTCTGCTCGATTTCTGCATCCGAAAGCTCCTCGGAGGGAATGCTACGACCTGATAGTGATGGGCGCTCCGCTCCCAGCTCCCCATGCAGCACGCACGCGGTTTTCGCTACTGCCTGCCTTGGACCTGCTTAGGAAGCCCCACGTCAGTCCCCCCGTGTCCGTTCTTCACGTTGCGTTTCTGCGCTGCTTTTGCTGACTTTCTTTAATGAGGTTTATTGTTTGCGCTGCATAATTTTCAAAGGCACGTCACCCACTTGGAGATCGCCTTCAGATCTCCAGCTTGGGGAAGGGAGGAGGGTCCTTTGAAGCCGCATTCATTAATTCAGTTGCTGGTTTCGGCATTTAACAGCACACGCGTTTGAAGCGCACAGAAGCCACCGTGGAGACATCTAAGAGGTGTCCCATGATACTGCACGTTAGAAGGAGTGATTATAAAACCGTTAGGCCTGCCGTCCTTCCCTGCTTTGTAACTTCCCTCTAGATATCAAAACAAAAAGTCTAGAGTATCAAAACATCACTGCTTGGCTCTGATGATGACTTCCTAGGACTAGGGACCACGTGGAACAAAGATTTCGTTTTTAATTATCAGCAGTGTAATTTTTCCGAACCGAGTTACTGCAAAAAAGCCCCACAAATAAAAACTAAAACCCGCCACCGAAGCAGCCGGGAAACAAAAGTGCTGAGGAGGAGAAGCGTCCAGAAGTCAGCAATTAGGGTACGCAGAGCCACTTCCAACGGGAAGCTTTCGCGCCCGCCGTTGTCCTCGGTCGCTGCTTTGTTTGCAATGTATTTTACAGTTCCTTCCCCAACGTCAGACCCCCATCCACCCCTTTACTTGTAGTTAGGGTAGAAACAAAACTACCGGTGCATAGAGGGAGTATCCTGCTCACGCCAGCTCTGTTTCCGACTCCTTCGCTGTTGGGTCTGTTCCCGTAACTCCAGGCTAGCCTTACTTTACACGCACTGCTCAGCAGCAAGGCACGTCGAAGACAAAATTGTTCTCTCTATTAAAACAGTAATTGATTACCCGTACACATGAAAACACAGCCACTGCCTGCACGGAGCACAGAAATTATTCCTCGATCAACCCATCGCTTATTCTTAGCTTACTCATAGAGACTTCACGCCGAGATCTTCAGCCCCAAGAGCAAGAGCGTTAGCTTTGGGGAGAGGACACACTGGCACCCGGGGACAGAAACCTCAGCGTTTCCCTTTACTTCACGTCAGCGGCACAGGCGAAGGCTCTTCCCCCAAGTCCGCGGCCGCCGCCTCGTGCGAGGCACTTGGATCGGGTTTTCGGCAAACCCACCCCCTCCAGTTACTCGCAACGCTCGCCCCGCCCCAGCTCGCTCTGCCGTTTCTACCCACGGCCTTACGAAGGGCGCTGGCGAACCCTACGGTCGCAACCCACCTACGAAAACCTTCTTTACGCTCAGGCAGACAAGAGACACAGTACCAAGGTGCCAACGAAGGCAACCAAGTTACAGCCAGTCGTTATCGAAGTAAATCTCTCTTCCTGTTTAGAAACAGGGGCTAGCCTTAGCGCTGATGGTACCTTGTATCAATCGTGCATTTATTTTTATGTACCTCAGCAGTATGTAGCTATTAGTAGAGGTAACACTAATTAGATTTTACATTGTAATGCAAGTCCCTCTCAACTTTAAGCCATAACATACCTAGCTTCTAATGACTGCAAGGTCATTTTGGTATTCTGCATAATAGCTTT
The DNA here is from genome assembly GCA_013398225.1 of Steatornis caripensis. NCBI lineage: Eukaryota > Metazoa > Chordata > Aves > Caprimulgiformes > Steatornithidae > Steatornis > Steatornis caripensis. Next base: position 77,235 of record VZSC01010394.1, read on the forward strand.
GATGCTAATGAATACATTTGCTATGCATGGGAACATCACATGTTTTCCCTGGGTAGTTTTTACCATTTACCAGCGGACACTTGGTTTAAATTGCTGCCAAGCACGACGTGGTCCAGAAGAAGCCACCTTAAACACCCAGATTAATTGCAGTGCTTCCTAGCTCCCAAGAAAGCAGGACCCCACGCCAAACCTGCTCCAAGGGGCGACGGCACGCCTGTTCGAAGGGATTAACTTTAGATTAGAATGGCATGAGACTCCAGGAGGCAGGAAACTTGAATTTCCTTTGTGCTTCATAATGGAAAAAAGCTGGAAGACAACAGGCTTACAGTCAGCTTAGTGCTGTTCCCGTGTCTTTTCCATCATGTATGGCATAATCTCCTTAGAAGGCAGCACAGCATCACGCCGCGTCAGGCACCGGTGTTTCGTCGCCCTCAGCTTCCTCACCTACCACCGCCACCAGAGCTGAATGCATCAGAAAAGGTAGCATTCCGCAAAAATAAATTCATTTGAACATTCGAAAACAACGTTCATGGGCTTTATAATTAGCTTTTTCATTAATTTCCTATTCTCCCCTAATTGCTATGCCTGCAAAGAGAAATTCTACTGGCCATAGTTGTTTTACTAAAAGCAACTGGATTATTCCAAGAGTGACACCATCCATGTTAAAGGCTGTAGGACCGCTGGGAGCGCCAGGCTCAGGGCTGTTGATTAGGGAAAACGACGCTGGTCCCCGCACAGCTAGGCTCTGATGGGACCCCATTACATCTCCTGCTTCGGAGCATCTAGCATCGCCGCTGGCAATTTACCCAGGAAAAGAAATTGCCCAGGTTGCAAGCTGTGCAACATCATTCAACCCAGGACAGACCTCACTTCCAAGGCCTTTCCTCAAGCAAAACCAAAACGAATCTGCACCCTGCCTTTCGACTGGAAATGCGACGGGAAACTGTGCATCGAACCAGGCGGGAGGGAGAGTACGAGGAAGCTTTGAATTGCTGGCTGGAGGCTGGGTATGGCGGGCAATAAAAGCAGAGCGAACAAATAATCTCACGACATATCTACTGAACTTAGGTTGCTCACTAAAAGAAAAAATAAAACCCAAACACCCAAAACAAGGAGAAGCCATGCTGTGACTCGTCTTACAGGCCCCGAGAATCAATGCCTGCAGTAACTGAAGGACTTCAACGTTAGCTGAAAATAGCATCTAGTCTTTACGCTCCGAGTTTACTTTCTGCCAGCGTGGCCGGATGGATCACGTCTGGCTGCTGGCCACGCGGGTCAAAACGTCCCCGCTCCGCAAAAGCTGGAAGCATCTCCTGGCATAAGTCAATGGGCTTGAGCTTGCTACAAGAAATTTGCCAATGAGAGAAAGGAAAACACACCGAACGCAGAAGGAAGAGATTCTTCTACCCCATCAACAAGCTCCCTGAGGTAGGGATTGGGCTTCGTGATTTTAAAAGCAATTTGGGCAGATTCCTCTACCCATCTTTGACAGAAAGTCAAGGGCAGGTACGCAGCTAAATCCCCCAGGCGGCTTTGTGAATCTCAACCTATGTCTTCTAGCGTGACTTAAGCCAAGACTCCGCACGTTGCAAGAGCCAAAATAACCACGCCAGCAGCATTGTGAAATTCAAAAGAAATCTTTTTGCAAGCTGCAGACCTACGGAAGTTCAGAGGTTGCTCTGGCACCTGCCACTTGGGTTTGACGCATTGGGGAGAGGGTGCCGCAGTGGATTTGTTGGCTGAGCGAACAGTCTATTCTCATGCTCAGATAACGCAGAAATAAAGTGCATTTGTAACAGACAACAAAAGGATTATCCCCCATTCATTTCAAAGCACCCTTCATTCCACTCAGGGATTACATTTTCCTTTACTTATCTTGCAAATGGTTTTTCATAAGAGCGCGTGGCTTATGGCAAATACCAAAACGTGGTTGGGACAATGAAAGCGTGTACCGCAGGAGAGAGATCCCATTCAGCGGTACGCACTTACTGCTGTAATCTACTGCCTCCGAAGGACCGCTCTGCTGAAAAGCGGAGGCGCCGAGCGGATCAGCTTTGAAACCCACGGCACACTTCAGATTTGGGGGAAGTTTGTTCCGAGCGCATCCTCAGCTTTCACGTCTTGCCACTGGAGAACAGCAGCGCTCTGCGCTTCTGCCGGGTCCATCTGCCTAGAATGTCAAAGCACTTCTGCAAACGTGAATCCCATCCAGAAGCAAACAAAATTTAAAGTCCCCTCACTTCTTTTCGGCTCGCCGAAAAGCTATAGCTTCTTCGCTTTTCCGCGCCTCAAAACAGTGCACAATGGCAAAATTCAAGTGCTTACCGCACAAGGGAGAAGCCTGAGAGGCTGGTGCAACCACCACACACCTCCTTCCTCCGGCGAAAACAAGCAGGCTAAGAGGATTACGCAGGAGCTGCTCAATCCTTCTGCCCCAAGGAAGACCCAACACTTGAACCATCAACACCAGGCTAGAGACCACCAGCAAGAGTTGGTTTCCTCACGACCGGCAACTCCCGTCCCGCTGACGCCAAAGCCTTCGATTCTACAGGCTTGCACGAAACCGGTTTGCTTGGTCTCAGCCCAGACATGAGCAGGGAGGCACTGGGAGCGTCAGAGCTGGGCTCTGCAAGCCGCAGGAGCAAGTCCAGGTAGGTGCAACTCACTCGGCTCAGCCCCTGGTTACAACCACCCTGCCTCTTGCTACCTCGCACTCAACGCGAAATCCTGAATTTCTCACAAATAGAAAATAACCTGGGGACGTAGGGAGCAGGTGGTTTCACGCTGTCTGTAAATTGACCGGTCTAAGAGAGTTATGATTGATTCGGAGCTGGGGAAGGGACACCTTTCACGGCTCTGAAGAGGCTAAAAACCAGTTTAAGTCTCTGGTTAACTCCATCTTAGCTTTCCAAGTTAGAACGGAGAAAAACACAACGCTTGCCGTCACGTTGCCACTCAGCCAAAAAGCAAACCCCCGCCGTTTCTGCCGGCTCCCCCAGCCTAACGGAGAGCGTTCAGTTCTCTCTCCTGCCCTGCCATTCCTGATAGGGTAAATTACAGCATCATCGAGGAGCTGCAGGAGCAACCCTGCTCTTCACCGCTGTTCCCTGACGATTTACTCCCTGTGGTCGCATTCAGTACGCCCAAAAATGCCGGTGGCTGCATTGCCCTGCCCTGAGAGAGAGAACAGCAGCAGAGGTGTGTAAATAATACTGCTTTCTGCTGGAAGAATCTGATTTTTCCAATGACGCATGAGTCACTCCTTTTAATAACCAAAGGCAACTGGAGGCAGCAGAGTAGCATACGGTGCATGGAAATCAGGAAAAAGTGGGAAAATGTCATACCGCAGTGCACAGCTGCCGGGCTGCCACCCAGCACCGGCCCTGCGAGCTCGTCACCGCGCTCGTGCACGGCAGCATCGATCCTAGCAAGCCCTGACTCTCCAGCGCAGCCCATCCGAACCGTAATTGGAGGCTGGAGCTGATACACAATTGGCCCCGTTTGCCTTATCATTGATTAGACTTTTTGTGCTCTTTGTTTATGTAACTATTTGGTCTTGTGTAAGAGCTATGGGGTTGGGTTTTTTTTTCTTCTTTCTAATGGATTGAAATTTTTAAAGAAAAAAAAGAAAGAAATCCAGACAACATGACCACACTGCAAATCAATGCATTTCGTGGATCATACTTGGGATTTATGCAACACTTAATGTTTGCTAAGTGCTTTGGAAAAAATAAATTAACCTTCAGAACTGCATTGAAATAGGCAAGCATCATTAGTGCAGCTTTACCATAGGGAGAAACTGAGTCAAAGGGATTCAAATAGCAGAAGAAAAGTACCTGACGCTGCTTTCACCACCGGACTGGACTCGTCACGAGGACTCTACACCAATTTACACAAGTTGCACAAATTACAAGTTACGCTACAGATGCCCAGTGACGCTTCTTTGAGTCAGGAGACCTAGGTTTAAGTCACGCTTAGGACCAAAACCATAAAAAAACCCATCGAAAGCACCAGAAACCTTGAATGACTCAACACGCCCTTGGGTTATGGCTAAAGTTAGGGCCTCGTTTAAAACCACCCAGGCCTAGGACAAGGAAAGTGCCAAAGCCAGCTCGGTTGACTCAACCCAAGTGTCGGAGAGAGAAGGAACAACAGATGGATACCAACACAAAAGGTGCTCAAACCACCGATCCTGGGAGGCGGGTTCCTTGCGGAAACACCACTTTGCGCCTTTGGCAAAAGCTGGCAGCTCCCCACAGACCCACGAAGGAGCCGCTGGAACATCCACACGTTCCCAGACAGACGTTCCACGCGGCTACACGGCGANCGGGAGGCGGGCTCCTCGCGGAAACACCACTTTGCACCTTTGGCAAAAGCTGGCAGCTCCCCACAGACCCACGAAGGAGCCGCTGGAACATCCACACGTTCCCAGACAGACGTTCCACGCGGCTACACGGCGAAGCCGTGACAGCCCAGGAGGCTGAGCCCCAGGGCACAGGACCCTTCTGCCTCCCTGCTCCCCGTAACCGATACCTAGAGGTGATGCGCATAGACCAGGCACGGTCCTTTGGAAAACCACCGTATCCTGCATTCTTGCATGCAGAGCACGTTGTCCTAGGAGAGACAACAGGAGAGCACTCCCATATGTAAACAGGAGATCAATGCACTTTCCAGAAGACGGATTATTTGTGCAGATGTTGGCGCTCTTCGGAGGGGTTTCTATTTGAAGGTGAACAGAAGCACGGCGCGCTTCAGCAAAAGCTCATTTAATTCTCATCATTACCAGGTCTCCAATGTATAATTGATCCTTAGCTCGTATGATAACTCAGGCACCAGCAGCTATAGCTCCAAGGGACAGAGCCCTGCCTCCACCCAAAAGGACCCCAGAGAGCAGAAACCGATTCAAGTGAAATGGGAAAGTCACAGCCCAAGATGCAGGACGTCTGGAGGTAACGCACTTCCCACGGCCCTGGGGCAAAGCCTCTGCTCTTCTCCGCTCCAGTGCCCCACAGATTTCGAAGTCAAGTACACCAACGTGAACGGGGAACCACAATTTGCTCTGAATTGAAAAAGCTTTCCCGGGTTTTGCTCCTCAGTCTTGCAAAAAAAAAAAAAAAAACCAAACACCAAACCAAACCAAACTTCTGCCGCTGAAAGCCGAGCTTGGGTTATGCTTCTGGCCTAACCCGAAGAGTTCTGCATGCTCGAACCCAAGGCAAGACCTAACTTCAGGTGGAATTAAACCCGAGGCAAGGCTTTCTGCTCGATTTTGAAGCACAAGCGCAATGCAGGCTTCGGACGCGCCAAAAAAATTCGAGGTTGGCTGAGCATTAGTACCAGGAGGTTCAGAGGCTCTCTGCTCTGCTAGCATTGACGGAAATGAAATCCTCAAGAAACCCACAGCTGTTCCCAACGGTCTCTGCACATAAAATACATCCACGGACAAGTCGCGACGGCACTTTCCGTCCCGTTTTCGGCACGGCTAACGAGAACCCTGCAAAGCAGGATTTGTCTGTCACGGTGGCGGGGGGGTGTGTGTTCTTTCACGTGGAGGTTCCTGCCCTGTAACTGCTGGCTAACCCTGAGAACACCCAGGATTTTGCTGTCCGTCCTGCTGGCTTAGTTGGGGCACACCCACAGCAAAGCTACAACACCGGGTAACCTAAGTGTCTCTAGTTTTCTTGCTGCAGACGAGCCCGCAACTTGCTAACCCTGGAACAAAGGAGGTCGAGAGAAGGAGGGATTGGAAAATACACTGACCTCGGCGTTGTTTGCGGAGCAACAGGAGATGTGACACCAAGACGCAGTTGACTCCCGCTTCTCCCTAACGTCGCCTTCCTCCGAAGGGTTAAAAGAGTAAGCAATTAAACAATGATTTTGCCATAAGTGCTGGACTTCAGAGACCTGCTTTTCCCTTTTTTTTCTTTTTTGTAAGAGGAGGAAATGGGGGAAAAAAAAAAGATTTAAGATAATGGCCTTTTTCTCTTCAGAATAAATTAAGCTCAAAGATAGAGAATCCCATTACTAATGCCTTTTAGCAAAGCCCAGGCATTCTTTTAAAGTCAAACTTTAAAGTATAATGTGCAGTGATCTCGCTGAAATCTTTCCTGTAATGATATTTAAGTGATGGCCAAGTATATCAGTAGGTTCAGGAGAAGTATTGATTGCGTATCTTCAAGGGGATGAGCCGCTGCAGCGCGCGGTGGCAAAGGGAACCCATGCTGCCGATAGAAAAGATGCTTTTAAAACCACACGCGTACAGTCGTTAGTAACTAATTATTCCAGGAGTCATGACAGAAGAAAAGAAAAAGGTAAAGAAGAGGAATCAAGGCAAAGGATCCGCCTCGAGGAGGAGAATGTGGGACGCGCGCCTCTGATGTGCGATAGGAAAACTTGCTCCCATCCCTCCTGCCCACCCTTTCTGAATTTAATATTCTTTTCAAATTCTTCTTCCCTTTTTTGAGCAGGAGGAAAGCTGACAAAAGCACGATCTTCTCATCTGCTCAGGGGGGAAAAAAAAAGGTAGTGCTGGGGGGAGGCTTGAGATTGCGCACGTGTCTACTTCAAAAAAGCCCACCCCGATGAAACCCAACACGCGAGGGGTGCCATACCGCGGTCAAACGCGCAGGGTCGTCTCACCTCATATCGGCTCATCAAATTTAAGGGCCACAGAGCCGGGCGCCCACTGAGGCTGCAGGTACCGGCCCTTCTGCGGAGCGTACCTGGGAGCTAGGCTGCAAAAATCCGAGCATCACCCTTCCCCACCCAAGCCCCCAAGGGCGAGCGCCACGTTTCGCAGCGGAGGCAGAAAAAATGAGAGGTCGGTCCCCCCACCACAGGGCACCAGAAAGAGATGCCCACCGCACGGCATCGACCTCTGAGGGCACGGGGAATTTATAGCAACGCCTCCAGCGACAGGGGCAGCCTCTCCATCTGCTTCAGCCGTCGCAGCTGAACCACTGCCCCAGGGGCACAGGGAAAGAGTCTCCGTGACTTTTAAAGGAGCGGGTTCACGGCAAAGAGGGAGAAAACACCCTCAGTTGGCTCTGCGGTTGCAAGCCCCCTTTCTCCACCTAGACCCCAGCCCCCCTGCCCCGAGAGATTCAGGGGGGCTGCTCCTGCTCCCTGCAGAGTCCAACTCTGCAGATTTATCAAAAGGGAAAGCAAGCAGGTATTTAGGAGGCAAGAGCTAAAAACCATAAAGGAAACAGCCCACGTGGACAGGCAGGCACAGCTGTGCGCACCGCAGAGCTTTCCGGACGCTGCTTCATACGGACGCAACCTCGACCTGCACGTGCGTCCTCACCCACAGCCCTCAGCCTCTTTAAACCACGGGCTTGGAAGTTTTGGCCGCAAGTTCGCTAGCTAATCCCGCGTCTCGTATATAAAAAACGTACCACGGGTTTAGCCCTGTGTCACGCATAAGCATCAGAGCAGCAGCTGTAAACCTTTGTCCTGTTTTCTATAAAGAAGTTGTTCTTATTGTAGGCGGCGCGCTAGAAGAGGTTAAAGAGAAACGCCGTACTCGCGTAGGGCTGAGGTGTAATCAACTGTGCCTTTGCAATCAAGCTGGCGCAGTTTAGATGTCACTGCCCTTCCAGAGAAGGTGTGATCCCGTCTAACCCATCTCCAAGCCATTTGCTGCTAAATCAGTAGGATAACGGAACTTACTCCACCCTGGAGATACACCCGCGTTTCTTCCCCCAGATAATTTTCCCCACGCGGACCACCCCTGCACCAGAAATTCAAGCAGCGCTGAACATCTTTAACCGGCTGTCAAGCCGACAAAACGTTTCAGCGCAGTCAGGAGCTAGCACCTGCTCGAGCACCCTTCGGTCCCCGCAGAAAGCCTGCGGAGGAAACGCCGAGAGTCGAAACCAAAAGACACCACCCCCAGCTCCCGGACTCTTCTCCAGACAGATTAATCACCGCCTTGCTGCCTGACGGCCACATACAGAGGCCTCCCCTTCTCTTCTTTAAAATACGCTTTTGATTTAAGGAATTACCGCTTAAGAGACACTGAAAGCCTAATGGTCATCTACTGTGCACGTTAAGGCGGGGCGGTGGGGGGAATAAGCAAGTCTCTACGGCAATTACCATTCCCCAAATAGTTCGGGCTCTCGCATTTTTCCGGTTAACAATACGGAGATCACAGTCACACGTTCATTAAGAAGATGCCACGTAACGTTCAGCTCGGCACAAACACGCTGTCTGCAGTGGTGTTTAATTAGAGATTAAAGCCAAGGAACTGGATAATCAGGCCTCCTAATGAGTCAGGAAGCTCGGTAAAGCTGAGAGATGAAGACTTTGGCGGCTTTGCTTTATCGGTCTGTACTCCTCCTTCACCGTATCCCGCTTCTTCCACCTGAAATTGCAGCCTCGGACGCGCTGGGGCAAAAAGACGCCAAAGCTTTACTTTGCCACACGGTCCAGGGGACGGCAGCAAGCCTCCGGGGCACCAGTGAACATTCACAGTTTGCTCCCAGCTCCCGAAGCAAACAAGCAAAAACCACCGGTTATTGCCCCGCTTCCAGGGAGCCCCAGCACAGAGAGAGATGCTCGACCCCGTCGCGCGCTGTCAGCGGGAAGGTGCAATATTTAAGGCAGTTTTTATTGGTTGGACACTGTATGTTGGATGATACATTTCAAGCCTCATTTGGCACAAAATTGGAATGCTTTAAGTCAACATTCAAGGTAAACGTCTGCATTTTTATGGCCAGAGGCTCCAACTTACTATTATCTGCTTCTGTGCCGTCGGTTAAATTGAGCTTTCGTGTATTTACTGCATCATCCTAAACTCTAATCAGACTGATTGCTGGCGGGCATATTACGACTGGGAAAATAGGTCTTTGGTGGAGGCAATAAGAGGGTAACAGACTTCCATTTGCAAAGTCTTTCATAAAAATAAGAAGTCATATCTAATAATGTTTGCTTAAAACTTCTTCGCAGAGCTTCTGCTCTCAGACACTCACGGCCTTATAGTTTCAGCCTTAAATAACTACCTGGGTATACATTTGCTGGTAAGAACAGAAATAATCCCCCTCTCCTAAGCCATCAGCTGTTCCACCACTGATCGTACGCGGGGAGATTGGGGATGCTGAGAGAATAATGGGGCGAGGAGGAGGTCGAAGTTTAGTTCAGGAGGAAAATCTCCCCGCCCAAAGCCTCACAGAGCGCGCAGCACCCACTCCTCGCCACCCGTCTCCACCTAGAAAGCACGTGCGCGTGCTTGCACGTGGGGACAGCGCCGGCCTCGCCGCCCTACCTTCCAGTCTCCTTCTCCAGGGGTAAAGCCACTCTTATCACTCAAGCTGCTGTGGATGCCTGAAGCCTGGTCCCCCAGAGCATTGCTCTGTCCCAAGGGAATGGAGACAGATGAGCAGTTTTGGGCACTACCCTATTTTGGACGCCACCACTCCCTACTGCAATCAAGGCCTGAACTTCAACCTCTCAATTCAACAGCGACAGAAGCAGTCAACCCAGCAAGCACCTCCGCAAGGGCTACAACTCTTGCACGAGACGGGACATATTACAGGAAACCGCCAGGAGATAGATATATATATATATATGTATATATATATGTATATACTCTATGAGTACACGGCCAGCTAGTCCTATCGAAACACTGCCAGAAAGCTAAGGGACGATCTCAGATCTAGAAACACACACACGACAAACTGAAACGGAAGCACGAGGGCCAGCACCCAAAGCTTTCTTATCCAAAAGAATACGCCGCTAGAATGACGTCTGTGACTTACTCTTGGCATCAAGACTGAGGTGGGGCTAACTCGGCTTGCCAAGACTCGTGGCAAGCTCCTGACCCCCACAACGTTCGAGAAGAGGTCCCGCTCAGAGCTTCAGACCGAGTCCAGCAACCAAGCCGCTCCCTCAGCAAGCCACCGCTAAAGCGGCAAAGCCCTTCGAAGACGAGGTCGTGGCCAGAAGCGCGGAGCCGGGCGCACGCACCGAGCCAAGGCGCGTGCGGATGGATGCTGACCGACTTCTGGGGAAGGCAGAGAAAGGGGCACTGAAGCAGTTTCCCGATGCAGACGCGTAAATGTCAGTAAGCAGCGTGGAGACGAAGCGGGCCTGACAGATGGAGCCATCCTGGTTTTTGTTTGTCTCCAAAGTTGTCAGTTCAGGTCTCCAGGTCAGAAATCATTTTATCTGTTAAACCATATGCTTTGTAGAACAAAACGCCTGGCAGACTTCAAGGCATATGTATTTTAAGGAGCACAGTAACATGCTGAACATCTCTAGACACTTGCTTCCTATGTATTATTACTATGCTACACAAGAGGCTGTTCTCCTCTTGCCCTGACTCTAGCCTGCAAATCACCCCGAGAAAGAAAACCACCAGTTCACGCCGCTCTTAACTTAACCCTTTATGAATATCCCGTTCTAAAAATCCAATATCTGAAAAACCCACCCGCTTGGCCTTCGCAATAAAAGCCGTTACGTGGACGACAGCCATTTGGGAACAGCAGAATAAACCGGTGACGTGCCCACCGCAGGGTGCCGCCCCACCGCAGGGTGCCGCCCCACCGCACGACCGTCGGGGCGTTTTTGCAGTTGAGGGCTGTTCGCCTGCAGCAGGTGGCTTGGTTTCGCTCGCGACGGCGAAACTTCATCCAAACGTCAAGCCAGGGGAACGTTTTCCAAGCCTCAGCTCTTGGGGGACAAGTCACTAGGTCTCCGTTACGGCTTGCAGAACCCCCACTAATCACCGAGGAAATTTCCTGCTGAGCGTGACCCGTACCGAACATGCGGCAGCGCCTGGGCTGGGGCAGGGAAACACCTCGTCCTTTTTGCTTTGCTTCACACCCACCCTGCGTACTAAACATCCCTTGGTTTACTTTAGGCTGCTGCAAGCTGTTTTCTGCCACGGCACACAGCTGTCCGACAGAGTCCACGCAACAAATTCCCCCACCGCTAAACAGAAATAAATAAAAATAAGTGATGGACAGACCATCAAAGCGATTAAGCCAGGCACAGACGAAGCATCGCCAGCAGTCAGGTTCACGGCCATCAACTGGAGCGCTCGGAATAAATGTCCAGGAGAAATCTCTAGCTACTAATTCACTGCCATGCTTCAGGGCCAGGGGTTCAAACACACACAGGATTTGGGGCAGCGTAACAGATGCTCTTGAAGGTTGCTTGATGAAGTCACGTCAAACAGTCTTTATTTTTCTTCAGCCAATAACACAAAGTCTTTAATCCCGGCTTCTGGACAGCCTAATTAAGCAGCGAGTGGAGAAGGCTGGATTCTGATCTGGTAAGCAATTAGAGCTCCTCGCCCTACCCAGCCCAGACCCTGTCCCCCCTTCCGACAGCAGAAGACAGCCCTGGGCGCTGCTCGGAGCGATGACAGCTGGACACTGCGGGCATGTATCATCCTTCGCCGCAAAGACACGGATTATGCCCTGCTGCTGCTGGGCCCGCCTGGACCTCACAAAAACCTCAGTGGAACGGCTGAGGGAGCACAGAAGGGCAAACGCCGCTTCGCACGCGTTCGAGCCTCGGCGACGGAAAGCTGCCGGTGCAGGTTTGGGATGGGGATGCTCCCGTTTCCCACCATTTTCTGCCGAAAACTGGGCTTTGCCTGAAAAGCAGGCTTTTCACTCGAGAAAGGGATTGGGGGTTTTCGATCAAAAAAAAAAAAAAAGAATAATTGGAATGAAAACAGCGACGAGCTGGACTTTGTTTTGTCAAGAAGGCAGCAAAATCCTGAACTACTTAGCCAGGGAGCGAGATATTTTGATAAGCTACTATGTTTTATGCCCGTGACTCCTAAAAGCTTTCCCTCCTATCCACTACCTCTTACTTTTCGGCTAAGACGCTTGCCCAATACTGTGCCTACGCACTTGAAAATAAAAGGCTCGGAGAACGGGGTACTGAATACCACAGCGAAAGAGCGAAAAAGCACCGAGATGGCTCAGCCTGGCTCTCTTGCGCTGGGGCTGCCTGCGAGGGGAGCGAAGCGCCTCTCAGGACTGATTTACGAGCAAGCAGATTGGACAGCAAAGGAGATTTTTGGAGGCCGGCACAAAACCTGACCCAGAAATAGAAACCGCAGTGGAAATGATCTGCGCTCCAAAAGCACCTGGAAGACGCGCAGCTCCAAAACCGCACCGGCGTGCCCTGAGGGCGTCAGCGCCGGGGGGTTTGGCTGAAGCATTTCAGTGCCTCGCTGTGATTAAACAGGCAAACTTCTGCAGGGAAGAAAACCAAACGTTGTGGTTCCTTCCCTCCCTGTTTCACCAAACAGTCACTGCAAATAAAAACCATCCTGTTTGTGGAAGTCTCTGTCCTTACTTTGGACTCTCTCGCTTCACTGGATCCATTTCCTGACCTCACTGTCAGCCTCTGGGCTTTTCCAAGACTCTTCGTCCTTACGGTACTTGGATTTTAGTGAAAAACAAACCAAAAAATAGAAAGAAAAAAAGATAAGGCCATTTCAAATTTGACAGCAGACCTGAGATCCAATCCCTTCCCCCATAAACGAAGCCTTACAATCCTCGAGTGCCCCCCCCCAGCCAAAAGCGCACGCACAGCCAGCTCCGACAAGGAGCAACACGAGCACCCGCCGAAGGAAGCCCGTTCGCGCCCGCCCCGAGGAGGACAACAACAGAGCCGACACCGATCGCATCGCCTCGCGCCTGCGCAGCCACGCCAAGTCTACCGCGCGCCATTGGCGATGGAAACGCCGTTCACGGACGCAGGCGCGGACCACCCCACGGCTCCCGGGAGACGCCGGCGCTCGCGCAGCCCCGCCAGAGCACGCGGCCCTGCCTCCGCAGCACGCGTCGCGCAGCAAGCCGCGGACGGGCCGTGCAGCCGGCAGGATGCAACAAGCTCAGCTTTGCCGTCGCAGAGATCTCAGCAGCCAGCCAGTGCCGGCAGCCCCGCCAGCTGAGACGCTCTGAATTAAGACACGACAGAGCCCACCCGAGGGACTAATAGGGACGGGATTAAACTCCAGGCAGCCAGCGAGACCCGGGCCCTTGGCCACTGATTTGGCAAAAGGTTTTGAGTTAACAGAAATCCACTGTAACAGATCCATTCCTATTGCACCGGCGCACGGGGTTAGCGAGCGCTTTCTGGACCGCTGTACCCAATACCAGCAAGCTGCGGTCCTGTTTTTACGCACCCGAACTCAGGGCTGGCTTTAAGAGTGTGTTTTTCCCTTCTTTACAGGCTCTTACGTGCTGATGCAGCTTTAACTAATCACCAGCTTACCTTTCACAGGGCACTGTCATTCCCTCTGAACATACAGGCTGTTAGGGCCAGAAACGCTCTTCGTTGTAATAAACCAACGCAAGCCATCCATCTCGCCGGCGGTCTATCTGCACCTTGCAGAACATCTACAGTGGCATGGATCTGCATTTAATGTGGCATTTTATCTTGGCGACATCCAAATCTCCCGCCCACGGAGTTTTCAGATACCAAAGCGAACAAAGTGCAGAGCATCAATTTTTCAAGAAGACGAGATGCTGCTCCCGGCCACAGACCCTGCGGCACTCAAAAAGCACGCCAGCGCTCGGCAACGAGCCCTGCTGGAAGGTTTCAATGCCATCTCGAGCCTTAAAACAAAAATCACACCTCACAGTAGACCTTAAACCCACATCCCGTTCCTCATCCCAGATTAGCTTAATTCTGAGGGCAGAAGGATGGCCCCGTAGCTAAAACTTGTAGCTCAAGGCTTGAACGCAGCGGCGCTGAACCCGACCCGTACCTTCGCTCTACGGCCTCGAACAAGTCATTAACACCAGCACAACGCTACCTCGCCTCAAGGGAACGCAGATATTTGCGAGATCCCACAGGCGTATCGCGGTGATGGACGAGGATACCAAGACCCCGACAGGGACTTCCACGTTGCGATTTGGAATTTGCTCCGGCCTGAAATTCGAAGCACTGCTGCCGCAAACTGACGGTTTGCATAGAGCTCGGGGGTTTTGCTGGGGCGGGGGGAGGCAAATTAAAAACAGGCAGGAAGGGGGCTTGAAGTAACTTTGCAAATCTGAGCTACGTTCAGAGAACGTCTTCCGCTTGTGACGTGGGAGCATTTTCAACCACCAGCATTTTTTTTTTCTCCTTGCAATAAAAAGTAAGAGTTGTCCACGTTTGTTTTTTTTTTTTTTGTTATTTCGAGATTTAATAAAAATAAATATTTTGTTTGCGGTATACTCCAAACAGATCAACAAGAAACTTCACTTTGCTTTGGTGAAAATACACCACCTATACTTACTATCCAACCAAAGCAGATCCCCCCTGTCCCTCTCCGGGACTCTTCAACAAGCTACCAAAACAGAAGAGGCCACCAGACAAGAAAAACCTTAAAGTGTGCATTAACGCCAGGGAACGCGAAAACCCGTTTGAAGACTGATGAGCAAAAAGCCGAGACACGGACATGAATTCCTTCGCTCCCGAGACACTTCGGATGAGGTACAGTCACAAACGAGCGGTGTTTTCCGGCCTCAGCGCTAAGAAAAAAAATAAAAAAGAGGACCGCGTCTCCCATTCACGGTCCTGCTCTGCTTTTGCAGCGGTGCGCAGAATCTTGCTCATCTGCGAGAAAACTGGTGTCGACGTTCTCGCATCTCACTCGTCTTACTAAGCCATCACTCAACAAGTCAATAATTGGTAAACACGCTTCAGCTTTCAACTTTGGCTTCCTTGAAGGAACAGTTTCACTAGCAGCTACTTCAAAATCCACTGGGCAACTGCTTCGCTGTTCCACATGTTTATTGCCGTCAGTAAGCAGCTTCTGAAGCGTTTTTGCTGTGCCTCGAATTCGGTTCCTTCAAATTGGTCTCTCAAGTATTGCACGTACGAGTTCAAAGGCTCGAGATGTTAACAGCGGCAACACATCTTGGCATCCCTTCTGTACAGGCTTGAGAATTTTATTCAAAAAGAACAGAAGCTCCATTCCTTAACACGTTTTCCTCTTCTACCGACACGAAGCTTTACGCTTTGTGGCTCTTGGCTAATCTCGATTGCCGGTCGAGGAATCAAAGCCTGGTTCCGGCACTTTCAAGCCCGTGCGCTGCTGACCGCCAAGCGTCACAGAGTTGTTTACAAACTCGATCCCGGGGAAGGAGAAAGACTTCCGCGCTGTCGGCAGCCAAAACAAAGCCTGCATCGCTCTGCACCAAGGCAAAACTAGAAAACAGCCTGCGTACCGCGTGCCAGAAGCCCCAAACCAACCCGGGTTAACAGGAGTCCCACGGAAAGGGAAAGTCCACAGCAAAAGCAAAGTTCTCAGCCGCTCTGCAGAATCGCGCGGGGTCTCTCTGCTGTCTGTGCATGGCTACACGCCTGACCTGCAGCCAGCTGATAACCAGACACCTCTGCTTCGCAAGCGCCTTATCTCAGGGCGTGCAAACGCATAGCCGTGAACGACGAAGAACTGCCAGGACTGTCCCGCCCGAGGGCTGTCTCTGCCGTAACACGGGGTAAGGGTCAGGTAATCGTCGCAGCCTGCAGCAGGGTACAGCCCAGCGTTAAGTGAGCAACGCGCTATTTCTACCGTTTCGTATAAACGCAGACAAGACTCTCGCCTCATCGATGCAGTAAAGCGCTCGTGGATAAACAAGGGTCCCTCCACCAGCATTTTCCTGTTTCCTCCTGTACTCCTCACGTAATGACTCAGGCTGGCTAAGTAACTCCAACGTTCCCAGGTAGTTTTCGCTTTGCTGCGATCTGACCGTCTCCTCGGAGCGGTAAGACCTCCGAGCGCCAAAATTTAACAACTGCAACAATTCTCCTTAACGCCTCCTGCCAGCATTATTGTTCATCGCTGAATTGCTTCATTAATTCCAAGTCGATGCAAGCAGCTTCCTTTTGTCAATCTCAGTATATTAACATATAATTTCAATGTTTAGGACCATTTTCAGGCTTGGAAATGAGATTAAGCTTCCAGCGATTAAAATAAGTTCCTCAGACTGGGCAAAATAACCAGCTCACAAAAGCTATAGATTGATCTTCGCAACGGTAAATACAACCGCCATTCCCAAATTACAAGTTTACCGTTACACCACTCAATCTTTGAAAGCTGTTTGCTTTCCACATCTTGTTTTTGTTTTCTCACAAAATAAACATAAGGCAGACCTCGTAAAAATTGCAGTCCTGTTTCCAGAGGGTTGAAAAGCATTTATTGTATCGGTAGGAATGCAATTCGCTGCTAATGGGATGTCAAAACCGGCTACGTTGAAGGACATGAAGCGCACGGCGGTCAAGAAACCCTCACGACGCTCGCTGTTAACATCCCCTCCGCCACTTGCTGTTGCAATCGCACGTGACATCATCAAGCACAATTAATGAATTAGACCTGTCAGAAGGAATATTTTTCCCCGCAATAGGATCGGTAAGTGACACTCCCGACGGAGCCAATTCCAACAACAGCGGATTGATGCAGCTATGGGAGATTTATGGTCTTGCTCTTTCCTTTGGAGGCTCTCTTCCGCAGAGCAGGGCTCCCACCAGGCACCCGCAGACACACGCAATGAAACACGAGTGACCTATCGGCCACTGAAGACCCGGTGACATGGGACTGACGGCTGCTTCCCATGGGAAGGTTCGAGCCCAAAGCGATCCACTCATCGCCGCTGGCCAGGCGACTAAATGCAAGCACAGACTGCCCTTGAACACGCGCCGTGGTTTCTACAGTCGCACGTTCAAAATTTCGCCAGCGCCACGCACCCAGGGTTAAGGGATTTTAATGACGCATGCGGTACGAGTCCTGCACCGCACACTGTCCCTTCGGCATCGCCTGGAGTGGCTTTAGAGCCTCGTGTGGCCGAGCTGTTGAGGTGTCTTGGTCTGTCAGGTCTCTCCCTGATCAACAGCATCAACACGGGCAGGCGTGAAAACATCCAGGTCTGCAAAGGCAGAGCTGGATCAGGGGCGAACAACGGGAGTCTCCTCAAGGGCAGGAGAGATACAGACACACAACTCAGAAACCGGCACGCTTGTCTCGGGAATACCTAAAAACTGGAGGAACCAACCGACAGGGAACCAAAAGCCAGAGCTTTCCGGAGAGCTAAGGAACTAGCAGTAAAATGGAGATCAAAGCCGTGCACGGACAGAGCTGCTAAGGCTCATTACGTCTGCAGTGAAACCAGTGCCGCCGAGCTTACTGGGAGTTCTGCTAGGGTCTCTCGAAGCTCTACCCAAAGCTCGAGCTCCATGGGTCAGGCGAATCCAGTCCTCTCAGCCGTCACTTAAAAGTTTTTAATCCTCACAGCTGAAAAGTTTGGAAACGCGCTCAACCCCCTTCGAAAGCACCAACGGGAGAAAGGAAGACTAGGAGCACCCTCAGCGTGGGCCAGCCGAAGCACTGCGCGTAAACCTCAGAAAAGCAAAGGGCAAACAGCTCTTGCTCCATCCCAGGAGACGTGTCCGTATACACGCATTCCGCATCTTCGGGCTCAGGTCCTAGGCAGTTTCAGACACAATCCGTTTCCCCTTTTGTTTATAAACAAAAAGAGAGCATCAAAAGAACAACTCAATAAAATCGTGGGGTTTGCTCCCTGCGGAGCTCCTCCGGCACTGGCATTTCTTCCCACTCAAATCAACATTTGTTTTTCAGCAGCCGGGATAAAAGGGCAGCGCTCGCCCCGCTCCCCTGTGCCGGCGCACAGAGCACTGTCTCTAGAGGGTCCCGGAGGCTCAGATCACAACGGCACTGGCGCAGGTGCTGGGCCACCATCGCGGCTTCAGCCGTTCCGTACGCCGCCCCGCCGAGGAGGGGACTGAGGAACTCTCCGCAAAGCTGCACAAAGCGGCTGCGCCAGTGAGGCGCAAGAAACCGTTAGGGAAGAGCGAGCCTCCAGCTCCTGCCCGCGGCGATCCCGACCTTTTTGGAGAGCTGCCTCCACGCCTGGAAGAGAGGAAGGAGAAGGAGGGCACTCGGGCGAGAAGGAAGGACAGCCTCCTCCGAAACGCTGCGGCCAGCGAGGCCGAATCGAGATTCCCCTCCGCGCAGGCACATCTGCACGCCTCCTCCTTCCCTCCTTCGCGCCCGAGGCTGTTACGGCTCCGAGTCTTTCGCTTTCATGTTGGAATGAAAATATCATGATGTACAAATTATTACTTTGTAATTAATTATGCAGACTAACTAAAGCGAACATGACTTCAGCATTATGACAGCTTTGAAATTTACCACTTTGTAAATTAATAAGTAATGAATCGGGCTTGCTGGGTATACGGTCAAAATAAGAGAAGGTTACCTAAAGAAAAAGAGAAAGGCTTAAGCTAATTCAGCTACAACAGCGCGAGCACGAGCCTCGACTTTTTGTTGGCAAGGAAGACAGAGGAAAAGGTACCTCTTCTCTTTGCCCCTTCTCAAGTGTCTGAGAAATACTGGCGGGGATGAGATGAATCCCTCCCCACACAACTCCTCGTAACCAAGACCGACTCAGATTTCCCCAGGCTCGGCACGAACCTACGGGCCTCGCTGCTCCGCAGCCGAAGCCGAGCAATGACGCACAGACGAGGTAGTGTCAAGTAAACACGATTTATTTAAACCAGACAGACGAATTCAGAAAAGATTCTGGCGCCAATGATATTCCCCACCCCACCCCCCCCAAGAGTCGTCTACTCCTCAGCCACCTCCAAGCAGCGGGCACAGCGCCGCGTGTCGCGCAAGCGCTCCCAGCCAGCAGAGCCAGTCGCTCACCGCCTTCCCGTCTCCAAGCCGAACCCCACAACGATGCCGTCTCGGTCTTAATGTTTTGAGCCGGCAAGGTACAAGGTTACAGAGGTAAGCATCCAACTTCGGTGCTTAAGGCGATCTTTGGTGCTGAGCTCCCGCCACCCACCTCGGGGACATCCTTCCTTTGGCTCCAAGGCTGGGAAGCCAGCCACGGCTTTTGTTATTTCTGGCTCCGACGACCCGGCTACCCACGGGCTGGGGGGCATGGCACAGCCACGCCAACAGCAAGCATGAGCACGGGCAGTCTCAGCTCTAAAGTCTCCTAAGTTCCTCTATTCCTTCCCAAGAAAGCTGTTGGGAGACCACAGGAGCATCACCACGCAAGTGCCAGATTCCGGCACGGCGGTAGCACAGTTCTGCAATGCACTGACCGTATTTTTCCTCCCCCCCCATCTCATCCGACTGCCTGCAGTCTTGGAGCGTCATTTAAATCACTCCCGCTAAACTGGCAGGGCTGTGCCTGAACAGCAAAGCCTGGAACTACAACTGAGAGATGACCTTGGCAGTCCCGGGCAACAGTAATTAGAGTAATTAGTGACACATCCCTAGATGTCAGCCCACTAGCCAAGGATCTACCGGCCACCTGTGGTGCAGGATGCCTGGAGTTAATGACCATCAGCTCTGCGGCCTGTTTTTCCCAGCTCTTGCCGCAGCGGCAGAGCGTACTGCACAGGCAAGAGAATGCCAGCAGACGGCTAGGACGTGGCCCCAGGAAGAGCAAGCCCCGCTTTGCTCCAGCTGGCGGGCCAACGCAATTCAGGAGCGCTCTGCTGGTTGCACCGGACAGGATCAATGCAACTCCCAGAGCACGCAAAGGTTTCCGCTGGCGCCAGATCACACCTTTACAGGGGACAAGACAGGCTACGTCTATGCCCTTCCCCAACAGCAGAACGGCTGCGAGCCTAGAACACCATAAACACGTCCACGAGCGATGGGAGCGAACATTAGTTTCGCTCCCGGAGACAGCGCAGCCATCTTTCCTTGGCACAGGGCCACGTTTCCAGCAGTCACGAAAGGTTTACGAGGCCCCGCCGCGCAGTATTTTTTCAATCACTTTTTTTGTGTGTGTGTGTGTGTGTGTGTGTGTGTGGAGCACTGCAAAGTCAGCTAATTTTCAGAGGATAGAGGGGGAGAAAACCCTGGGGGGGGAGTGGGGGGGGGGGGAAAATCACACCCAAGAAACCTGGATGTAATACAAAAAATAGCTGTTAAGGTATTTTGTAATAGCCGGTTCAGTTGGCTACGCAGGCTCAGTCACTGACGAGGTGCTGAAGAGACAACGGGTGGCACCTCAGCACGTTCTCCATGCCAACAAGTTTCCATAGAAAGACAGCCGAGGTTTTTTCCGCCTCCCAAAAAGACCTCTAGTTTCCTCAAAAGGAGTGACTCGGAAATTATATGTAAAAAATAATCAGCCCATCACTGAGCGCAGGATTTGCCTGGTGGCTTCCAAGTACTGCCTCGAGGAAGCTAAGCAAGCCCCAAAGACTGGCACACGTGCATCTGGGCACTTATAACCTTACAAGAAATCACACGTGTCTTCCTTGAGACGGAAACAACCTTACAGCCATCACAGATATGCCTCTTTTCTCCAGGTAACGGTACTCTTCTGCCAAGAAACCTGCATTATTCTCCTGCTCAGCCTGACGCAGGACACGAAGACGAGCCTCCAGCATCCCCACGGCACGCTCCTGCGCCGGAGAACAAGGCAAACTCTTTTTCTCCACGCAAAAAACATCCATGTCGAGGGGCCGCCGTTTCCCAAAGGAGAAAGCAGCGCCGCCCGCTGAAAAGGCGCACCAGCGATAACCGTATCACGACTGAAACGGCAAAGACGAGGCAACGCAAACGTGGGTCAAGACCCCGCAGCGGCCGAAGAGCACAGGTCGAGCCTCGGCACAGCGTTTGGACCACCAGCCCCACGGGGAAAAGGCTTCCGCGTACCCTGACTCGCGTATTTTGCATTTAGCCAGAGGGAGGCCACAAAAACCCAGGCAGAAGGCTGGGTTTGCGGCCTGCCTACTCGTTACCCTACAAACCAGCCGAACCCTGCCGGCTTTCAGGCAGCCACTGGAAGTTACTCCTCACAGCACCTGATGCTCGATTCATTCGTGCCTACGCCTCGATCAGCCAGGTACAAAAAGCCAGTTTGACGACGACGACAAGGCCAGCGTCTGGCCTGGGCTGCGTCGCGCAGAGCGTGCCTCCCTCGCCCCGCTGCCGCGGAAAGACAGCCCAGGCGCCCGCGGGGCTCGCGCAGGCAGATTGCACGGAGATGAAGTGTTAGGGCGGGCGGCGGCAGCAGATCGGTGGGATTTAAGGATTAGAGGGAGCGGATTGTCAGATTCGAGGAGGGATCAGCGTGAAGGCTGAGCGTCAGAGCAGATGTCGGCGATGTCCCCCGCGCTGCTCCTCCCCACCCGAACGCTCTCCCCTACAAGTGTTATCCACTCTGAGCATCAGAGATCTCCCGTCGTCCCTTTTTCCTCCCCCCTCCCCATTCGCCAACCTGACTCTGCAGGAGCCAGCTCCTTCCCCAAATCCACAGGCAAGACGCCTCAGTTCGCGTGAAAGATTAAAGGTGCCTACCCGCCTGCCTTCCCCCGTTTCTTCTGCTCTTTCTCCGTGACACAGGCTCCCTCCGCCACTCCACTAAGACACCTCCTTATCCCCGCAGTGCAAGCAGTGAAAAATCTCTCACCTGCAGAGCCATCCTCCTCTTGGCGCAGGGAACAGCCGGTCCCAACCACGGCAAAGGGCGCCCTCCTAACCGTTGCCACCCAGAAGACTGCGAGCGCCCCGTGGCTGCCAACCCTCCCGCTCCCAGAGCGCCGCGCGCTCTCGCCGAGTTGTGGCGGGCACGCCGAGACCCACGGCGCCGGACTCGCGCACCTGTTGACGTTTAAGAGCGGATCCACAGGCAAACGCGCTCCCTGCAACATCGGCAGCGGATAACGAGCCCCCCAAGGCCTCTTTTCTAAGAGGCTCCAACAGTTTCCTACAAAAGCCCCGCGTTCGCGGCTTTCACAGTTTGACCTCTCTGCGCTCCTTGCCGAGCAAGCTGGTGCAAACGCGGTTAATGAGCCAGCCTTCTCCGACGGGGCTTGGGCTGGAGCTGCAAACGTTTCTGTCACAATCCAGAGGAGAGGACGTATTCAGCGCTAGACCAGGTCGCCCCAAGGCTGGGATAAGGCAAGACTCCGAAGATGGGGAAACAGCACCAAAACGCCTGTGCTGAGCAGCAGCAACGTGAAAAACAGCGTGCGGGTACCCCGTCGGCACAGGACGGTCCTTGCAAAGTGGGGAAAGGCAGGGGTAAGGGGCAGCAGCTCCACAACTAAGCAGCCCTCTCCTGAAGCATCTTCCACGTCAAAAGCTTCAGACAGCGGTGAAATACCAGCCGCTCACCGCCGGCGCTTCCCGACGGAGCCGAAGGGGATCCGGCGCTCGCCTCGCGCCCTTGGCATCCGGGGAGAGAGGAACCGTGCGGCGCTACGTGAGGACAGGCCCTAGAGCCAAGTTACAGCAGCACATGAAGCAACCAGACACGAGCTACCAGCGTCACGCGGGGCGAAAAAACATAGACTAAAACTAAAATAAAACCAAACCGGATGGCTACCGCCAGTTCCTACAGCCAAGCAGGCCCCCTCTGCTCGAGGACGACAATTTAAGGGGGAGGAGGAAGGCAGGAAAAACAAATAACTCCACACCTGCGTTACTTATACAGTAGACAAGATTTAATAGACAGAGCGTAGAGAGTCTTATCAGCACAACTCATGCTCAATAGTGCGAGGGAGGGCATCATACATTAGCTTGCTTTGACCTGCAGGGCCCTCAGTGGGAATTTTCTCTACCACGCTGACATTATGTTGTTGAGATGCTACGCACATCTCGCCTGCACGGAAACATGCTGACACTTTGGAGGCTTCTGAATACAGAGAAAGAGCAGAGAGGGGAAAAAAAAAAAAAGATGTCTGGGTCAAAATGTTTCTCTAATAGTTATAGATTTAATTCCATGGTCTGGAGGAAAGAGTGGGAGAAAAGATTATCTTCCCCCCCCCCCCCCCCCCCCCCCCCCCCCCCCCCCCCCCCCCCCCCCCCCCCCCCCCC
>VZSC01010394.1:100112-131238 GCA_013398225.1 Steatornis caripensis
CCCCCCCGTTTCCTTTTCAAAACACACACAAAAAATAAAAATCCAAAAACAAATTAGCGTCCCGGTCTGCTTTGCTTTTCTTAAATTCCCTGGGTTTGCTGAAGCTTTCTCCTTCCCTCCCATCTCCGTCAACACGTAGAGGAACCAAGGAAGATCTAGCCAAAACTGTCGATGATTTGGCTTTGAGAAGCCATTCCTGGCTTCCCCTAAAGAAGGAATGAGTCAACATCAGATCCCTCAACGTACAAGGCAAAACAAACAGGGATATCGTTTGCTAGGGAGATATTTTAAATTCTCCTGAAGAACTGTGTTCTGTTCGGACAGAGTTTTACGTATTCTTTCAACTCTGAAATTACTCGCAGCCCCTCGGATTTCACGCCTCCCGGTTGCGTTTCACCTTAAACACAACTCGGGGGGACTCCAGCACCCAAAGTCGGGAGAGGAGAAAGACAGGACGCCTAGCAGGAGGCTCCTCCTGTGCTCCCCTTTGGTTATATACATTAAAGTCGTCTAAACACATCCTGTGCACTCCCCAAATTCAGTCAGAGGAGGTGTGGGGGGGGGAAGGCAGGAGTCACAAGCCGGCCAGTTTAGATGAGGATTTCATCTTTTGCAAGGAGCAAGCCAAGCCTTGTACAACGGATACGAGAGGTCACGGTCCTTTAAACCACAGCAATGCCCGATTACGAGGGGCACGAGAAAAACCCAGCGCCGGCCCATGAGCGAGCAGGACAGAGGTGCCTGCTCGGAGCCTACGAAAAGCACCGTTGCCGCTGCGGGTTCTCCAGGCTGGGGGAGACCCCTTTGGAGGGGGAGCAGCGGGACGCCAGGGCTGCACGAGCACGGCAAGGAGGATTTATAGAGATGCCCAGGGACTGCCACCAGCGCCTTCGTCAAGCAGGTGGGTGCCAGACGCAGCACGGCCACGCTGGCTCTGCGAACGGGGAGCAGCAAGCAGGTGCCTGGCACCGCCGGGGCTTTGCAGCTCGCCTGTAATCGCAAGCAGCCGCGGCGGAGCGGGCAGGGATTGCCAGGTTTCCTGGGTGCAGAGGTAGCCTCATTCGTCCCCGTCACGTGCAAACGGGCTGCTCAACCTTTAAGCGCTTCATTAGATTCCTTTTTGCTTTCAAAAAGCAACATTTGGGTGCCACGCTCCCCCGGAACCGGGGAGCAGGGCGTGATGGATGGGCTGGTTGCACGGGCACAGCGGCCCAATCCTTCAGCCTCAAACAGCCAGCACGCAGGAACCGCAGGGCACGCGGCGACGGCTCCCCATTGCAAAGCTCCGCGCTGGCGGCAAACGCCCAGACAACTGGACTTCAACCTCGGCTACTTCCTAGAGGCCCGGCGAGCCCCAGCACGCTCACGGTCAGCCCCACACACGGCGCACACGTGGCGCCGCGCTTCCAAACAACGCGCGTTGCTGGAGGCGCCCGCTCTCTCCCCCAGCTACCCAAGCAGCCGCACGGCGTCCCGGCCGTTCCTTCACCCACGCTTTCTGCTCCAGCCCTCAGGACCCAGCTTTGCAAGAGAAATCTGCCTGTGCCAGCAAGGCGGACAGGAGCTAAGGAGGGAAATCTGCTTCAGCTTGGGTCAGGGTAGGTCAAAGCGATAAAAAAAACCCAAACAACCCATGTTTGAGAAGCCACCGACTGGATATTGAATTGATCTTCCGTGCTAGCTCCAAACACCCGGGGAATCCAGGGGAGGCGTGCTGAATGCCCGCGGATCGATACAGCGAGAAGCGCTCACACGAGCCCGCGGTAGCTGCATCGCTACCCTCCAGTCCTCAGCACTCAGAACTGTTTTCTTTCCCGTTTAATTCCTCATAACTCATTTCCAAGACGTCCTCCACCCCCCTTCCCCCATGCTTTTCCTCTTAGACAAAAAACAATGTGGCTTTTTTCTTTATTCCCCTGGGGTTCCAGCTAATAAAAAGATTTATAATTAAGCCAGTAGATTTCCTTTTGCTATGCTGTCCTGGATTATGAGAAAGTATATTTATATGCAATTATGAAATGAACAGTATTTCTTACCCAAGTGAAGCTTTACAAGTCATTATGAATCCATTAACTCAGCAGACCTTACAAAAGGCCTTCTCCGCTCCGGATTGATTTTAATTTAAAGCAGATAGGAAACTTTTCCCCTCCCTGTTTTTTCTTAAACCCAGCTTTTTCTGCAGCAGAAGCGTGCAAAACCGCAAAAGATGCGTCCCATTCGATGGGAAGGGGCCAAAGCCTCGGCAGGCACAGCGCCGCCGGACTCCGCAACCTTCCGACTCCTTCCAGAGAGCCTGCCCTGCGTTCGATTGCACCGCGACCCCAGACGCGCCCCCCTCCATCCTCCCCCTGGCCTCAGGGTCTCCTCTGCAATATTTACATCCCTGGCAGCGCGCCGGGAAGGGAAGCGGAAGTCTGCCCGCCCGCTGCTTGCGGCCCTCCTCAGCTCGCGAGGCTTCGTCGCCTCGTTCGTCGCCACTGGGAGCGGGTAGAGCAGCACCGCCTGCACGAGGACCAGCGCAGAGGATGCAATTGCAGGCGGAGGTTTCAGCATTATTCAGGGAGACCTCCTCTGCATCCCCAACAGCAGAGAGGCTTTCTTCCTTCCTGTCTTTAATGAGGTCCTCAGTGCCCTGGACTCTCAAAAAGCCCTGCCTCCACCATCCGTACCACCTCTTGACGAGAAGGGGATGCCTTTGGGATTTTAAACAAGGCGTCAGGCAGAAGAATGACAGCCGCCCAGCAAAACACGCTCCGGCCCCAGCCATCTTTCACCGTTTCTTACCCACACGCAGGATGAGGCCGGCTCGCTTTTACTCGCCTTCAGAGGAAATCCATCTTCGAGCCACAAAAAGAGGCTCGGTTACAATACCCTCTTCATTAACGTGGTGGCAATAAAGCACAGCAGCATCCTCTGGGCTGTCATATTAACAGGGTCTGGGAGGAATATCAAAAGGGAATTGGCTAGCAAGCGGCGGCAGGGAGGAGGGCAACCCTGCGGTGGGGCACACCGCTCCACCACCCAGTAAATTCCAGATGGACACGGCCGCCCGTCCCTCACATGCCACCAGTTTCCCCCCCCCCAACTCCTACTCTCCTCAATGGAAAATTTGTTTTTCTGAGGCTTCAAAACAAGTGTTTCTTAGGAAGCGGACTGAAAGACCCTCAAGCTACCCAGTGGGAGCAGCCCTTCACAGGAGAGGCCATCGCTCCCCTCGGACTTAACGTCTGGCAACACAACGGCGGGGCTGCACGTCGTCTTCCCAGGCTGGGCACATCATCGGGTACCTCCACCGTCTCCAGCATCTGCGTTCCCGCTGTCTGCTCCAACCACGAGGGCGTTGTGAGCGTTTTCAGTCCTCACACAAATCAACTCCCCCTCGACAGTCTCGATCTGCCTCTAGTTCTCCGTGACGCTTTCACTTCCAGTTGGCTCCGTCAGCGACAAACCTGCTTTGACACCTTCGCTGTTTCTCAGTCTCCTTTCCCCCCGCCGTGCGATCTGCTTCTCCCTGTCTCTCTGTTGTGCGCTACGCGATTTTTTTGCGCTGACAAACCCATTCTGATCTCCTCCTCCTGCGCTCCCCCCTCCCAACGATTCTCCGTCTCTGCTATTCTTGCAGATGCTACACGACTGCTTTATTAAATAAAAATAAATAAGTAACCAGGCCCAGGGAATTCTCTGCAAACCAACGGCTCTGCATTTAATTTGGGGGATGTGGTCACAGATAGCTTCATTAGACTCGCCCCTCAGCCCCATAACACTTGTTGTCTTAGCTGTGTTTTGGTTTTGTTGTTTTTGGGGTTTTTTTTTTTAATTCAGCTTGAGCAAAATTCACCGTGTGTTTTGCACCACGAGAAACAGGGCCCTGGGCTCTTGCTACCGTTTTAATCCCTGTTTGCAATTTACAGAAGCTCTGGCTAAGGGTGAAAGGTTCTGCGTTTCATTACGATGCCTCCCAGGGACCTCTGCTAACCCGCGCTGCGCCGCGCTGTCTTCACACAGTACACTAGCTGCACTTAAAAAAGTTCACTATCTCAGATCTATTAGTAGCTGCAGCAGCTATTCCCCTACGTTAGCTGCAAGGAATAGCAATAAGCGCACAATGAACTTTAAGGAGCAGCCACGCTGACGGGTATTCTGGCCACGGGTACGCTCGTCACACCCCATAACCAGCTCCCATGTCGGAAGGGCTGGTTTGCTCCCCGGCCCTCAATGCATTTCCGGACACGGTGAATAACGAGCGGCGGGGAGAGATTCTTGCGCCTGCTTCCTTCGTTGGGTTTTTTTTTCCCCCGCAGCCCTTCGAGCACTTTGAAGGGAAGCAAGCTTCGCTACGCCCNGATGCATTTCCGGACACAGTGAATAACGAGCGGCGGGGAGAGATTCTTGCACCTGCTTCCTTCGTTGGGTTTTTTTTTCCCCCGCAGNCCTCGACAGTCTCGATCTGCCTCTAGTTCTCCGTGACGCTTTCACTTCCAGTTGGCTCCGTCAGCGACAAACCTGCTTTGACACCTTCGCTGTTTCTCAGTCTCCTTTCCCCCCGCCGTGCGATCTGCTTCTCCCTGTCTCTCTGTTGTGCGCTACGCGATTTTTTGCGCTGACAAACCCATTCTGATCTCCTCCTCCTGCGCTCCCCCCTCCCAACGATTCTCCGTCTCTGCTATTCTTGCAGATGCTACACGACTGCTTTATTAAATAAAAATAAATAAGTAACCAGGCCCAGGGAATTCTCTGCAAACCAACGGCTCTGCATTTAATTTGGGGGATGTGGTCACAGATAGCTTCATTAGACTCGCCCCTCTGCCCCATAACACTTGTTGTCTTAGCTGTGTTTTGGTTTTGTTGTTTTTGGGTTTTTTTTTTAATTCAGCTTGAGCAAAATTCACCGTGTGTTTTGCACCACGAGAAACAGGGCCCTGGGCTCTTGCTACCGTTTTAATCCCTGTTTGCAATTTACAGAAGCTCTGGCTAAGGGTGAAAGGTTCTGCGTTTCATTACGATGCCTCCCAGGGACCTCTGCTAACCCGCGCTGCGCCGCGCTGTCTTCACACAGTACACTAGCTGCACTTAAAAAAGTTCACTATCTCAGATCTATTAGTAGCTGCAGCAGCTATTCCCCTACGTTAGCTGCAAGGAATAACAATAAGCGCACAATGAACTTTAAGGAGCAGCCACGCTGACGGGTATTCTGGCCACGGGTACGCTCGTCACACCCCATAACCAGCTCCCATGTCGGAAGGGCTGGTTTGCTCCCCGGCCCTCAATGCATTTCCGGACACGGTGAATAACGAGCGGCGGGGAGAGATTCTTGCGCCTGCTTCCTTCGTTGGGTTTTTTTTTCCCCCGCAGCCCTTCGAGCACTTTGAAGGGAAGCAAGCTTCGCTACGCCCATGCGGCAAGAGGGAAGAGCTCAGCGCAGAAGGCAAAGCCCGGTGGAAAACCAAAGGCCCGAGGCAGGTAGGTGGCCAAGCAGCCCTCACTGCTTCCAACGATCAATGTGCCTTTGCTCCTAACGCCCACCTGAAGAAAAATCTTTTTTTCCCCTTCTTACATACGTCTCTGCCTACAGAAGCGCGCAACATTCCTCCGAAGGAAAAAAAAAATAATACACTACGCTCAGAGCACAAGTTCGCATTGAACAAAGCAACTCCGCTGTTTATAAATTTACTTCATTGTACCAAAGTCAGCATGTCCAAGGTGACTTGGTCACTCGTTAAACAACAGCGACCAGCGCCACCGCGACCACCAATCCATTCGCGAGGTATCGGCGGCGCGGGCACCGTGCTCCTTCGTGCCACCTCGTAACGCTCGCGCTTGGCCGCTCACAAAACACCAGCGCCGTCTGTTTAAAATAAAAGCAGGAGGTCAAGTAGAAAAAAAAAAAAAAGCAGCTCCAAATCCGACCCCTTCCTGTGGCATTCAGAGGACTTCAAAAGAGAACCCCAGCTTGGAAATTACGCTATCAGCAACAGCTACAGGCTGGTAGCCCCAGAAAAATCTTGGCTTTCTCTTGTCACGCCATCAGATTCGCCAAGAAGTGGAGACGAGGCCCTTCCGCCGCTGCCGCCCTTTATTAAAGGGGTTCAAGCCCCATGCCTGGAGGGGTGGGATGGCCGGAGACGCAGCTGCAGAAGGGCGGGCTTCAGGAGCAGCAGCTGATCTCGCAGCGTTGCCTGCTGCCACTCACCACCTGAAGTCATCGGCGGGAACCACACCACAAAAAGCTCTGGGTCTCCGGCACTGGGGACAGGGGAGTTGCCAGAGTCCAAAGCAAGCGCCCAAACAGCTCCGAGCTGGAGCGCTGTGCCTTGCCAACCTGGCCACGGCCTCTCCCAGCCCGAAAGGGCCCCGTTTAACGCCTCCAACACCTACATTACTGCGTAATTTTGGCGGCTCGCGCTGGCCGAGGAGCTCAAGCCTCTCAGTCCAAAGCTTGATTTTTAAAACGCGGCGAGCACTCAGGCAGACGCTTCCAGAGGAGATTCAAAAGTCTCGGGATGTGTCTCCTAAGCACTCCCTGCTGCACTCCGATTTTTGTCCTAGGTAGGCAACAGAGAGAACACAGGAGGCAGAAAGCGCATCTTCAAATTTTCCCAGGCTGTCTCCCTGGGCAGACAATCCCGTGAAGCGAAGCGCGGGGACCTGAAGCCGCGTAAAAGCAACAAGGTGAATCTCCTTAGCGCCGGAGCCTGACAGACGAGCGCAAAAGGCTAGATTGGACTCCGGCGTAACACAGCAGACCGCAGCGCGTTACCGGAGGGCGAAACGCAACCCTGTTTTGCACGCCGTTGCACACAACCAGGTGATCTCCGGGCTGGCAGCAGAGGTTTCTTTTAGGCTTTCCTCTCTAAGTGGAGGGAGTGCGTTTGTATGTCCTACAGTAAAGTGAGACCGATACGAAGCAACGCGCTCAGGGTCACCCAAGGAATTAACGGCAGAGCAAGAAGCAAACCCGAACGCAACCACGAAGCACACTTAGCCCCGAAGCCTCTAGTTGGTAAGACACGTCGTTTATCAACATCTATCAAATTAGACATCAACTCCTGCTTGCAGAGCGTTTTTTTTTTAAAGCGGCAGNATTTTTGTCCTAGGTAGGCAACAGAGAGAACACAGGAGGCAGAAAGCGCGTCTTCAAATTTTCCCAGGCTGTCTCCCTGGGCAGACAATCCCGTGAAGCGAAGCGCGGGGACCTGAAGCCGCGTAAAAGCAACAAGGTGAATCTCCTTAGCGCCGGAGCCTGACAGACGAGCGCAAAAGGCTAGATTGGACTCCGGCGTAACACAGCAGACCGCAGCGCGTTACCGGAGGGCGAAACGCAACCCTGTTTTGCACGCCGTTGCACACAACCAGGTGATCTCCGGGCTGGCAGCAGAGGTTTCTTTTAGGCTTTCCTCTCTAAGTGGAGGGAGTGCGTTTGTATGTCCTACAGTAAAGTGAGACCGATACGAAGCAACGCGCTCAGGGTCACCCAAGGAATTAACGGCAGAGCAAGAAGCAAACCCGAACGCAACCACGAAGCACACTTAGCCCCGAAGCCTCTAGTTGGTAAGACACGTCGTTTATCAACATCTATCAAATTAGACATCAACTCCTGCTTGCAGAGCGTTTTTTTTTTAAAGCGGCAGGAGAGGAAACGCAGTTCTAGAGTTCCTAAGAGCATCTCGTGGCGAAAAATACTCATATAATAACAAACTACTTTAAAATGCGCCTTATCTAGTGTTTATCTCCTACTCGACAGTCTTCGTAAATCTAAGCACAACGTGGTGGTAATGGGTACCCCAGACACATAATTTGAAGTGTTACTGAAATTTCTAACGCAGAAGATCAGCCGCTGAGATCAAAGGCTGATGCATCCAGTGACTCCGTCTGCGACAAAAGAGAGAGATTCCTAACAGTGAATTACAGTGTTAAACAAATTGAGCTCGTCTCCCCTAAGAACGCTTCCCTTCATACTTAGAGTACAAAGTTTGTTCTATGTAGGCTACTTGAAGAAAAAAAAAATAACGGGCTGTCTCCGGAGTAACTCATCTAAGGAAATACCACTGTGCTGAAAGACAAGGCGGAGGAGAAACGCGCTCAAAACAACGCAACCAACCCCAGCCACCAGACCAGAAATTAGGGAGACCCCATAAAATTCTGGTAATCATACCCAGGTACGAGAGAAAACCCAGAAGCCGTCTTTGCCCAGCCTCTATAAAAGCATCACCCACCGAGAAGCAAGTATCCGCTCTCGCGTTTGAAGGCGGATCACCACATGCCTCGAGGAACGCAGTTAAATACAATCAAGAACACAAGTGCAGGAGACCGCTGCACCGTTTGGGTGCTAGTGGAAACGCCTCACCTTCAGACACGCCGTAACTCAACCCGTCCGTGAGGACACGGTAACGTTGTCCAAGCGGGTAATTTTACAAGGAAGTTTTCCAGTGAGGGACGTGGAGCGCAGTCCCCCGGTCCTTCCACAAAGGGCACCGGAGCCGCAGCCGGGGCAACCCTTGCTGGTTGGAGGCTACCGGCCTCCAGCTCTTCGTAAATAAATAAAGATCGCCTCTCTCGGCACGGGGATGGCGAGGAGGGATATGCAGAGGCATCCCCTACACTGGAGTCTCCTTCCCTGGCTCGCGAAGGACTTGCATCACTTGGAGCCGGAGCCTTCGCTCCCTTCCGCGGTGCGGCTGGTATCCCTCCTGGCGCTTTCTAGCCGAGTCTGTTTAAACAGCAGAAGCCGTGCGTTCGTTGCGGGTTGCACATAGTTTGGGAACTGTTTTTTTTTCCTCCCCTCCCAGCTCCAAGTGTTTCATGTGTTTGGTTTTTCCGAACCACAGGCACCTCTGCATTAACGACACAAGGAATTCTCCGCTGGGTTTTCCCCACCAGCTTCCTGCCCTGAAGATCGAACGCACGGGGCCGTACATCCGCGTGGATGCTTGGGTTTCTCCTATCAACGGGAGCGGGGGGAGGCTTGGTTTCGTTTCTTTTCTTTACAGGATCACAAAGCAATTCAGAGGGGCTCTCTGCAGGCAAAGAATCCTTCAAAGCACGACAACCTCCAGCAAAACAGCGCTGTCTTGTCTTTTCAAGACAAGACCACGCAAGCAGCGGATAGCGAGGGGAATCCCGCACCCNAAGCTTTCGCCATCCTTGAGACGCACACAGGTTATTTTTCCACCTTCACCTGGTACAGGTGGCAGCTGGAGCTAGCCAACAGCTTTACTCAGAGGGCTCTGGGAAGAGAGTCAGGGAGAAAAGGCTCCAGAACAAGCTCCTGGCACGCCAAAGGCTGGAGGAGGGGGAAAAAAAAATCCTGCTCTGCTGGTCCCAAACCTAAACATCCCCAAACTTAAGGCAAGGCATGGTCACAGACTGCCCTGCACTGTGAAACCGAGACAGTGTTCAGGTCCTCCATCCCCACCTCTGCTTTTCACTTTGTTTGCTATCACAAAGCGCTCCGGTTTTTCCTGCGCCTCTCCGCCGTCTCAGCCTCCCTCGCCCGCGATGCCGTCTCCATGCCTCTTATCAATTCACAGCCCCCGACCCGTTCGTCCCCCTCCGATCGCTGTATCCTTCTCGCCGGGTTAGCGTCGCTAACGTCAGGATCATCCCATCCGACAAAGTCTCCGCTCGCCCGCATCTCCCTCGTCTCCTCACATCTCCGTCAAGGCCTTTTCCACATGTCTAAGCACTTTAATGACATATGGTGCTGGGACTTGGGGGAGGGAGCACGGCTCAAACAGGAGGAAGACGGAAAAGCGATATGGTTAGCAACCGGGCTAAACGCTAGGGAAGGTCCTGAAAGACGACCAGACGGCGAAGGCGGTGTCCGGAAAGGATGCTCTTGGAGAAAGTTGGCCCACCACACTATTCAGTTCTGCTTTCGCCTCGCCCCCAGCAGCTAGCTGTTTGACCAGAGGGGTTTTTTGAGGGGTCCTCTAACCGGAAGGGCCGATTCTGCTTTGCACATCTATTCCAGCCCCCTGCTTCGCAGTCACCGGACCCTGCGTGGCCACCAGCTGTTACGTGCCACACGCAGACGGGCCAGCACACGGTGAAACACAGGCACAGCCCGTCTCGCCGTTACAAGTCAGCACGCGACTCTCTAGGGGGTCAAATCTACGCACGGAGGCGAGAGTCAGGCAGGCCACGCGCTCACGCGACAGCGCTCCCCGGTACACAAAGCCTCCAAAGGCCGCGCCGAGGGAATACGTGCTGCCCCTAATTTCAGCGTCTGAACTTCATGCCCAAACGAAGAACGCTCCCGACATCGCCCTCCAGCCCAGCAAGCCTCTCCTCCGTGGTGCTGCGGACTTACGACCGCTTTTCTCAAAGCGCAGTTTCAGCAGATCCCAAAGCTTCCAGACAGATGAGAAGCCCCAGAAGTCCCTTTAAGACATAGTATTCAGCAGAATCTTGGTGGATTTCTCCCTAAGTAATTGCGTTTCGCCTGCTTATGATCCTCCTCGGTTTTAATTCTTCTCCACCTGTCAAACCGGTGAGAGATGTGGCACGATGCTAGGATGACAGCTGCTCCGCTCCATGCGAGCAAAGTCATCTTGCCTTAAAGGTGGCTCAGTATGAAAGGCACAAGGACACCAAAAGGAAAAACAAGAAGAAAACGGACCTACAACCAAATTACTTCAACAGACACCCAGACTGCCTGCTCCAAGACAGAGGTGCCAGCAACACCAGCTTTCTGAAATCCTCGCTTCTTCAGGCGCTCTAATCGTATCGCAGACCGGCTGAACTTCAGCTCTCGAGTGTTTCGGCAAACCCCATCTCTGGCCGATTAACGAGCAAGCCAAAGCAGACGCACAAATCCTGCACGGCGTCCCGTTTTGGGTAGAGCTACCAAGAACTTGCACGCGTAGCCGCGCAGCCTTCGTCGCGACTGCTGACCGACAGGCTGCGCCGGAAGCAAAACGCAGGTGGGACGCGCCTTGCGTACGCGGGTGGATTCTGCTCTTTCAGTTTTATTCAGCGACACTGCAGCATCTGTTGTTTATTCTCTGTCCCTGGCCTATTCTTGGGATTTTGGGAAGCTTCACAAGACTCTCCATCTACGACAGCTATGAGCACAGTCCGCACGGTCCCCATGTGGCTTTCACATTTTTAAAACGCTTGGGTAGCGGGACGCAAANCGGCAGCGGGCAAACAGCAGGTGACGGGAGGAGACAGACTCACCCAAGAGAGAATGAAGGTGCATTAAGAAGAGTGTGGCCAGCAGGTCGAGGGAGGTGATCCTCCCCCTGTACTCTGCCCTGGTGAGGCTGCATCTGGAGTANCCTGCGCCTCTCCGCCGTCTCAGCCTCCCTCGCCCGCGATGCCGTCTCCATGCCTCTTATCAATTCACAGCCCCCGACCCGTTCGTCCCCCTCCGATCGCTGTATCCTTCTCGCCGGGTTAGCGTCGCTAACGTCAGGATCATCCCATCCGACAAAGTCTCCGCTCGCCCGCATCTCCCTCGTCTCCTCACATCTCCGTCAAGGCCTTTTCCACATGTCTAAGCACTTTAATGACATATGGTGCTGGGACTTGGGGGAGGGAGCACGGCTCAAACAGGAGGAAGACGGAAAAGCGATATGGTTAGCAACCGGGCTAAACGCTAGGGAAGGTCCTGAAAGACGACCAGACGGCGAAGGCGGTGTCCGGAAAGGATGCTCTTGGAGAAAGTTGGCCCACCACACTATTCAGTTCTGCTTTCGCCTCGCCCCCAGCAGCTAGCTGTTTGACCAGAGGGGTTTTTTGAGGGGTCCTCTAACCGGAAGGGCCGATTCTGCTTTGCACATCTATTCCAGCCCCCTGCTTCGCAGTCACCGGACCCTGCGTGGCCACCAGCTGTTACGTGCCACACGCAGACGGGCCAGCACACGGTGAAACACAGGCACAGCCCGTCTCGCCGTTACAAGTCAGCACGCGACTCTCTAGGGGGTCAAATCTACGCACGGAGGCGAGAGTCAGGCAGGCCACGCGCTCACGCGACAGCGCTCCCCGGTACACAAAGCCTCCAAAGGCCGCGCCGAGGGAATACGTGCTGCCCCTAATTTCAGCGTCTGAACTTCATGCCCAAACGAAGAACGCTCCCGACATCGCCCTCCAGCCCAGCAAGCCTCTCCTCCGTGGTGCTGCGGACTTACGACCGCTTTTCTCAAAGCGCAGTTTCAGCAGATCCCAAAGCTTCCAGACAGATGAGAAGCCCCAGAAGTCCCTTTAAGACATAGTATTCAGCAGAATCTTGGTGGATTTCTCCCTAAGTAATTGCGTTTCGCCTGCTTATGATCCTCCTCGGTTTTAATTCTTCTCCACCTGTCAAACCGGTGAGAGATGTGGCACGATGCTAGGATGACAGCTGCTCCGCTCCATGCGAGCAAAGTCATCTTGCCTTAAAGGTGGCTCAGTATGAAAGGCACAAGGACACCAAAAGGAAAAACAAGAAGAAAACGGACCTACAACCAAATTACTTCAACAGACACCCAGACTGCCTGCTCCAAGACAGAGGTGCCAGCAACACCAGCTTTCTGAAATCCTCGCTTCTTCAGGCGCTCTAATCATATCGCAGACCGGCTGAACTTCAGCTCTCGAGTGTTTCGGCAAACCCCATCTCTGGCCGATTAACGAGCAAGCCAAAGCAGACGCACAAATCCTGCACGGCGTCCCGTTTTGGGTAGAGCTACCAAGAACTTGCACGCGTAGCTGCGCAGCCTTCGTCGCGACTGCTGACCGACAGGCTGCGCCGGAAGCAAAACGCAGGTGGGACGCGCCTTGCGTACGCGGGTGGATTCTGCTCTTTCAGTTTTATTCAGCGACACTGCAGCATCTGTTGTTTATTCTCTGTCCCTGGCCTATTCTTGGGATTTTGGGAAGCTTCACAAGACTCTCCATCTACGACAGCTATGAGCACAGTCCGCACGGTCCCCATGTGGCTTTCACATTTTTAAAACGCTTGGGTAGCGGGACGCAAAGGTAAACGCGTGCAGGTACACCGGTCAGGGTCCAGAAGCGTGACAGTGGGCACCAAGAATTGACTGGTGAGGAAAACAAGTAGGCATCCTCTGCAAATTGAGCTTTTAATGCGCAACAAAGCCTCAAGTGAAACCGGCACGACCACAAGAAAGCTCTCCAGTTCCTAAATTAAAAACGAGACCCCAAAGGTACAAGCGAGACGCTCCTGCCGCCTGGGTTCTTTGTTCTCTGCGACACAATTAGAACAAAAGCAAAGAAGTCAACAAGGAAGGCTAGACAAAACCCTCGTTTGTCGGATGACAGGAGGGAAGGGCGAGAGTATGCTCCGGGAATTCATCAAGGAGATCGGTTGAGCTGTGCAACTTCGAGTAAGACGCTGAAGATAAAGCGACTTCCCACTTGAACCTGTACACTGATCAACAAAATATAAAGCAGAAATAACCCTTCCCTTTAACACCCAGAACCGCCCAGCATCTGATTTGCTCTATCTACCAAGGCCAGGAGGCTGAAGGATCACAGCCAGTGCTCTCTGCCCTCCGCATCCGTAGCGCTCGGACTGAAAACGGCTCTAACCTGCTGTGTCATAAAGCAAGATCCAGAGCTTTCCGAATGCTCCTCTAATACAGCTATCTGCCTGCCTCCCTCTGGGAGGGAGGAATATTTTCAGAGAGTGCTCAGTGTCTAACAAAGTTTGTTTGAACTAGACTTAAATCAACAGCAACAAGAGCGGCGCTAAGCCAACCTCAAGCACTTGTGAAAACACTCTGCTTTAAATAGTGACTCTTCAAGCTTTAACGTCATGTAAAGCTCAAGAAGATTTTATGGGCCACTGAGAGCATCTAAAACCTTAGCATCCCGTTTGCAATCCAAGCGGCTTCGCACTAGCAGGACTGAAGTAGCTTTGGAGTGTGGGGTCGATGCCCTAGAAGCGGCGCTAGAGCCGGCAGCGTTTTCAACAAGGAGCTCTGCAGCTGCCCCAACCCGCGCACTTTTCCAGGACCCCAAGCGGGAAATCGCCCTCACGCCACCCTAAACGGGTACTTCGGCTTCGACAGCGGCCCGCAGGCCTCCAGCCGTAAGGCGACTCCTGAACTGGGTGCAGAGGTACTCCTTGAGCACAGTCTCCATCAGCAGCCCACCTGGATGGCATTCGTACCTGTCACCGGCACCGTCAGGGTCAAGATGCTGCGCTGTGCTGGCCCAAGCAGGCGCTCGGCATGCTCAAAATTCATTCAAGTCAAATATTCCTGAGACTTTTACACATGAAGAAGCAGATGAATGTGAGCGAGTGCTCCGACGCAGCACAGGCAGAGGTTTTTTTAATGAAGGTATATTTACTCAGCGGAGCTGAAGGGCTGCTTCTTCACAGCAGGTCAGGGGCTGCTATGCAAATAATTATAAATATTTTGCACTTTTCAAGCGCGCTTTACCCAAGCGGCGCTCTGCAAGCACGAACTGCACTAAGCCTCACGGTGCCGCAGAAGGAGCAAGGGGGAAGACGGGAATAAGACACTTCGACCAAGCACAGAAATGCAGAAGCCTCTTGGGTGGAAAGCAGAGACATCTGACAGTACCAACAGCTTTCCTGACTCCCCCGTAAAAGCGCTCTTCCATCGCTAACCTCGCATTCGCACGGTTGGCAGCTTTCTCGAAACAGCAGTTCAATATCGATTCGGAAAACAGAGTCATCTGTGGTTCATTACTCCCAACAGATTTCATAAGGGATCCTGCCTGATACCTCAGCTGCTCCTAAGCCAGCTAAGCCTGGAAGATCTGGTGCTGGCAATAAAATAGTAAAGCTTCTTATGAAACATTTCATATAGGAACAAAAGCCACCACAGGGACGAGTTCATCAAGCCTAGAGAGATTCACGCATTGTTCGCTGGCTTTTCCGGCGGTCTCCCTGGGCTGGAAAGCAAGGTGCTGGGGAGCAAAGCTGGCAAAGGGGACGAGGGCGGCTGGAGCTGCTGCTCAAAAAGCAGAGGCAGCTGAGAACAACTCCAGGCGCTGCACGGAGACAAACGGCTTCTGCCCTGCAAGACATTGCCGGGGGAAAAGAGTCCCCCCCCCTCCTTCAGCCAAAGTACTTCCAAGTCTAATCTCCAGAGGGAGAGGTTGGCTTTGGGATACAGACAACTAAATCCTACCGCTGACTATGGAAGTGGCAACCCGCAGGTACAACCTGCGGGGAACCCAGATTCAGATCTCAAACAGCAGCGGAGCCCTGAGCTACCTGCTGGAGCCAGCATCGCTGTACTTCTAAGGCACCAACTTATCTTGAAATCAATACCAGGATTCATTGATCCAGGAAGGAAATACGGACCAACAAGAGCAATCCCTAGGGGTAATACGTTTTAATGGAGATCAGAAAAAAATTCCAATCTGAATTGCGTTCCGAGGCAAAACTCTGCGTGAGCTGATTACCCTCGCTGTTATGCCGATATTCACACTGACCATCCCGGGTGCCAAGGTCTGGGACAGCACATCACCGAGCGCACGAGAAGAGAAACTCTATTAGCCGTTAACACTGATGTGTGTGGCGGAGGACAAGCTGCTAATACAGACTTGCCTTGAAAAGTCATAGCAAGAAATTCAGCCTGCGCAGTCAAGGCCGGATTCAGGCGTGTAACTCGGTGATGGCAGGAGTTCAAGCACTTAAAATGTCTTTCGAAGCCACAGCAAAATCACGCCATCCCATTCCTCTCGGAAATGGACTTCGCTGAGTAGCAAGGCCCTGAAAGGCAAGACACAAAGAAACCTGACAAACAGACAAACCAGCCTTGCTTAACTGAGGCTCGCAGAGTTGGTTGCAGCAGTTTCCCTTCATTTGCCAACAAATCACATCGGCCTTATAGAAATAAAAAAAAAAAAGGATTCAAGTCGCCAGAAGGGCGTCCTCAGTATCGGGACAGGGGCTGAGGAGAGAGTCACCACCACATTTCTAAAGTTGAGAAGCCAATGCCTTAACTCCAACGATAGCCGCAGAACAGCTTCAGGAGAGCCAAACAGCAGATTCTGGCCCTTCGAAAAGAATCAACGCCGAGGCAGCCCCAAGGCACCAGGGAGCTGCGGAGGTGAGAAGAGAGGACTGGAGAGCAGGGCTTTTCCCGGTAGCGATGACTGGCGTACAGGCTAAAGGCTGCCAGCACCCAGGGAAGCAACTGGCACAACGCGACAGCCCTGCAGGAGGATAACTGGGCAAGCAGCGCTGCGCAGACGAACCGAAGCGTTTACTGGCTTTAATATTTAACTGCGCAAAACGAAGAGGAAGAAGCTGGGGAATCAAAGCTGCAGACAGACGCACGTGCGCGCTGGGTGCTCTGACGCCTCTGTGCCAAGCCAAGCACCTAAATGAGCCAAAGTACCAACCTCAAGAGCACCAGCTTGGATGTGCCCGTCATGCTGACTGCTGCCAGGCTCCCTTCTGCTCTCCTCCCTGGCAGAGGAAGAAGTGCTCGCGCCTCTGGTTTGGGAGAGCGCAGCGCGGAGGGAGGCACCGCAGGCAGAGCGGGCAAAGGCACCACTGCGCGCAAGAAGCACGAGGGCAAGCACGGGAAATCGAGCAGGTATAAAGAAGGTCGGCGCCACGGGACCTGAGCCGCCTCAACCCAGCCACAGGCTCCATCCACCCTCACGTCTGATTAAGCTATGGGCACCCACGTCCCGGCACAGAAACACTCGTAAGCACGAGCCGCCTGAGAAGGGCTCCCTTCCCCTCCCCAAAAAGCCTGCCTCGCGAGGGAGGCACCGCTCGTCTGTAGGACGGCTCTTCTCATTCACAAAGGACCTGCCTCATGCTGAGACGCCTGGGTTGAAAGGGCTGTGTGGAAGGGTATGTACAAGCGGGTCCCCTCC
The DNA here is from genome assembly GCA_013398225.1 of Steatornis caripensis. Classification (NCBI taxonomy): domain Eukaryota; kingdom Metazoa; phylum Chordata; class Aves; order Caprimulgiformes; family Steatornithidae; genus Steatornis; species Steatornis caripensis. The sequence continues at coordinate 116,925 of VZSC01010394.1, forward strand.
TCCCTAAAAATCCCAGCAGTTGACCCATCGGTCCCGTTTGCCCCGCTCCAAGTCATTCACCTGCTCCCAAGAAAGGGTTTGTCTTCGGAGGCAGCCTGGGAGAGCACCATCACTGTCACCACACACACACACACACACACACCCTCAAACCTTTCTATTCCTTTTCCAAAAGGAAGCCAGATCAGCTCCAGGTAAGTCACTGAAAAGCCCTAAATGCCACCAAGGGAAACCCCTGAACCACTGCGCGACTAAAGCCGCCGTTTGTGTTACACCTCTGCATACGGCCAAACTCGGCAAGCAAACTAACAGGAAGGCTGGCTCCATAAATATTGCAGCGTGAACAACAGAGAGGCCTTTGCTGGATTATCACCGCTAAAAGGAACGGCAAAGCATCCAGCTACACAAATGAAAGATGTTAATAGAGCGGTCCCAGCGGAGAGGAAGGCTGTATATTACGTGGAGCTGCTTTCACATCCTGCAAAACGTGCAGATTTAAATAGCGTTCCCCTTCCAACACAGAATAAATCTCGGTGTTTTCCACAAAGAAGTGCAGCGCGTGCCTACGCCAGCCTACTCCAGTGGGCAGATGGCTTATGGGAGACACGGGTGATGGATCGAAGATCTGGCATTTGTGCCCCTCATTTGATGCAACGGTACCAAGTAGCTCCACTAGACGAGGCTGGGCTGTAGCACGCCTCCGCATGTAGGCTTCCTACCCACAAATACTCTTTAAACGCAAAAAACCCCAGGGTTAATACAGACTTTTCTCTGCAACCTTTTAATTAAGCCATTAGTCTCTTCCCCCTTAACCCACACAACGAAAGGAACGAGAGGCTTGTCTTCACAGGAGCAAATGATTTCCCTAGAGTAATGAAGACGCATTATCATACAGAAGAAATCATTAGTTGCTACATCCAGGGCAAGGCGATTGCTCGATTCCTCCACTAAAACAGATAGCACTCTTCCCAGCACCCCAGGCGCAAACTTGGAAGAGATGCGTCCGAACGTACGTGCCCACAGAAACACCGCTTGTTCAGGAGAAGACCCAGACCAGTACGGAGGTCCTACCCGAATCCATTTTTCAAGGCTTTGCTCACTTCGTCTTTAAGACACCACAGCAACACGCAGTAGATCTCAGAAGGATTTTCTCCAAGTGCTTCACGGTAGCAACAGAGCGCCTGGGGGAGTTTCTCGTCACACTGCAAAGGTCTCAGATATCCTACTAAGGATTCCTCAGGAAGCCAAAACGCTAAAGTCCTAAGACCAGGAGGCATTTAGTAACATTGAGGGAACTGACAACGAAGCGTGATCAACAGCAGGGAGTGGATGCGGTGACCCAGCGTGTCACCAAATCGCACCGCCAAGGAGACCTCTCGATGAGAGGAAAACACGCGAGTCTCCACTTCAACGCCAGGCATGACCCAGCGGGATTTGCTGCAGTGCAAGCAGCAGGGACTGTCACAGCTTGGTTTTGGTCCCCCTCTTCCCCCTAAAAGCTCTAGGCTAGCTGCAAAATACTATTCACCCACAACTTACCGAACCGGCACGATCCAACTCACAGCGTCCCCTCTTCACCGCCTCCAGGATGATTAAGATTTAGTCATCTAACTAGGGTCCCATTATTCCTTCAGCTACATAATTTCAGTGTCTCTCTCACCTACCAAGATATCCATTAGAAAAATGACTCATTAGCTCTTCCCCCTGCACCTTCGGCATAATGCTGCCAACATACAGACGTGGGTCAACTGACGCTACTCGTGAACTCCCGTCAAAACCGTTCAATTGCTCGGACTGAAAGGCGGGGAGCGGCTGTCAAAAGAAAGTGTTTTATTTGGACATTTTCCCCCTCTAAATGAAACGTTTACTGCCCCTCCCCACCCCTGCGAGACATCTCTGAAGTTAATTTACTTCAAAAAAAAAAAAGGTTTAAGTCTGAACAAGGAACATATCGTATCAGATGAAATGTTTTATTGACCTGAAACAAATATTTTCAGGCTTGTTCTCAGTTAACCCAATGTAGCATTTCTTCTTCTTCTTCACTTTTTATAAAGGGGGAAGAAAAAAAAATTGATTTCAGAGCTCCATACATGGCCCATTCTGTAACACTTGTCAAAAAGACTGTAGCTTATGTTAATATTAAAATACTGCTTTAGCAATTTATGAACATTATCTGGAAAGCCAAGACGCACGTTAGCAGAGATGAAGCAAGTTAACCAAGATAATGCATTTTGACATTAATACCTTTGTATTGTTCAACTAATTTTAAACACATATGGGTTTACACTGAAAAAAATAAAACCAGAGGCAAGCTGGATGGTTTACAGATGATTCCCAGAAGTGCTCCCACCCCTTGGCGGGCAAGGCCTGCCTAGGTCATTTTAACATGCCATTTTTCAAACCAGGGCTAGCACGGGTAGGTGTCTACGGCAGAAACGCCGCTCCTACTAAAAAGGATGGCTGCTTTAGTAAATGCAGGCATGGTACTGCCTCCTGCCCAGGGCGCGAAGCTGTGGCTGATAATTATCGCTGCAGTCTCATAACGTACCATCGTAATCTTCTCCACCGAGAGCAACAGTCAGGGAAGTCAACGACACGCAGACCTTTGGAAATAGTTTGAAATAAATGCGTATTGGTGCAGGATGGCTCAGAGAGGAGGGCTTCAGCCCACTTCTGGGCCCTCAGTATTCACCTGTCCCAGAGCAACGCTCCTCACAGCTTCCTACAAATCACTCTGAAGGACGCCCCACAGGTTTTCAACACCCATACCCCAGTGAAATCACACAAAAATTGCGTTCCTGGACTCGATTACTGCACGCCTCAGTTCTTCACATGAAGAACGCGATACTCGACTCTGAGGAGAAGGTGTAAGGCTGGCGATCTCCAAGACCACAAGACAACCTGGCGCGGCTGCCAGGGGCCTTATACACACACACACGGCTGCTTTGAGGGGAACCAGCAGTTTGCAACTACACAACGCGCGTTCCCCAACGCCGCGAGTGGGTATCACCGCTTCGCTTCAAGCGCCGGTGCCGCATACGGCGGTTGCCTTAGTTAAACGCAAACTAGCAATCTCTGCCTTCACATATGACAATTGCCATGTGATTTCTGTCTCATTAAGCTCTGAAATGTAAAACAAATGGGATTTATGTGGCTGCTGTTCGGCGTTCGCTTGCACAGTGTCAAGTCTAGCCTTTAATGGCTCTTCTGTCTCGTCACTGTCTTAAGATCATTTGCTTGGCTTCTGAGCCAACACAGTACCCGATGGCTTCCCACTCCAGGCTGAAATACAACGCGGGGAAAAGACAGACGCGGGGTAGCTCTAGCAAGCAAACCCTCCTATTTTCCCCCCACCAGGCAGCACGGATCTCTGCTGAGAACATCTGTGCCTCAGTTCCCCTCATCTGCCCCCGACAGATTCACAACTTATTCAATTCCCAGCCCTCAGCCCACTAATCCAGCAAGTTTACACACAGCAAGTTGCATTGTGCATGGAAATAACAAGCTCTGAGCTGCTCTTATTCTTGAGGGTGGGATAAGAAAAACTACAGGCAGCGTTTGGGAGGTGTTTTGGAGAACACGGGCCGCCAGCGAGATGCTCTCCCACACGACACACAGAAAAAGCGCTCAAGGCTGATCACAGAGCACTGGATCCCAGCAATCATTCACCGAAGTACGGAGACTAGTGCCCATACAGCGCATTGTAAACTCATTGTTTGGGGTAAATTTAACAAGCGACGCTGGTATGCAGGCTGACCGATGCTTGAGACATGACCGCGCAGGACCACAGGTCTTCAGAACCACGACTGATCCTTTTTTTCCCCACCCCCCCGATTCCAAAGACAAACCACCCACTGCTGCTCCACAGACTGACAGAGCTAGCAAGGCCGCTCCCAGGCCCAGAGCATCTACAGCAATACAACTAGCCACCGAGCGGCCCGCAGCTAAGTCAGGGGGACTCACTTAAACCACAAAAGTTGGGATTATTACCCATGATGAAAGCGTGAGAGAGCACCAGCCTCCACTTCCGAAGGCAACCCGGCAGTAGCCTAGCGTTAATGCCGAGTTTTGCCAAGCGCACCTCGGTTTTGGGTGCCCAACTTCGGTCACCTTGAAAGGCACCACGTTCCCTCAAAGTACCAGGCAAACGCCTGCCGTTAAAGGTGCCCTGAAACACCCCGAATTAAGCACCCAGAGACGGAAGCACCGCCAGGCTCTGGCGGGCGTTGAATCCTCCAGCCTAGCGCGACCACCCAAGACCAACACCCAAGGCCACCCAAGAAGCCAGAAGCAGAACGACCACACACCTCCAGCTGCCCGCGGCCCACCTCACCGCCCCTGCCCCAAGGCCACCTTTTCACCCCACAAAATATCGTCATCTCGCGCACAAAGCATCTTCACAAGCAGCACAGTGAGCGCGGGAGAAACTAACGCCGGCGGCGCAGGAGGAGATGCATTACGGAGAGCCCGCAAAACCGGGGAGAAACACGACGACAAAAAAAATGAGGTTTCTGTGGGAAGCACAAAGCCGGACGTTGTTCGGCAAAGCCCCGCTCCGCGAGCCGAGGCAGAGAACCTCGCACAAAAGCAAGAGCTCCCACTGATGTCATTGTCGCGCTCGTAGAGCGGAGATTTCTCTGGGAGAAAAGCAGACCCCGTGACAGTTATTTATCACCACACAAACATCTTCCTTCTTGTCTTTTGTTGGTGCAACACGGACCACACGTGTCTCCAGCCAGAGAAAGAAAAGCTACCGGCAGGATCAAGGAAGGCTGAGATGAATCTGGTTTCATGTAGATAAAAAAAAAACCTCGAGCAATCAGTTTTAAAATTAATATTAAAGTTGTAAGTCACCTTTGACTATATTAAAATATAAACCAGAGCGTACAATAAGCCCCAAATAAGCCCCACTGGCAGTTAGAACAGCTCCCTTATCAACCTCTAACATCCCCTGTAAAATAATAACTGGAAGCCAGACTGCTCCGAGAGAAACTCGCTCTCCTGGGGCAGCGCGATGTGACCCAATTCCTGCTGCCATTTCAGAAGCCCGCGCTCGGCCGTTTTTCAGCATGCCAGCAACGAACTCGGCTGCCGCCGAAGTCATCTGGGGAGGGAGAGCTGGCATGGGAAGAGTGAACATTAAGCTACGCACTGGGTGTATCTGCCGTAGATATGGGGCCAAGGGACACAGCGCTGCAAATTCAAGGAAGCACCTGGGCTTCGGTGTCTTTTTTTTTTTCCCTCTCCAGTAACGGCGTGGAGTTCTGGCAATCTGTTTTCTCCCAGCCTTTGGCTTTTCCCTTCTCTACCTGACACTTGCGCAGCACTTCCAAACTTCCTCCTCTATCGCTGACTTTGAAAGAGGCTGAAAAGCTCCCGTCAAGGGAAAACAGCACGGGCGGACCGCAGCAGCGCCGCACGCTGCGGCAGAGCAGGATTGATGGGCATCACAGCCAAAGCCCGTACGGAACACCCCAAGGTCAGCTGCTGAAAGACACCAGAAGCAGCAGCCCAGTGATGAAGGGAAGGGTCACGGTCTGACGAGGAACACAGGCAGCTGAGACCAGCACGTAGCCACGCTCACGCCGAGCAACGCGAAGCCAAGGAGAGAACGGGGGCACGCTCCGATTGTTTTGCCCACAGACCACCGCGGTCATCATCAAGCGGCTCGTGTTGGCTACAACCAGCTCTACCACGGCAGCGTTTCCCCTTCACCACGTGGCAAGTCCATACTCGGACCCAGTTAGCACCAGCAGAACATTCAAGAGGCATCTCTGGTGAGTTAAGGCGGGCTGAAACCATCCTCTGATCGCCATGCACAGCTGCCCCCACAAGCATCCAGAGGGACCGAGCCAAGAGCTGCTGGAGCAGAGCCCCCCCCTGCTTCAAACACTTAAGCACAGGGGGCGAGCGGGTCTTGGGAAGAAGCAAGGGTCCTCGCACGGCCGGAGAGCTCCGTCACCGACAGAGCTGCACGAGCTGCTTTCCGGCACACCGCAGCCTGCTTGAGAAGGGCTCCAAATAAATAAATAAAGCCAGCACCTCATTAGCATGCAAATCTATGCCAGCCCCCATTTCAATTTGAATTCCACGCGTACGATCGGAGTGCAAAACGCAAATTATACAAATGCGCCCACATGAAGAAACAAGCAGGAACTCTGCACAAAGGGATTAGGGCCGGGCTGCTTCCCTCCAAAGATTACCGTGCTGGGGGTGGGGTGTCAGGGAGCACCCTTTCATGGTCACCGGTCACGCAGCACTGAGCCTTGCCTACAAACTACTTCAAAAATCACTGCGGCTCTGGCTTCAGCCGCTGGAGCGATGCCTTGTTTGAAACAGGTTGCAGGGGACAGGAGGAAGGTGGGCAAAGAGAGGACGAGAGGCAAGGGGCGCTGTAGCCTCAGCACTCACAGCCAAGGATGTCCCTAAGGGATCAGCACCCATTCAGATTGGCCCGAGGGGTCCGGAGGTGCCCCCGATGCTGCTCCAGCAGCCCCCAAAAGGCAGCAGTGGCCAGCATCTCCCCAGCACTGGCCGCTTCACCTATTCAAGCCAGGGCTATGGGCCAGGACAGGCAGCTCAGGGCAGTGAGGCGGGCCTCAAGCAGCAGAGACCATCAGGAAGAGGGTCACCACCACCATCCAGCCCCACCATCCCAGGGAGACCATCAGGAAGAGGGTCACCACCACCATCCAGCCCCACCATCCCAGGGAGACCATCAGGAAGAGGGTCACCACCACCATCCAGCCCCACCATCCCAGGGAGACCATCAGGAAGAGGGTCACCACCACCATCCAGCCCCACCATCCCAGGGAGACCATCAGGAAGAGGGTCACCACCACCATCCAGCCCCACCATCCCAGGGAGACCATCAGGAAGAGGGTCACCACCACCATCCAGCCCCACCATCCCAGGGAGACCATCAGGAAGAGGGTCACCACCACCATCCAGCCCCACCATCCCAGGGAGACCATCAGGAAGAGGGTCACCACCACCATCCAGCCCCACCATCCCAGGGAGACCATCAGGAAGAGGGTCACCACCACCATCCAGCCCCACCATCCCAGGGAGACCATCAGGAAGAGGGTCACCACCACCATCCAGCCCCACCATCCCAGGGAGACCATCAGGAAGAGGGTCACCACCACCATCCAGCCCCACCATCCCAGGGAGACCATCAGGAAGAGGGTCACCACCACCATCCAGCCCCACCATCCCAGGGAGACCATCAGGAAGAGGGTCACCACCACCATCCAGCCCCACCATCCCAGGGAGACCTTCAGGAAGAGGGTCACCACCACCATCCAGCCCCACCATCCCAGGGAGACCGGAGAAGATGCTTCCTCCATCTCAAAAGGCTTCACCTCTCCTTCCCCTGGAGCTCTGGCTGACAAAAGTCAGCAAGGAGAAGAAACGGAAGCCCAGCTTGGAAGGTCCTCTGCAGACCAAGGTCAGACGAAGAGAACCCCGGTGCACCCAGTTTTAGCAAGGTAAGGTTCCGAGCGCTGCGCCCACACAAGCCTTGGGCCCTTTCTCCAGCTTACTGGCCCCACAACGTGGGAGATCCTGCTCCGAGTCAGTCAGGAGGCTCCGGCAGAGCAGACGGGAGGCTGCGTGCATTCGCTTCTCCCTCCCACGCGCATGAAATTCTCAACCCACCATTTACCGTATTACATTTTCATTTTAAAGTAAATATCTGTTTTCAATTAGTACTTACAGTGAGGGGCATGCATCACTGAGAACACTTATTTCTCTTCCATTCATTATTAGATTAGGAGTCGCTCGAGTTTAACTACATTTAACAGCAGCGCAGACATAACCGTTCCGCAGACGCTAATCCCCTGCCCACCTCCACCTCCCGCGAAGGCCCCGACCCAGGTAACGCAAGCCTCGGCGCTGGGTCTCCAAATCAAGGTGCTGGCACGCCAACCTGCTGCAGCGCTGGGCAGCCCCTCGGAGCCTGCTCACCTTCATCCCAACCAGCAAAGCCCTTCCTGCCAGAGATACCACGACATCACCCCCCCCAGCACATCCAGGCGCTGCCTGCTCAGCCCTCTGCTGAAGCACTCGTAAGCATAATAGTACTATTATACTTTGCTCATTACGCTTCATTTTTATTGCACGGCCTCATTAAGAAGCCTCCGCCGTTTAACTGCATCTCCGGGTCTCCGCACGGGGGCTCCAGCTGCGTCCGTCATCAATCACTTTATTAAAAACACAGGACAAAAATTACTATGATACCCATTACTGCCCATCAATCTCTTCAATTGCCTCTTGGGTCCTTTCTTTACCTGCTCAACGCACCAGAATCACCGGTACCTTTACCATCTTTCCGTATTTTCCAGTAATTACGAGCCGATTTTAAGGGTGCTTTCAGAGAAGAGCAAGGCTCATGCTGGCACACGACGTCCTCACAGTGTACAGGACGGTGGGTGAGAAAAGCACGCGACCAGACCAAGAGAAATAAACTGCATTAGACCATAAAACGTAATTGCATCGAACCTACCACAAGATGCTCTACAGAGCCACAGATCAGCTTGACACTGGTTTAGAATTAAATACGCTGTGACAAACTGGCACGCTGCGAGGGCCATCACGGGGAGTTCACTGGCCAGGCCAAAGGCAAGAGGAGATCTGCACCCCATTTCCAACCCCCAGAGATGGGTGACCGGCAACTGATCGTCAAATAGTTTCTACGAGAGCTTCCCGGCATCCCTTCATCCCCCAGAGGACAGCGGCACTCGCCAGCCTTCACGCACAAAATAAACCCTTCCTGAGCTCAATGTTAAAATCAAAACCTATTATTTCAGCAAGACCGCTTCATAGTTTCCAAGCCGTAGCTCTTGGATGTTTGCCCCTTCACAACAAGCTTCAACTTTTCTTCCCCGTTTTGAACGGGATGCTTCCACTGAGACAGCAACTCTGATCTGCTCCAGTCAGCAGCAACTTGCACAGGTTAAGGGCACTACATGGATTTCTGTGTATGCTTGGGAGAAAGCCAAGCCAAGGAGAGAAATCTACCTGCTGCAGGGGTAGAAAAAAAAAAAATCAGTACGCTGGATGAAAAGTTTGCTACAGCCACCACTGTCAAGACATCGCCAAGGGACACCGTCCATTTGGCAGCGGCATATGGTCCTTTTGTCTTTCTTGAGAGGAGATGTTTCACTCTGCCCGCCGCCCTCCCCTACTCAAGCCCAGGGAAAACCTGCTGTGCCTGGTTAGCATTCCCCCCTTCTGGTTTGCTTCCATTGCAGAAAGGGTTAAAACCGGCAAATTTGGGAGACCACAGGCAGCACACAAGAAGCTGCGCAGAGATGCTGAACAAGTGTAGCCGATACCACCTTGACGCAGCCAGCGCCTCCTGGAGAAGGAGGGGAGGGAGGCGAGAGGTGCCAGCTCTTTCAAAGAGAACGCAACCTTAGGAGGAGGGCAGCACCCGAAGCGTGGCGATCCGCACGCTGCGGCAGTTGCCTTTCTAGCCAGCCCATTTGATGGAAGAGAGCCTTGAAGATTTCAAAGGGCGCCGCGTCTCCTACTTTATCACAAGTGTCTATCTTAAACCAATATTATCATTTTAAGCATGACCAGAGCAAGAGGAATCTTCAGAAACTGTTCCAGCCACGGGAGATAGACACTCACACAAGAGGCAAAGGAAAAAAAAAAAAGATCCCTCAGACTTACAACACCATGCAAGACCTCAACTCGCATCCAGCCCAACAGCACCGCTGCTGCTATCATCTCAGATCTGTCAGGAGGCGACGTTTCCACTGGTTTGGGCTTGACAGCAAAAAGCACTTCAGCTCTCCCATGAAGTTCCCCCTTCTGCCCTTTCTGAAGCGTGCATCTCCACAGCGTTGACGCCAGGCCCCTACGCTGCAACCCAAGTGAAAGGGAAGGAACGTTTTCCGAGGAGTGGCAGGCAACAGAGACGGCCATCGCCTCTCAAAAAAAGCTTCCTACGTCCGCCGTCAGGAGCAAACGCACCCCAGACGGTGGGGAAAGAGCAGCCGCGTGGCACGATGCCCACCCCGACGGCCGAACCACGAGCGCGAAGTCCGCGTACTAACCAAGCGGAAGCGCCCGGTAAACCTTCCACCTCGCCAAAGCGAGAGCAGGTCGCAACATCCGGGATGCCGTGCTGGATCTGGATGACTTTGGGCATGCCGAGACCGAGGCGGACCGCGGAGGTTATCTAAGCCGCGCTTGAGAACTGGGTTTAGGCGCATAAAGGCTGAGGGACAGCAACGTCGAAGATTTTTCCCCTCGGTCTCTGATGGGGAAGCCCATGAGCAAGGGAAAACCGGCAGCATTGTCTCCCAAGTAGAGAAAGACGACTGTCTTGAGGTTACCTGGCAATTCCCATCAGTAAAAGCACAAATAAAGGAAGTCACAAGAAATCTACCGTCTCCCAGTCAGTCAAGCTTCAGCTTAGGCAGAAGGAGTTAATTTACAGCCACTCAAAGCTTTGATAGCTTAAGCCTCCTCAGCCTCTGGACAAGTGGAGGAATAAGCATAGACAGTGTCAGACTCTGCGATCGGGAGGACAAAACACTGCAAACCGCCGTGCCTAGCTTTAGCATCTGTTGGCTCTGTTTCTCCAGCGCTTGTGGGTTGTGGGGGGGAGGGTGGCCCCATCACTCCCAGCTTATTAAAGACACAAGCAGAAGGAGGAGAAAAGAGTGTTAAATCACACTCCAGGGATTAGCTCAAGGGGGAGAGAAGGAAAAAATAAAAAAAAAAAAAATCAACCCAGCAAGGCACCGCTGACCAGTGACGGCATCCATTCCGCTCCCCTAAGGTTCATCACCTCCGCGCGTCGCACCGCCAAACGGAGGGCAGGAACAGCGCGTCAGGCGCGGCCCCCGCGTTCCCCTCCTCCACCTTCGCCTCTTCTGCTTTCTGAGCGAGCCGACGGCACGCGTATCGCTGCTGCGGACTCGCCGGCAGGGCCACCTCAAGATCTGCCCCACCGTCCAGAGACGCATCCGACCGTGAAACGGGGTGACCGCTGCTCCTCAGGAGAGGAACGACGGCATCAGACGGCCCCCAACTCTTCTCCCCACCCCGACCACCCCTCCGCAGCGCAGGACGGGGAATGGCTTTGGTTGCCGAGCCCCAAAGCTCGGGCCTGGTGCTGTCAGCCTCCCCGCAGAGCTGGAGCCCAACGCGTCGCCTTGCGCCTCTCCGAAGGAGCCCGAACCCTGGCAGGTCGGAGAAGACCGCTCGCCTCCATGCAAGCGCTGCTGCTGCCACCGCCAGGCTGAAGCCATAAAAGTGAGGATAAAAACCGCGCTAGCTCTGCCAGGTGACCTGCTTTAAGACGCGGAATACTCGGATATTCCTTCCCCCCGTGCACCCCCGCGGTCCCTTCCTCTCGTCTGAATTATTGAGACACCCCACATGCCTGCAGGCTGTTTCTTCGGCACCGCCAACGCGCAGCCTAACGAGGCGAGAGCCGCGGTCACACTCCGCTCCGCGAACAAGCCGCAAAGGCCTCCGACTGCTCCCCGGGGCGGCTAGGACACAACTGGGGTGCTCTCAGCTCGAGTCACCTGGAACAGCAACGGCCAAGTCATTAAAATACACACTCCGCAGAGTAACAAGTCCACGCAGACCAGAGGCAGAGACGGGCACTAGAGGAGCTGATAAGGCTCATCTGACTGCTAATGATTTTGTCTACCAGTTATTTTTGTGCAGCTGGGAACAAGTGGCTGCAGTCAGCTACTTGCCAGCTGGGGAGAAAGCAGCAGCTTTGCATCGCTGGGAATGGAAACAACCTCCAGCTCGGCCCCCCCACCGCGCTCCCAGATTTTCCTCTCCTCGCGGGCAGACCTCGCCACCGACTGACCAAGACAGCATCCAGTGACATCTCGGGGTGACTGGGGAAGACGGAAAGCGATGGGTGGTAAAGAGCACGGTTTTCCTGCACGCACAGCTTGAAGAAAGGATTTGAGCCTCTGCTGACCCCTGAGCAACACCTCGATGTGCTGGCTGGATTTAGAGCCCTTGCCAGAAGCCGGATGCCCTTGCCTGCTTGGCAGAGAGATACCCCGATTCATACAGCTGCAGACGGAGCAGCCGAAGGCGACCGTCTCCCTTCATCCACCTTCACGTGCATAAGCCTTGCCAGCGTCGACTTCCTGCACTCTTAGGACGGCCCGCACCTCCGCGGCTTTGGGAATCCTTGAGCTGTAGGTGAGGTCAGGGCTCGTAGACGGTTCTCAGAGCACAGCGCGTTCCCCACCACAAAGCGGGGGACGGCCGAGCCTCGCCCCGCGATTTCCCGTGACTGCAACCAAGCAACTCCCAGTTTGCAGCGGAAAATGCAGAGGCAGACGCACCCAGGTGCTGGTGGCCCGGGCAGATCTGCAGGAGGGTGCTCATCCCCAGCCAGCAACTCCACCTGCTCAAGCCAACGCTGGTCGACTCAAGTTTTTCTCTTTGGGTTGCCAGACAGCGCCCAAGAAAGGCTCTCTCCAGAGCAGGCCCGTACAGTCCGGAGGGAAGGTCCATGCACCCCTTTGTACCCCACGCCATCAGCCACCTCCTCCTGCAAGGTCCGTCTGCGCCCACCCCCGTCTCCACACGCCCTTTGGATCCAAGCACCTCCAGCCAAAGCGGCTCCTTCCCTCCCACGCTCTCCGCAGAGACTCGCAAAACCCCTCCTGTTGTCGCTGCCACGCAAGTTCTGCCGTCTTAACTTGACGCTGAGGATACGGCTGGGGCTGACATTTATTTAATCCTCATAGTAATGTTGACTGTGTACTTACCGAAACACCTCATGCTTATGGAAGACATTTGTTTCCAAGCAGCTTATGCTAAATTGCAGTGATATAAAGGAAACACTTACCCAATATTGACATTTACTGACTGGCAGCATACAGCCTGAATACTCATTTATGCTAGTGGAGGGGGAAGCCTGAGAAAGATCCAGGCCCTTCATTTCTGATCTTTTAATGCGTTAGGCGCTATCAACTCAATGGACAGACACCTGCCCAAAATGCAAGGCGGGACTCCAAACCCGATGGCTTCTCCCACTCGCTCCCTGCTTGGGGGAAAATAAAGCAACATTGAACCCACAGCACAAAGCTTTGATCCCTCATCCGAGAGGAAGCTGGAGAAAGTTCGCCCCTTCCCCTATCGGTGCATACTTAGTCTGTAATCAGCAAGGCTCCTCTAGCCTGCAGCACGCATCCTGCTGGGCAGCAAGCTTCTGAAAAAAATAAAAAAAAACCCGCTACCAAACATTTTCTGTATTTTGTCTCCCAAAGACAGCGTTGCTCACCCAAAAGGCCTCTGAAATTTTCCACCTTCGGGCGCCGCAGCACCCCGTCGGACCCTGGCACATCCGGGCGGGCCGTACACACCGCGGCTCTGCCACACTGAGAATGACAGCAACGGACCCCAGAAGGCAAATCCCCTAGCACTTAAGAGGCGGATTAGCCACCATCTGACCACACGCGTATCAAGCCAGCAATTCCACCAAACACAAAGTAACTGGAAACAAAAGAAAGCATCTATTATCCTAGTCGAAAGTCTGACGCGCTTGCATCAATGGTGAACGAGCAGCAGTTTTGAGGCCTTTGCCGTAAAACAATTACATCCCGAGAGCTCACAACGCGACAGCCCAAAAGCTCCCTGCAGCTTTCGTTGCAAGCGGGGGCGTTGAACGAAGACAAGATCTCATCCTGAAGTTCGCATCCGAATTTAACAATGCAAGCGTTCCACCTCCTACTCGTACAGCCCGCGCGACGCTAAAAGAGGCAGGATGCCCGGAGCCCATCGCTAAGAGGTACGCTCAAAGCGCATTTAGATTCTGAAGCCGTCTCATGCGTCGCAGCGAAAGGAAGAGCCACATACCAGCCAAGTGACCTACAGCTCCTCCTGCTCCGCTTTGGAGGCTGCCGCTGCCACCAGGGAAAGGCAAACACTTGAGCACGGGCCTTGCCAGCGAGGCGATGAATAAACAGCCTCAAAAGGCATATTCAAGCAGGACATCTGTCAGGCCACAGTTTCCAAGACCAGAACCCAGCGTTTGCTCTGTCCCACCACAATGCGCGGTTCAGAAGTTGGTATTTTGCTCCTCCTGCCTCCAGCAGTCTGGAGTACAGACGTGCCCGGAGGTGCCGTGAAGTAGGGGAACGGAAACCCCCGAGTTCCGAGCCCCGTCGGGATCCTGCTATTCAACCCTCGCCCGGAAAGAGTAGCATGGGCTTTAAACGTCATTTCTTTGCAGCCAAGAGAAAAGAAACCCCACACGTTTCCTGGCACGTTTGAAATTAATACTGCAGGCGGTGGCTTCACCACCCCCCCCCCC
>VZSC01010395.1:0-11011 GCA_013398225.1 Steatornis caripensis
GGGATGGAATACTGCACCTGGTCAAACCAGGACAGACAGAAAATGGCAGGCATAATTCAGTAGTCATATTAAGATCAGCACTGACATTTAAGTAACACTTAACTTTGTTCATTTAAGAAAAACTGTATTTTATTTTAATCCTGGGGAATGCAATGTTAAAGATTCAATCTAAACACTTGTATCAGGACAGTCCTGCATTAATAAAGTTATTTCCACATCCAAATATTAATTCCTTATGCTGAAACACAACTACAACATCTTGTGTGAAACTGTACCTTGAATGATTTTTTTTCACTCAGGTTTGGCTACTGGAATCACAGAGACAAAAAAAATACCTTTAACCAGTGCACAATTGCATTTACACAGGTGATGTTACAAATCAGAGAGAGATCTGATCACCATCAGAATAGACAGAAGCCTCTCACCCTATTCTCATGCCTTCCAGACTCGGCATATCACAAAGAGCATCTGTTCCTCTGGAAGAACAGATCCCCATACAACTTCTGCACAGAGTCACTGGAAGACTTGCTTCACACAAGCCACTTCCTCCTCAGAGGCTGGATGTCCTATAATAATGACCACAAAAGGGTGCCCCAGAAAATGACTCTTCAGCAAAAGACAACCGACTAGCAGAAGTGAAAGAACAGTGTATCTGTTGTACTCTGCAAAGGAAAATATCAAACTTTTTTGACAACGTATGACAGATATTAGATGCAATAGATTACTGCCAGACATGTGTTTAACAGACGAGATTGTTCAATGCCAAATACTTATTTCTGAACACTCAGCACTACACAGCTGCACCGACGCTGCAGACCCCGTTTCAGGCTGGAGCTGTAACTGTCTAAACTCTGCTAAAGGTTGTGAGAATAGCCATTCAACTTAACAACCCATCTACAGAAAGAAACACCATCTCAGGCGTGACAGACTATTCTCATGGGCTTCCTTTTCAAATCTAAAGTAATAATCTAGCTTTACTCAGATACTAATGCTCACACTTTATCCATCAGCAATGGACTTTTTTGACATTACTGCTGGAAAACAAATTAACAAAAAAATCTACATATCCTACTTTTGCTTTCTGCCTAGTGATTTGATTTTTTATGGATGGCCTACATTTCTGATCAGTACTGATCAATATGAAAGACAACCATGAAGAGGGAGGACAGAATGTCACTGATATTTAAGGCCTGTTTTCCACACATGATTTATCAGTTTGTTTTCAGCATAGTCAAGCCATGGGGAGAGCTTGTAGGAGCTTAAGAGACATCCAAATATAATTTCCATCAAGCAATTCAGCCAAATGAGGAAGTTCAGCTGACAGTCAACTCATCACAAAAACACTACAGGTTGCTTTAACAAAACATTTCAATTTCTCAAACTTAAGGGTTTAAAGGAGCTGCATTTTTCAGCAAGAATAAAAAAACAATAAAATATTTCTACTGAGACCCAAGTTGTACACTGATGTCAATCTCTGTCTTTCAAAAATGATGGGTATAAATTTTACATTCTCAGACCTACTCACATCTGCTTATCCATGTGTCATTATGAAGGAATTTATGGTAGCAGACCTTGCATCCTGAGAACAAACACAAAATATGATTTAAGTAGACTATAGCTAAAGTATAAGTGACCCAACTACTGTTAATTGTATTTTTGGATCTCCTTCCTTTGTATCTCTCAGTATAATACCACTATTTACAGCTGAAAACAAGACTCATTCAAATGCAGATTCATATGCGATGCTACTGGAAAAAAGCTGAAGCATGTATATAGTTTAACTTCATGATTTGTCGCATGCATTAAGCATTATTTGTTCCATTAAAAAGTTACTTGCACGCCCAAGTCCTTACAGAATCCTCACCTAAGTAAGTAATGTGAAAAAATTTCCTCACCCTAGCTTTAAAGAGCAGCTGAAAATGGCGAACAATGTCAATACCGAGCTGATAAAAAGTCTCTGAAATGAAAGGATGTTGAATACTTCTGTTTGGCCTCTGCATTGGTTGCACAGACTTAAGGCTGACACTGATCCTATCATGCCCACAAATAAAGTAGGTCTGAGACAATGGGGACAGCTAAATAAATATCAGCTTACATAAGCAGGATANGCATGTATATAGGTTAACTTCATGATTTGTCGCATGCATTAAGCATTACTTGTTCCATTAAAAAGTTACTTGCACGCCCAAGTCCTTACAGAATCCTCACCTAAGTAAGTAATGTGAAAAAATTTCCTCACCCTAGCTTTAAAGAGCAGCTGAAAATGGCGAACAATGTCAATACCGAGCTGATAAAAAGTCTCTGAAATGAAAGGATGTTGAATACTTCTGTTTGGCCTCTGCATTGGTTGCACAGACTTAAGGCTGACACTGATCCTATCATGCCCACAAATAAAGTAGGTCTGAGACAATGGGGACAGCTAAATAAATATCAGCTTACATAAGCAGGATACACTTTCCTCTCTGTAAGTTATAGATTAGATAAGTTACATATATGATTGCAGTATTAAAGCCATTTTTACATTATGCAAAGCGTAAGTATGAAATAAGAAAAAAATATTAGTATTGGCCTCTGTGTAACAAAAATATAAGCTAATGAATAAATATTTTTTCCAAGAGAAAAAATAGCAGGAAATTTGGCTTTAAAAGAAGTCATCAAAAAACACAAGTTCTAATAATGACATCATATAGATCAACTTATTAAAATCACTTTCTAGCCTAAACAAGGTAAATTCAACACATACACAAAACTGGTATATTTCTGAAAACTGTCGTTTGTACTTTGACTATCTCCTCGATGTAAACTGTCATCGTGGATGTAGTCAGCGTGCCCTCGCTAAACTACTGGGGAAATGACCTGCAACATCCATGAGCTGTGCTCTGGCTTAGGTTTTCAAATAAAGGACTAAAGGAGTGTATTTGACAAGAAAGCTAGAGCTTTAAGTGGATATTTAAATAAGTACTACTGTACTAATGATTGAAAACTTCAAATGGGTAGAAATGGTAATTTCCAAGGACAGATAATTGAACTGTACCTAGAACTGTAGTTAGGTCCATCATTTCTCATCAGACACTTCTATCATCAAGACTGCAATGGCTGAGGCAGCTAAGAATCACTTCATTTCTAGAAGCTGAAATCTGGGTAATTTTAGAAGATGTGATAGGCTTTTGGGTTGTAGAGCTATTTTTAATAACAGCCAAAGCATTATTGATCTTATTTACTAATGCTTTTTATTTTGAAAACAATGCCTGCAAATCACTGGTGTATGTTTTTGTTTGTTTCTGACACAGCAAAGTAACTTCCCAACCCTGACAGTGATTGCCCAATTAAAGCTTCCTGATGATTTGATTGCTATTAATTTAATGTTAGACTATATCTGCCTGGTTATGAGTGAAGGCCTTCCTCTTGTAAATCAGGGCCTTACCAGCCACAGCAGGGCTCCCTGTGGGAACACAACGTGCTCGCATGGACTGGACTGCAGCCCTGAGACTTGTCAATGCTCTGAACCACCACACTAAGCAGGGAAGAAGGGAGGAGAAATGAATTTTTTTTGAATGTGAGGCACCAATTAATGGGATTAATAGCACTACCAGGCACTGAGGCAGCACAAAGAGAGAAGAGGAAGCAGAAGGGCCGTAATGAGCTCAGACCCTTGCTGTGAAAACTCCTAAACTACATGAAGACTGTAAGAGCCAGAGGGCTTTCTACTCTCTGTGCAGATAAACAAGACAGACAAAGGAAGGGGAAACACAAGCACGGAATAATATGTGATAATGCAGCGGGACAGCAGTAGCAGAAGTAGGAACAGCCAGGTAACTAGCTACCATTTCAGTACCCTAACTATTCTATACTTTATTTCGTCTCCTGACTTCTTAACTTTTTCTTCAGTGTTTAAGTAAATGTGAAGTGGATCTGCATTTTGGCCAACTTCATTCTTCTAATTTTTGTTTATTATCATAGGGAAACACAGAATAAAATAAATTCTCTGAGTTTCTTATTTACCTTTGTTCCTTTTCCTCCCCTGCTATCTTTTTCTTTCAGGTATTCCTACTTCACAGGGTAAGAAATTGAGATTAAATCTGTTACTCTAGCAATTTAGTCTTTGTGCATCCCTTCTTTGTTCCGTATTGGTAAGTCTCCATTCAGCCTTTGTCTCCAAACAGCTTAACTATCTTACACTTTGTATTAGACTACAGGCATTATTATCTACTGAACCAGGGCACGCTTAGGAGGAGCTCTGAAACACTTTTTTTTTTTTCCATGGGGCTCTACATCATGCAAAGGGATGTGTCTTAAGAAGATATTCATCGAGTGAGCTGCAGCCGGACATCTCTCCGAGGTTAATCCTGTGCAGATTCCATCCTCAGGACAATTATGGGTGGTGTTTCATGATGGCACACCCAGAGGAATTTCTGCATCTGCAAATATTGGTTTTGTCCTCAGCTGGTGTTTCCCTGGACGTCTCTGCTTTGTCCTCATTAGACAGGAAGGTCAAGATTCTTCCGAATGCTTAGGAAGATGAAGACCCAGGTCACGCTGGGTATAGTGAGAGTGCCAACTGGCCTGGACATGCACAGTTAATACAATGTGTCTGACAGGAATACATAGCACCTACCATGCATGGGATTCTCAGGTGTGTCCCAATGCTTCAGAGCATCTATATGCATTGCATAGCGCGTGCACGTGCACACATACACACATTTCAGTCTGAGAAATCTCAGGAAACCCAGTCACATAAATCCAGTAATCTTACCCTGTCTCTCTCTTTTCTTCTTCAAATGAAACTCTAGCCTTACTCTCACCTGTGCCCCGCAATTCCATCTGTACAAAACTATCACAGAATCTGCTACATAAGATTTTTTTCTTCCTAACTGCCCTATCCATAATTGCTTCAACAGGTTCTCTCCTGAGGTCATCTACAGATGAAACTGCCCTTCCTTTTCAGTTCTATGAACCATCTCCCAAGCCTCCAGAAGAGACAGCACCCACTTATTTAGGCTTCTAGGACAAATTCTGCTATCAACAATACAGAGCACCTTTTCTTCATTAGCGCACCAAAAGAAACCCAGGACTTAACATTCAGAATTCCTTTCTTTGAGCTAGATATCTGACAAGAGGAATCATTCACAATCATATTAAGTTTACCTGTCTACTCATACAAATGTCAGCAGAGATGCAACGCCTATCAAATTGGAGTGTAATGCAATCTTGATGAAGGAGTTTGTGGCACAGCAGCCAGTGTTAATAGCAGTGCTAAGGACACCTTTAACTCCCTGGCGAATCTATACCCAAGCAGTATTGCCAAGATCAAATACTAGAAGTATGAGTCAGACACTGCAAAACACATGCATTTCTTTAGATGATAAGGAATTACATTTTCTTGTATTTGCCCTGTGTTTCTCACCCTTCAGTCACACTCTCAGCAACCACAAGTACTAGAACGTTTCTTTTAAAAAAAGAAAGTACAGATCCCAGGTAACCATTTGACTGTAGGGACTGAGAAAAAAAATATAGAAAAAAAAAAGAATGCACTGGCAATGTAGCATTAATCTGTCATCCCATCCTCTTTCATTTCCACTCCATTCTCACTTTCACGCTCAGTGTATTATTCATATGGTCCATTTCCTCCTAATTCATTAGGCCATCCTCCCTAGTTATTCAACTCTTCTGCTCCTTCACACAAGGGACTGGGCTGGGTTCCATGACATTCTCCTGACCTATGGGGAACTGCACCTTCAAAAGGCAAGACCCATATGAAGCTAACTTAAGCACACAAGCTCCTGGGATACAGGGCTGAGCAGTTAGTTAGAACTCATGGAGTGATGTGGAGATCGCTTATGTCTATCTAGCAGCTTGCTACTGGAGAAGAAAAAGGCAGCTATGGTCCTTCCCTTCACCCTCTCTGGCCACCTACATTTTCTCTCCTGAGTCGATGCTGAGCTCCTCATCAGACCACATGGTACCCACTGAGCTAAACCAACTGAACACTTTCCATTTCTTTGAAGACTTCATTTTCTCTATTTCATCTTCCCAAACCTGGTAACTGTAGTATAAGACAGCCACCAGTTCTGGAACAAGAATGGCAGGAATGGGCAGTCAGCAATGAAGATGAACAGGACCTGCAGCAACTGGCTATTAGATCAGCCTCACAACACGCAGTTCTGAGTACTAAAGCACCAGAGTGTCTGGAGTAAAACAAG
Source organism: Steatornis caripensis (assembly GCA_013398225.1). NCBI lineage: Eukaryota > Metazoa > Chordata > Aves > Caprimulgiformes > Steatornithidae > Steatornis > Steatornis caripensis. Next base: position 6,201 of record VZSC01010395.1, read on the forward strand.
CTATGAGAGGAGGAATGATTCAATTAAAAAGGCTCAAACACAACTGAAAGATCCAAACTGTCATGATTCCTGCCCCAGAAAACAGCTCTTCCAGAAGCCAACAAAAGAGCTTGATAAGCATATTGTTCCAGCTACTGTAGAGAAAGCTGGTGCATGAATAGAGTGATTTTACTCATTGAATATTGCAGGGAGCTGGCAACATGAGAAGAGAGAAAGAATGCTTCATGTAAATACACAAGAAGGTAACAATTTCCACTCTTACTATGGACAGAAATTTTATAAGAGGTGGCTAATGCAGAATAGCCTTCTACTTATCATGCATGGGTAAGTGAGTACACACGCATTCTTCACTTTGTATGGGCATTTCCCATAATTGTAACACATTTCCTCACAGTGCTATGTAAAGTTATGTTCAAAACTGAGGTGTTTTACTGGTAACTCCATGTTTAATGCAAAGATAAACTTGAATTTTATGTGAATAGCGGAAGAAAACTGCCCAAAAGAGCTAAAACAGAGGAGCATCATGACTTCAGCCTAATGACTCTGCCTGAACACTTTTGGATGGAAATAAAAAAAAGGTATTCAGTGAAACTGAGTAGCCAAAGGAGAAATTAACACAACAGCATGGCATATAGTACCTGACATAAAAGTTAAGGCCATCAAAAATATGTCTATTGCAAGGTTTTTCAAAGGATATTACCCTCTATACTGAGAGCAGATACGGATGTTGGGTTGTCTTGGCAAAGGCATAGGTTTGCATTTCAAGTGATCATGCTCTTTTCATACGTCCTAGAATTAAATTCATGAATCCTTGTTCCTCCTATCAAATGAGTGCTGCTTTTTATCACCTTCAGTAATGTCTGAAACAGCACACTGCCTTAGTCAGGAAGCCAACAGTGCCCTAGCAATTCTATTTGAAAATGATTTTGCTTTCAGCTGGGTTTTAACTGTTTCTCATAGTTTCAGGTAGAGAAGCATCTTAACACAGAAGATATCCATCTCTTGTACTTCACAGTTAGGAGAGTAAGAAAGTGTGCATCTCTGCAGGGGGGAGAATACAGCATACAGCCAATAACACCTCATTTTTATCTGGATATTACAGACATTAAGGGGCTTGGGTAGTCTTTGTTCCAAAAGCTGGTGAACATAAAAATGCCTGAAGCCACCTCTCAAGTCCAGAGGTAGCAAAGTACCTCCATTACTACTCACTCATACAAAAGCACATATGCTTTCCCAAAAAAATAACACATCACAAGACAAAAAAAAATTTAAAAGATCACTATACAAAAAAAAAAAAATCACTAGACAAATTAAAATGAGGAATTATCAGTCCCCACCTCTTCATTCACACAAACGAGACAGAAAATGGAAAGTACCAAGAGGGAAGAAAAGCCATTGGAAAAAAGAGAGTACTGATTAGACCTTCAAAATTAGAGGCAAACTGTAAAAGAACATGATGTTAAAATGCTCTTAAATATTACGTTTCTAAATCAATTTCTGAATGTTTCCGTTCACAAAACAACACTTTTAAAAGAAGCAGGCACTAATAACAGATGTCTTTCTAGGTGTGTCTTTTCAGTCAATGCCAAGATAAACTAGCTAACTAAGAAAGCCAGTTGCTCCAGAAGAGTAAAGAAGCGCATTACACGTGGCAGAAATGCCAGTTTAGGTACTTCTGTCTCAGAAGCTCCAAAACAACCAGAAGGCTGAGACTGTGCTAACCTGGGGTACGGATAGCATCTAGTCCATTTGGAAAAGCATAAAAGAGTAACAGCAAAGAACACATTAGAAAAAATTAAAGACGGAGTTAAAGCCATTACAGAATTTTATTTAATATTTGACATTTACATTTGTCCTTTGTACCAAAAGATTGGATTAATCAAAAGAAACAAGACAGTTGAAGAGCTTACTTCAGGTTTAATTAACACCATGCATTAAATATCATCCAAAACTTGGAAGAGACTTCATGATGTGATAAAACGCAAAGAAAAAAGAGCAGTAGTAATGGGCCTATTTTGATCCAGACTGATTCATTACTACAGAGGTTGCCAGACAAAAATTCAAAATCATCGTTGTCCCAGTGCATGTCCTAGAGCAAAGACATTAGACTCATGGCATTTGATTTTATTTTATTTTAAACAGGAACATCTGCTAGCTCTGGACCTTAGCAGTGAGCAGGCAGGCTCTGCTGGTACATGATTGTGAGAGGAACTCAATTCAGAACTACCTCACATTTTCTGAGCTATTATTTATGGCAAGCTAGTTCTGCCTTCTGCTTCCCCTCTCAAGAAACAAAGTCATTGTCATTTTGAGAGTTTAAAAATATTAAAAGTTAATGTAACAAAAGGAGTTATTATGATTCTTTCATTTTATCATTCCGTATTTTAGATATAATTCTTCAAAATTAATTATTACTATTAGACAAAGAATATAACTTTGACTTTTATTTCTTTGGGTGTCTTGTGCCCAGAAGGAATTTTTTTTAAAAAGCAATTAAGAAAGCCGACATTTCTATTTCAGGAAAGTAATATTTTTGCCACTGTGGAAACACAAGTTTATGTGATTATCATCTATGCTCGTGACCACACAAATGCATACCTGCATCTGTGATCTCTTTCACTGTCTCTTTCCAATATTTTTTTAAACCTTTGACTAATTTCTGACAAATTCCCAGAGGAGCAGACATCACAAAAATGCAAGTTCTTTCAAACGTTGAGAGACTAGTCAGGTAGCAAGACCAAAACATGTGGTTTTCCTTATGCATAATAACCTCTTTTCTTAAACCCAGATTCCACAGGATAGAAGAATTATGAAAGTCTCATCTGAAGGGAAATTTCTGACAACTTTTACATCTTGTTGGTCACCACAAAACCCAAGCAAAAAGCATAAAGCCATTACTCATAGAACTGTTTGTTAACGGAAAAGGGTTTGTCNCCTTATGCATAATAACCTCTTTTCTTAAACCCAGATTCCACAGGATAGAAGAATTATGAAAGTCTCATCTGAAGGGAAATTTCTGACAACTTTTACATCTTGTTGGTCACCACAAAACCCAAGCAAAAAGCATAAAGCCATTACTCATAGAACTGTTTGTTAACGGAAAAGGGTTTGTCGGTAGTTTTAATTAGGTTTTTTTCACTTGTTTTCCCTTTAAAGATAACTTTACCAAGGCAACTATCAGAATGCACAGTGGATTCTCCAAAAAACAAAGGACATCTCTGCACCATTTTTTTTTCGGTTTGACTTTCATTCCCCTTAAGTAGGTCTTTTACTTCAGCGCACATCAAGGCTACCACAAAATCCTGCTGTAGCAGGCAACAAAAAAAATTCGAACTTACATATGATTCCCTACCCCATATTGTGTAACACCATGGCATTTCCAGATCACTGCTAGTTTCCGTGCATCCTTCGAAAAACAGCTAATACTGGCTCCTCTGAAAGAGGGACTGCCAGGATGAAACATTGTCACTGGATAATCAATTAGTACCTAAAAATATGTTTATGATGTCTAAATACTGAAAAACTTGGTCTTCCAAAGGCTCTATCTAGCTGTCTGGAATTAAATGCTTCTCTATGTAAATTTACATCATCCAGAATACAGACCCTTTCATGCTAGCAACATACTCTAACCAGTTAAGGAGAATACCAAAACAAAATAAAAGATTATTTGAGCAAGCTCAAAAGAAAACAATTCTTTGAGAGCATCCCTATTATTCACATTGCAGATATTGCAGCTTAAAACATAATTTGATACTGTGAGGAATCTTGAACTGGCAAAGGAGACACTCAAGTTGACTGTGTCTACATTGTGTGTTTGGGACTTGTGTTTGGGCAAATTTGCTTCAGAAGACAGTCCAAACGCCAAAATTCATTCCTGAACTTGGACTAACTCAGTGACAAGGTGCGCTATGAATACTGTTAGTCACCAAACAGGTGCATTAGGATGTGTTAAAGTTTAAGTCAGAAGCATAGTTATTTTATTTAAATAATGGAAGCCAGTGTATAATATACACCAATAATGCCATCTCATTTAGGAAAAAAAAACACCGTAAATTAAACAAAAATTAGTTTCCTATTATATTTGCTTCATTAATTTCATGCTAAATATATTTGCTTCATGCTAAAAGAAAACAATATAAGTGTGGTAATTTGAACACAGCCTTTATGATGTTCAAAATAAAAATAATAGTTCTAAACACACATTACTGTCAGAAAAATTCTTAAGTGACTAGGGGTTTGGTATGTTTATTTTGAGAAGAGTTGTTTTGGCTTTTTATATCTCAAAGAAATTACAGCTTTCTGGTTTGCATAACAACAATGTACCTGCTGGATGCTTTTTAGCTGCAGTCCTATAAATAAGAAAATTCCAAAACACTAAATTTATCTTGGAGCTCTTGAAGATTTATTGCAATCTGTTCTTAAGAGTGCTGATCCAGCTTTCAAATTCACAGAAAAGAACTGTCAGGTTGCCCAAATGAGAACACAACTGGCTGCTGAAGAGAGACACTCATGCAGAAGTCTAGATGTATGGATACTCACAGGCAGCAGGATTATTCATTGAGATTATTAGCACACAAAAAGAATTTGTCAGATTGGATGCCTGAAACACAAAGTGGGTCAATACTTCACTCAGACAGAAATGAGTGGGTGCTGAATCTGAATACTCTGCCCCAGCCAATTTTAGGCACACACCTCCTGTTCACATTTTAGAAAGACAGGAAAAAAAAAAAAACAGTGAAGCTTCATCACAGAAATAATTCATATTTAGAATTCTTGTTACATTCCAAGCTAAATGTAAATAAAAAAAAAAA
>VZSC01010395.1:11031-29124 GCA_013398225.1 Steatornis caripensis
AAAAAAAAAAAACAGTGAAGCTTCATCACAGAAATAATTCATATTTAGAATTCTTGTTACATTCCAAGCTAAATGTAAATAAAAAAAAAAACTAAAAAAAATCAGGTAGTGCTATGCTACGTGTTACCACAAAAATCCCAGAAGAGAGGCGTTTCTAAAGGGCATTCCTCGAATCTAAACTAGGTGTCTTACCACAGGATTCTCAGATGCCAATAATCTCTTACAGGAAGATGCCTAAACTTTAAAAAGTGAAAAGAAAAAAAAAAAAACACCACCACCAAAACCAACACAGAACAGGATAAGCCAGCTCATGAAACCTGACAGAATTTAAGGGGTTAACTTAAGACCTTATCATCAGCACTAACAACACCTGCATGGCATTTAGAAGTTGACCCATAGGTTCACAGGAATCTTACCTGCAAAATCTTTAGGCAACTGTAAGATGAAATGGCAGCAAAGTAACAATTTTGAAAAACGATGATTTTCAGACCTAAATTCAACAGGGGGAAATGAGGCTGAGGTACTGAAGTTGTTTTGCAAATGTCTTAAGTCTTAAAATTGACACAGTCTCAGACGTACCCATTAATTCCCACCTTTAAGACACAAATAAGAATTCATCTCCTAAAAAATGTTCTGAATCAAGAGAATCTGTGTATTACCATTCATAGCTGAATGGACAGGACTTCCTACTATCTGTTAACAGGTACCAGTAGTCGGTACGAGACGGATGCCTGCTGAGTCAGCCTAAGCTCATTATTTCTTTCTTCAGAAGGTTACTCCTACCTGTCTTTATAGACACAGAAACAACTTCTTAATCAAGGGAGTGCCTACAGTCTTCCTGCATCTCACATGTCAGCACTTCTCTTCAACACTTCTCTTTTACACCAATTAGAAAGATAATTCAAGTGTCACACCATACAGAACTTCAGCAAAGAAATGAAACTGAACTCAGCTACATACGCAGCATGCATTGAAGGAAAACAAAAAAGATGAAGTCCAAAAGAACAGATGTTCTTAGGTAGATACTGCTGGTTAACGAAGTACAAAAAGCCCAAACCACAGTAACAGAAGGCCACAAATACAGGGCAGAATGGAGAAAAGAGACACTACCAGGATAACTGCAAGCAGCTGGAATAGAACAACCAGCTAACAACTAACAGCATCTACTGCTCTTGACTGTAATGCAGGGGAATCAACTCCATTATCAGGAAACCTCAACTAACTGTGCCTGTGTAACTGTCAAAGATCTATGGCTCAAAGTCCTCCTGATCACTGATCATTCATTATGCAAGTAAGCAATATGATCTGTTTATGCATCACCATCCCTGCCTTCATGTCTAAAAGCTTGCATGTCCCCTCTCCACTTTCTTGTTTCCTGTGACTGCCCTCAGTTACTCAACATTATTTTATGCATTCCCTAAAATGTTGGCTGGAAGCATATACTGAGCAATTATACTCACAACCTGCTCAGCAAATAACACTGCAGAAAATCGAATCCAAGTCTACTCTGTTCTGACTTGGTATTAGAAAATTAGCACTCACTGCAAAAAAAGATGGCTGTCATCCATGACAAGTGATGATTAATTAGCATCAAAACCAGAAGTGGTATAAGAAAACGCTAGCTGTTCCTGAATGAAAGATGAGGTACAGGTCCCTCTTCTCAATGTGTCAGAACTTTTAGAGACATGAAAAACTGATGCGTTAGTGAATATATATGACTGTGAACACATGGTGTTCTTGATACACCACAATGCATATATAATAGGAATACTAGTATAGAGCAGAAGGTTCACCCTATGCATAGTCTTTGATCAGTTCCCATCAACTTCAAATACATGTCTTCCCCTTACTAAGGACTACAAGATCAAGCACAGATCTTCAAAAAACCATTGAGGACAAAAAATACATCACCAAAATGAAACGCATAAGTAGATTTCAAATGGCTAGTCAGGAAGGGGAGGAGACAAGAAATACGATCCTCTTTCTCCTAGTGTTATGTATTAAAATAACTTTGAACAGTTACATGAATGCTACAGCCCTATGTCTTAAATCCACTCCCTAGTATTCAGGTCTAAGTGGATTTCACACAAAAATCTCTTCCTGGTATACAGGAGTGCACTAACAACCTGTAGACAGCCTGCAGGGTTATGCAAAGAGCCTTCCACAGACTCTTTCTACCACAATGAAATGTCTATGTTCTAGCTATTAGTGAAATATTTAGTGATATATGAAATACTGTAACAAATACAATTTTTTTCCTCCACTATTGGTAACTGAAGCATCCTGCTATTTAAACAACAGAGGTGAGCATCTTTCTTACACTGCTGAGAAACTAGGTTAAAACACAGAGACTCAGAACAGTGGTGTCAGGTAGTTTGTTTGAATTTTAATGTGTGAAACAATGGGTTAAGAAAATTTAGAAGAAAATTACAGCTGTCAAGGCCCGAACTCCTCAACAACCCTTAATTCCCATTGAAATATACAGGAGTCAGTTACCTATATAGCCCTAGCAACTGTGCTGATTGAGCAGTCATTTGTTTAGAAATCGAACCACACAAATGGTTCTGTTTCTATGAATTCCAGAACTGGAAAAATCACCTGCTGTTTCCTAGTACCCAGTCACAGTTCCACCAAATGGGGTTTTATTTATTGCAAAATGAACATAACACCACTGACACTGGGCCAACATAATGTGTCACAACAGCCTCAGCCCATGCAAAAACTGACCTTTGGTAAACAGTTTTCTAACAAAATTTGAACCTTTCTTATAAGGGTTGGCAAACACTACCCAAAACATACACTACACCAGAACGCAAGAGATTTCATATCTCGTAAGCTTGATTGAGAACAAGTTAAATACCAAAAAAGGGAGACTTGCATCTTGGGATAATGCTGCCAAAGTATAATACATGTGCATTTAGATGTAAAAACCGTCTAAGAAACGGGATGATAAAACGGTAACAATCACGATTGCTCTAGCACCCTTTTAAATTCTAAGTGCTCATAGCTCATGCACAGAAACAGCAAAATATACACATCTGTGCATTTACAAATCCAAGCAAGCGCATCTTTGTAAGAGCAAGGAAAATCTATAGCAAAAATACGGTTCCCAAGTGTATGACTGCAGATAAAAATTTCAGGAAGCACCGTCGACACGGACTTTTCGCAGGACAGATTGCATCCCGAGTGCCCGGTCCAGAGGGCGGGTTTCGCGATGGGGAGGCACCCACCGCTCTCTCCCTACGCTAGCCGGTCACGGAGGGGCAGCGCCTCGGGTCTCGCCCGCGGGCTGTGCGGCGCCCACCCCCCGCCCCGGGGCTCCCTGCAGACAGCCAGGCTTGGGAGCGCCTCCTCGCCGTCACAGCGCACGGAAGGTGAGCCGGTACACGGCTCTCCGACGGCCGGGGCCGGGCCGCCGTCCCCGCACCGCGCGGCTCCGCAGCCGCCGAGGCCAAGCGGGCAGCTCGGCGGGGGCGCCCCCAGGGACCGGGGCCGCGGGTGAGAGGGCGAAGGGGCACCTGTTTCACGGCCCGCGTCTGAGGCGGAGGGCGGCGCCTCCGTGGCGGGGCGAAGAAGCGGGGCACAGCCGCGGGATGGCCGGGAAGGGCTGCGCGGAGCTCCGACACTCGGAGGAGGGACACGAGGGCACAGGTGCGGCGCGGCTGGGCGAGGGGTGCCGGTGCTGCCTTGTCCTCCTGGGCCGGGCAGACGCCTAAGCGGCGCCTCAAACTCGTCCTCGCCCCTGCGCTCACCTGTGCTGTGCCGGCAGCCGCGGCCATCGTGGGGGCAATCCCCGCCCCCGCCCGCCGCGGAGGAGCCGGCCGGCAAGAGCGCACCTTACCTCGAAGAGGGGACCGATCTTATTCTTCTCCAGGTACGCTTGGATCCTGGTCTGCTGGTGAGACGCCATGAAGAGCTCCGGAGGCGGGGGCTGGAGCTCCTCTCCCCCAGCGGCGGCTGTAGTCCCTCCGGCTGCTCGCGGCTCACTCCCCCGCCGCCCAAGGGCTGCCACAGCGGGAGCAGGGCGAGGCTCTGCGAAGGGGCGGCAGCCCGAAGTCGCCGGGACGGAGCTAACTCAGGTAACCGGGAAGGGCGGGGGGAGGGGGGGCGGTAGCCGCGTGCTAGCCGCCCGCTTAACTAGGCGCGGGGCGGCGGGCTGCTTCCCCTCAGGGAGCAGCGGACGGGCGCTGCCTGGCGCGGAGCATGGTGCAGGGAGGGGGAGGAGGGGGAGGAGGAGGAGGAGGAGGGCTGCGAAGGCGGCCCCCGGGCCCGCGCCGCTCCGCGCTCTGTGCCAGGGTGTGCGCCTGTGCCTGGCAGCGCCTTGGTTACGGGAACGGCCGCGGCTCGAGCTGCCGCCCTCGCGACAGCGCCGCTCCCGAAGCCAATGGCCGGGGGCTCCTGTCAGTGCCGCGGCCGTTGACGCCCGGGCTCCGGCGCACGAAAGGCGGGAGCGAGGGAAGGGGGAGGAGAGCGGGCGGGAGGCGGGGGCTGCTCTGCCTCCTTCCCTCCGCCGCCGCTCCCGTGCCCTGCCGGGGACGGGCTTCTCCGCCGGCGGAGGCGAGTTCCCGCTCTCCGGGGCTGGTGGGGGACCCAGGGGCCCTGCCTGGCTCCGCTCCCCCGGGCTGGGAGTCCCCGGGCGGGGGGTGAGCGCCGCGGGCCGCCCGGCGGGAGGGTCCTGACCGGCGCTCGGAAAGTTCGGCTGGTGGAGGGTCGCGGGGGGAGTGAAGGGAGCGGCTCGGCGAGCAGGGAATTGGGGGTGCGGGGACTGCAGCCGGCGCTTTTCCTTGATCTTTGCTTAAATTATTTTTAAACCTTAAAACGCTGCCTTTCTTGTGATACCGTTGAAATTCCCAATTAGCTACACCGAGCATCTTAATGTAATAATTCACGATTGCACCCTGGTCGCGTGTTGCGTCAAGTTCGCTCCGACAGCCAAGGGCTCTCGTCCAAAGCTCAGCAGAGTAAATGAGAAATTTTCAGCTGGAGTAGTGATGTCAGGGAGTAGTGAGTTAACAGCTACATGAAAGAGGCAGTATTTAGTCTTTCTCCACTTCAAGTAATTAGTTCCGCACCTTTTCTGGAAGCAGTGTCATAACCAGCTTTTTTTCCTCTTTCTCTCTTTAGAGAAGAACAAACAAAAGCATGCTTCTCCAGATTTGACACTTCAGTTCTTCTGCAGTAACTGATTATGCTGTACCAGCATTCACCTGTTTAAAAAAAAAAAAAAACTTATTTTTTCATAAGAATTTTTTAAAAGCACAAAACAGCTTTGAAGAATATTGGGAACATTCCACACATCTGCTGAATCAGGCTACCTGCTCCCAGTCAGGCAATGATCTGCAAATGCAAGAGTACGAGCCTCTCCTGGTTCAGAAACTGTTAAAGAAAAGGATTAATTTTGTCGGGAGTCAAAAGATCATGCGTTCTCCTCCTACAGCCATTGACTGTTGTTTGACTTCAAAGTCCTCCTTACTGACCTAAAACTCCTGCCTATGCCTAGAAGGATGTCAAGTGTAAGTGTATTGTAAAGGGAGTTTGCAGTGTACCCTGTAACATAAGCAATATCTTGTAGAATTCTCTAATGGTTTTGCTGGAACACGCTTGCTTTCACTGCTCATCCCAGTCTCAGTGAGGCAGTGTTTATTTTCTATAGTAGCCACTAAAAAATGGCCTTTTTTAATTTGGGTTTTTAGTGTGTTGGTAGTCTTCTAAAATTCATATCGGCTCAGAGTTTTAGCATATCGTCTTCAGCAAAGTACAGCTGCTTTGCCTGGTGCCACTTAAATAATACGGAACTGAGCTAGTTTAATCAGCCTAATGAGGATCATACAATCATAATGGTAATTGCCAGTGATGCAGGTTCTCTATAGTGGCTCTAATGATTCCCATCAGATGAGGATGTTTGTAAAATTTCACAAATCTCCTCAGTACCCAAACTGCTCCAATAGATAAAAAGTCTCCCACTTTGCAAAACGATGCTTCCCTCCCATGATCCAAAAATGAGAACATATGTTTCTATAGCCCTACACAGCCTGACTTTTCTAAGCAGCAGTACTTCCAGACCTGCTGAGACCTGACCGCACTAGGACCTGCAAACTGTCACTGCTTTATGTAGACCTATAAGAGGACTGAAGAAAAGAAACAAGACTATCAGCAAGACAAATAGAAAAGAGAACTTATTAAAGGAGGTTTTAAAGATGGCATAACTGTCTATGGTTGCATATTGTGCAATTAGCTATGTCCTAAGATCTCACTGTTAAAGCCTCACAGTTTTGGATGTGTTGGTTTGGGTTTTTTTCTCCCCCAGAATCACAGAATGCTGAGGTTGGAAGGGACCGGTCCACCCTCCCTGCTACAGCAGAGTCATCTAGAGCTGGTTGCCCAGCACCATTTCCAGATGGCTTTTGAGTATCTCTGAGGATGCTGGATCTTTCTAGTATCTGTTGTCATTTTTGCTTCCTATTTCCCTAGACCTTCTTTTCCCCTCTTGTAATTCTCTCAAACATATAATCTAGGCTTCCCAGTTAGCTTGGGAGATGCACTAGCAATCCTGCTGTGGCTGGGAAAGCTTCCAAGGCCAAATGCAGAATTAGCTTTATAAACAGACACACCTCATAATCCCACAGCTCCTAGAACACTTAACTGACAGGTTATCCTTTGATATGGTTTAGACACTTTACGGAGACATGAACACAGACAGTGCCTTACCAAGAGCTTCCTGTTACTGTTTCCTAGCTGAAGGTCTCCAGCAGCTCTCTAACAGAAAGCCCTGTGTGTCCTGCAGAGAGCATAGGCTCAGTGATATGATAGGGCAGGAGAAGGAACTTCACTGTTAGCATTTTTTTTCTCTTTTTCCAAGAAAGCCCAAAAACTTTTGCTAGATTTAAGACAAGCCCACCCTAAGATAGCTATCAATAAATACCTGTGATTTGCAAATAAGCACAGGGAGCTGAGCATATCCCTTCTGTCCTCTCAGTTGTTAGGGGAAAACTTTCTTTTTTTAATTTCATTAGGATACTTTAAATTAGTTTTTAAAATTACTATCAATACAGGTCTTTTAAAATGAACTTGCATTTTAATACTGAAGCATCACAGATTTTTAAAAAATCCCTTGGGTTAAAATTACTGATTGGGGCATGCATCAATTTATATTACCCTCAGCAATGTTTTTGTATAAGCAACTGAACGCTAAATTACTTTACAACCCAACTAATAAAGTACAGTCTCTGCATTGTGCTTTCCTATGATCCTAGCTTCATTTTGTAGATACTTTTATTTAAAGAACAGCATACAGCATGCACATCTATGTAATACTCAGGACTGAACTGCAAGAACACAAATGACTGCAAGAATTTGCACAGAGGCATCAAAAAATGAAAGGTGTCCTGATTTTAACTTATATGCACCATACAAAGTAAAAACCATACGATTCAAAAAAAAAACAAAGAGAGGGGCAAAAGAACAGAGCTGATTTTAAGATGCTTGTGACCACACTCTATTCTGTGTCTGCACCTGTGATGTCCAAGTTCCATGCTTGTTACCTTTGTATGTTGGTGGTTTTCTCATCTTTTGCTTTTCTCACCAAGAGGAGTGTGCGTGTTTTGCTAGGTTGTTTCTGATTTGACTTATTTAGTTCAAGAACTTCACTACAGCAGGGGCCCATTAAGTAATTCCATAGTATTTTACATAATTTCAGTCCTCTCATCCATTTTTCAGGAATAAGATTGCTGCAGTTCCAACGCTGAGCACCGAATTTTCGAAGTTACAGGCACTTGCAGCACCCATTCATCATTGCTGGAGTTAAAGTACCCAGGTTTTACATGTGAAGAAGGTGTTCTTCAGGAGTCACAGCTGCCACTGCCTAGCACAAAAGGAAACTGATGACTTGGCTGTCTGTAAAGGTGCTCTGTGGGTCACAAATACCCGGTGCCAAGCCAAGAATTTTCTCCCTGCTGGCTAAAATTTGATCCATATGCTCTGTGGGAAGTTTATTTTTTGAGATGGCATCTGGAGTGCAAAAGAGCCATTAAGATCCAAGAGAAATCTATAGTGGCGATATATGAATTTATTACAGACCTTTACATGGCTTCGTAGCTCCTATTAAGTGCCTTATGTTTCAGCTATTAATAGTCATCACTAGAAATTCCTTAATGAACCTTTCAAAGAACAATTAGGGGAAAAAAAGAACAGCTAGCAGGCACGTTAAAAGAGGTTGTATTCCTCAAAAGCTGGTGATATTTTCTTGATAAAGCTTTCAATATTGTCTATGTTTCCTTTAATGTAATAACCTTATAACAAAGAATTCTTCCATTACTGTTGTCTGTTTCTGTTGAGTTTGATATTCTATGCAAAGTCATTATCTACCTCATGAGGAAGTAAGAGAGCTGTTAGTCAACAGCTGACTAAATGTAGTTCTTGCAGTATGCTTGCACTTTAAAAAAATGCAACTGCAAGTTACCTTCAGGAAAATAAAATCCCTGAGTTCCTGCACTTTATACATGAGGCATTATTTTTTTATTGCTAAAGCATAGCCTTGGAACTTTACAAACCCCTGTTGTAAAATCTTCTAGAACAGCGTGCATGCGTGCACACTGGCTGAATATTGCAGTGCTTCAAGCTGTTTAAAATAATGGAGGTCTAGCAGTTCCTGACCTAGAAAGCTGCCATCTAGCTTTTTTTTTAGTATTCCCCTAAAAATGGATCTGCACAGATAGCATGTTGTCAAAAGAAATCGAAGCATCTTAGTACATTGTTCTGGAATACCCAATTTACCTTTTATCCCGTATCAAGTTAGCAGACAGAACTGGGAATAATGTCACTGAAGGGCTCATGCCGATGATTTGGTATATTTAATTTTGTTCTTTTTTTTTTTTTAAACCTACTCAGTACAGGATAATATCCCCACAAGCATCAGCTTGAGTTTAGACAACTCTGAATATCCTTTCCGTGGTTTTCTATTGGCACCAAGATAAGCGCCATGCAACTTCAAAATCTGACTAGACTCGGACTTCTTGTAAAGAGCAAGGATTCCTTTGCATCATCATTCTTCTAGAGATAGAGAATTCAACCTGAGTTTTGGCTATTTTGTCCTTTATGCACTGTGTTCTTGGCTACAAACACTCCGCCTCTGTGGTGAAATATTTCCTATTGCCAAAGGACAGGAGCCTTTGGGAACTTAAAAGCCTGCATTATCCTCAGGCTCTCAATAAGGACAAGAACAGATCACTAGAAAAGCCGAGATTCATAAACCACACTGTACTTAAGGAGGATGAGTGACTACTGCTTTGACTCTTCTTATTCTCAGATGTGTTGTGTAATTTGTTTTTATTCATCATGTTCACTTTCCTGCTTCCAACAGTTTGTTCAGGAATGCTCTTCTCATCCTATTCAGAGAAAAATCCATCTCAACTTGAAAAATTTAGTTAATCTCATATTGCCGATCCAACCATTAATAGAAATTGCTTCTCTTTCAAGACTTGATTGCAGCTAATATCCATTTTTAGCATGTTTATAGTTGTTTTCTTTCTGTTTGGCTACACATAAACACAGTATGTTAGTAAAAGGAAAAGTAGCAGTACTTATGAGCACACTGATGATGATAGAGCAGGGTCTGACTGTACATATTAAATACGTTTCAAGGACAAATCTGCTCTGAGATGTCACAGTGTAAGTAAATGCAGTACAGAAGACTACAGACGGGCATTACTAGGAAGCTAGCTAAGACTACAGTGCTGTCTGCTAAGCAGAGCTTTTAGTACCCTCCTAAAGATGGATAGGCCAGATTCATATTCAGCTACACTAACACTCAGGGACTCAAATAATAATAAAAGACTTACCACAGCAACTGACAGTTACATTCTTCTTCCTTTCTGACAGTTACAAGTACTAATTTAATTATTTGATAGTGGCTAAGAGCAAAAAAATACAAGCCTTCAAAAACTGTTCCTTTCCCCTCCCTCTCTAGTACCGCCAGACCACAGGAGCATTTGCCTGTGCACTGTTGGTGTTCTGCTGGCATGGATGGCAGTAGGGACTGAACCAAGACCGTTTGTGTCTGGTGAAGTTCCTCTAGCCCCTGACTAATAACTCGAGTATTATGCAGACCAGCCACTAGAGGGGAATAAAGAGTCACACTCGATTAACATGGGTTGCTGCGTTGTAAACTGCTTCGCAGGAACATCTCAGACACAGCCATGAACAAGTGCTGCACCTGACTCAGCTGGCAACCCTGGTTCATGCTGTAGTCCGATTACATTTATGCATTCATGTTGCATTCAGACAGCAAGGTTTACTTAGGAGTCTATGAACCTGGAATATGTTTGTATACTCACTGCATAATTACTGTAATTGTTTGTACTGCTAACTATATCCTAATTACTTGCAGTGGTAAAGTCATGTAGGCTCTGAATCACCAAGCATTTCAGCATGTTTTTTAGCTAAAAACATACATGTAAGTTAGCTTGTCAGGTGTTTAAAGTGCATTGCTAGATTTCTGGGGGTGACAGTTGGGACAGCAAAGGAGATCTGTCTCAACTAACTCTAGCCAGGGAGGGCCATTAAGCCTTAGCTGCCTGTAGGACCCTCCTCCGGGAAGCTATTGAAAGCAGGTAATGTTGCTAAAGCTGCTAAAGAGTGCAGAAGCCAATCTAGGTAGAGGAAGTTTAGGACAACTGGTTTTCAGATGCTCAAGTTAGCTTTTGTTTATACAACTTGGGCTCCTCTGCCCTTAACAACACAAGTCATCAATAGTCAAGGTTTCTCCTTACTGATCAGGATTCCTGAAAATGCACAGGAGACTGTTTTCTAGGTTGCTTTTTATTACCAGAACATACCTAAGAATGAACGGGATTATGCTGAGTGAGCATTCGAGTAATGCCAACTTCCAGCATTTAAAAAAGATTTAAAAAAAAAATATTGAAGCCAAAATCGTCAAGAGAGACCATAAAATAGATTTGAAAGCTTTAAATTTCACAATTTCAAGGCCTCTGGCCCTCCCCTCCTCCCCTGCCCCCTCCCCTGACACAAAGCTATGATCCCTAGTAACTTTTTTTATAGTGAAAGCAAAGATTCTGTTGTAGCCATTTAATTGCAGGAACTAGGAGCAGAAAAAAAACCCAACACTAAACATAAAAGGAGTAATGGTAAAAAATATATGAGTTGGCAATGCTGCTGTATCTTCTTTTCCAGGCTTAATGGAGCTGGATTTGAAGACAATACCCAGGGACAAGAGCTTAAAAATTGATAATTTACTAACCTAAAGATTGCTATCTTCACACAAAAATGCAGGCAAAGAGGTATGTATTGCTTTTTAGTGAGAGGGAGGCTTGCAATGATCCTGTTTAATTTCCTGTAGTAGGAAGCTTAACAGCTACTCGGTAATAACATCTCCTTAGGTGATTACTGCTTATACTTGGAGGGATGTGAAATTAGAGGAAGTCCTTGAAATATTAATGCCAATGCCCATTACAGTCCTTGCAGAGGAGGGCAAGGACCTTGGACTGAATTTGCCATTGAATGCTTTCTCTTGGCAGCGTTGCAGCCATCACACAGAAATCTGATTCTTTCTAAAAGGGTGAAATTCTTGGCTTGGGATCCGTCCCCTTGTGTTTGTTTCTCATGTAAAATGTTGGACACGAAGTTACTTCATCATGGCTGATTTGCTTAATTGGAAAGAGAGATTGATATTTCTGCTGTGAAAGTAACTGGAGTTTAACATTTCTGTATCTATCTGCTTTCATAAAGTTTCAACTGATTTTCCTAAAGCAGCATGTGCACAGGTCTTCATAGGCTGCTGCCCTGAAAATGAGTTGCATTTTCCACCTTATACACAAAATCTTAGCCATACAGCGTTCTCCCACTAGCATTTATCAACCTGGAGCATTTAAAAGAATATGCATGACAATAAGAACATACATGAGACAATTAGCAAAGAGGTAATTGAATTTGTCTCCCATCCCAAAATAGAGGGAAAAGCTTGACTTGTTATTAGTAACATGACATCCCTAATAACATTTTAAAATGTATTTTTAATCTAGGATTAATGTTCGAGCACTTGATAAAGCAATTTACATTTCATAAGCTTCATTGTCCTAAACCATTTTGAAATAAAGGATTATCTTCTGTAGCAAAATTGAAAAGCTCATTTGGAGACTAGGTTACCTATGTGCCTGAGCTTTTTTATGAAAAGATGTAGACTTTGCTGGAAACTTTTTTCATGCAAATAGAGTAATGTATTTTCTGTTTTACAGAAATATTTTAGGTTCAATCGTGTTCTTATCAGGAAATTTAAATTACAAACTCTACGTATAAAAAATAACATGTGGGTTGGTACCAACTTCAGCTCAGGAGAATAAAGCGTGTAAATATAGGCCACATATGTTACAGAGGTACTAATTTAGTGCTTATAAGCAACACTGCAATTAACTAGTAATTGTATTTTTAAGTGTTCTAGGAGTCAAGATTGTCATGTTTTGGTAATCATTGGCTGACTTGCTTTAAATCTTCTTACTAGTGTGTTTGTGTGAATTGGACCACGGTTCTATGCCCGTGGGATTTGTGGACTGCATCTTGAATGTTTTGTTCTGTGGGAAATACTTGTGCCAAGTGACTCATGTAGAATTATACTGTATTTTTCGTAATCCATTATAGAAATTCAGTATAGTGGCTTTCTTCACAACAAGAACTATTTTCTAATTGTTAGGTAAGCATTAATGCATGACTTTAAAGACTGTAATTTATGGACTTAGTACATTATCAGAGATAAGCGTAAGAATTTTTTTACACTTGTCTGGCTTCTAAGGCTTTTTGGCAAATGCTGTGGGGGAGGGATTTTTACAAAGAAATGAGGATACTCACAACCGTGAATTTACATAAGGACTTTTGGACGACGCCTAAACAGTGGCATGGAAGCTGAAAAAGCATAGAGAGAACCACAAGGACTGTGATTGATTGAAAAACCATTGAGGGAGGAAACTGTGAGTATCTATGTAACTAACATAAATAGTGGGAGTGAGCAAAGTACTAGAATCCTGCAGTATACAACATTAATTCTGTGGAGAATGAGGAAAGGATCGTAGACCAGGTATGATGGTTCATTAGAAAATGGTATCTATCAAGCTCACTATACTATGCTATGCTGGCAGTTTTGTCAAAATAACGAAGGAAACAACACATTTGTCTACTTGTATCTAAGAAGAGAGGAAAAAGTTCCAAGAGGTTTGGAATCACACCTGCAAGACAGAGCCTATGCCTCTAAATTTAGTGGGATCAGTATCAGTTCCACAGTAAGGATACAGGGTAAAAACAACAGAAAGCCTGAAGCTTTGAAAGGAATTTTGAAAAGTTACGTTTCAGAAAACAGAAATACATTGATCTGCCAGATTTGTTGGTGCAGCCTTTTTCTTGAGTAGCAACATGCTGCACTTGAGAAAAAAAATGCATGAATGAACAGACTGTTCAAAACAGAGAAAATGTAAGAAGAGATAACAGCATTGTCAGTATCGCCAACAGATTGTGAGCATGTACACAGGTTGCTATAACTGTGCTTTAGATAAAGTACACTGGCATTTGGAACATTTCAAAACGTTTGGAGAATCAGTTTGGATAGTTATCAGAGATTAAGTTGGTAGTGAACATTCTCCTAAACAGTTAATCCACAAGCCTGTTCAGGAGTGCATACGACTCTTACTCAAATGTTTTTCCTATTCCTTTCCCCCCTATTCACTTCCTGTTTGATATTCCTATATGAATTCTCATTCTACTATAACCAGCACCTTAAACCAGTACATTCCAGTCATAAGCTGGCTAGCATATGGGCATCCTTTTCAAATTTTCATTCAATAAATTAAAAAAATACATAATAATACAAAATTATCTGATTCTGGTTTCTGAAAGAGGTTGAAATCACTCCTGCCTCCCATGAGGATTTTATTTAAGGAGAGCAGGAGACAAACTGCCACCTGAGAATTATTTTTAAAGTGTTGTAAGTGTATCTTAAAGTGTCTTTGAAGTAGTTTTAAATGTTCACAGAAAGCATTGCATGGACAAAGGAAGGGAATGGAAATACTACCAGATGACATTTTCCTTACAAGTACAGAACAGAGTGTAATTCAGTTTCAGTTCACATTCAAGAAGCTTGAAAAACAACGTATCAGAAATGCAAATGTATACAGTATGTTTAAAGACAAATATAATGCAATTGGTCTGGGTAGTAGCTAAATCAGGAAATTGACTGTAATTGTAGTTTATTTTATGAGAATATAATATAATTACAAAGCTGTTGAAAGAGAAGCTTATATACATCACCATTACTGGATTAAGCCATTATGTTCTATACATGAAATTCTGCCCTCAGACTCTGAGGCAAAGGATGAAGTGGCAGAGAGTGTGGTAATGGAGTTAAGGGCTCGACAGAGCACTAGAGAAAGCCGTACTGCCAGCAGAGTTCAGAGGGGGTGCAAGGAAGAAATCAGACCATCAATCATTTCAACATGAAGCATCACAAGAACCTGGGCTGAAGGAACTTCTGGGGCCCCAGAACACACCCTTTCTTTTTACAGGCTTCAGATCAGCCCACCCCTGCGCCCACGCAGAATGCGCGCACAGAGTATGAGGACAGAGGTAGCCTTCAATGTCCAGCCTGAACTGGAGGATGAAGTTACCAATGGGCAAGGGATGATCTCCCAACTGATTTGGAGATTGGAGATGCAAAAGTAATGCTATTAGTGCTCAACTAGAATAAGATTTACCACCATATGTTAACAGAAAACTAATAACCGATCCCCAAGAGCAAGAAAAGCGATGCTTATAGATTTGCTTGGACACTCAAGTGACCTGTAAAAGGATTAGTTCGTAAGTCCTACAGAGTTTCCATTAGATTTGTGGAGTAAGTGAAATAAAAATTCTAGCATAAGAAAATTTATGTGGAATACAATAGTGGTGATGAGCTGTGGGATAAGATCAGATCTGTTTTCTCATATGGCCTACTGAACAATAAGATCAGAGACCATTTTGGATATAGTCCAAGGAGCATGCCAAGCAGAGCAAAAAAGATAAGAGATGAAGGAACATTAGGAAATGAGTGATTACAATAAAAGCAGATATAAGATGTGTGCAAAATGCACGCTGCAAGAAGAGGTGGTGTGCTTTTAAGAAGTGGACTGGGGGTTTAGGAAGATGTAAATTGCAGTGGTTGCTCTATCCTAATGACAAAAGTAATGTCACTTGGTTAAAATAAGAATGAGAAATTGGGCCATGTAGATACAAAATACTCTAGTGGCAGACTAGGAATCAATCAGGTTTCATATACATTTTGTTCAATTAAGTTTTCCTAAAGCAACTGGACTGTGATCACAATTTGTAGCCTGATATTAATATACCACCCAAAAAATTCTTAAAATGCTATCCAACACTTTGGCAAGGTGACAGCCACAGCAGAATCACATTTAAGACATTTGCAAAACCTTTCAAAAGTGCAATCCAGGTGAAAAAAACCAGTTGTTACTTGTTACAAAGACATTTCTCTGGTGCTATATTTTCCATCAGCATTTTTCTTATATTTACCTGAACTTAATTCTGCTCCTTGATAATGTAGGGAAGCTTTGCATTTGCAAGAAATTTCTAATTTCTTAGGTTGGAATTCTAGAAAGAACAATGTTCCCATTCTGTATTACACTAGGCCACAAGACTGCCAGGCATCAAGTCTTTATCAGGTAAAAGAAGAGCTTTTCCATATAAATGTGGTACTTTCTACCAGCAGTTGAAAAAGACATTCCCTTTTCCAGTTCAGAATTTCTACCAAGTGGGCTTACTGGAAATCTTCTAGTAAACTATAGTTCGCTGGAGGAGGAAGGGGGTAGTAAAGATCTCTGGTATACACATTTCTTATACAACAAATGTAGAATGGTACAGCTTAATACATTACAAAGAGGTTCGTGATCCTTCCACACACCCCAAAGTTTTAGCTCTTTTTATAAGTTAATATAGAATGAATGTGGTTACAACCATGTAAGCTTGGCAAAGGTTTGCTTAGATTAGCCTTGTTTTACCCAGTTCTGTAATGGAGACATACATTGTTACTTGCAATAGAAATATGCAAAAAACCCTTAGAGTTTCAGTTAGAGAAATCCTAAAAATCCAAGAGTTTGCAAGCAATAATTTTAACGATAACACTTTTTGTCTATGCATGAGGACATTTGTATTCTCATTCCACAGAGTGTGGCAGAAACCAGCCAGTAGGTAGGAAAGTGTTTCCCTTTCACAGGTGTAATTATCACTGGATAAAAAATACCCTCTGCCCTACATCTCCCTCTTCTCTCTCAGGCAATCAGCCTGAACTTTCAGCGTCACAGTAAACAGCGATATGAACAATTTGTCATAGTTTTCTACTCCAAATAAGTACTTTATTTTGCAGCCTTTAACTATTTAGATGCTATTATGCATATTTTAATATTTAATTCTTTTATGTAATTAGCAAGTCTGTATGGCTCTCCTTTGTATAATGTTGTCATTGTATTCACTCGGGTTTTTTTTTAAAGTGATAGCAGAAATGAACAGTAGATCTCATTGTTCTGTGATCTCATCAGCTCACACAAACTAATTTAGGTCAGGATGCACCAGATTTCGATGCTCTTCCAAAATGCATAAAGGGACTTTAGTACATTGAATTAGCAATTTGCAACTTGACAATTAGTCTGGTGTGATGTAATGCCAAATGAGCTAGAAGATACTGGATTGCTGCAGAAATTAATTGTGAGGTAAAGACTAGATTCCAGTTCCTGACCAAATTCAGCTTCCTTCTTCAGAATGGTTTTATCCAAGTAATATCATTACCATTAACACATATAACAAAACTTTCCACTTATGCATAGATCAAGAATGCTTGTGGGGCAATGATGCTATCTGAGATGAGTAAGAGTAGCAGAATTTGTTCCAAAGATTTATTGGAATCTCCCTTTTAATCACGTAAATTAATAGTGGCTATCAGGTACACAGAATTCTCCAGTTCTGAACAAGAACCCCTCACATCTGCTCTCTGCATGTGAAAATCAATTCCAGAAATAAAAAACCAAGGAAGGAGGAGGAAGCAGGAGACCCACCTTTTCCCCAAATCCTCAATTCCCCTATCTATTCCTATAATGACCCAAATTCTCCAGTCCACTTCAGAACTTTTACATTTGCTGTTTTCCTGCCTTTGTGTCACCGTGCAATTTTTTTATACCAACTGTTCAAAACTTAAAAAGTAGAGGTTTTCCTTGTGGGCAAGACTTGGGTTTTCATTTGTTTTCTAAAGAAAAGATTCTCACAGAATCAGAAAATGGTAGGGGTTGGACGGGACCTCTAGAGATCATCCAGTCCAACCCCCCTGCTACAGCAGGTGCCCCTAGAGCAGGGTGCACAGGAACGCGTCCAGGCAGGTTTTGAACATCTCCAGAGATGTTCCTCCCTGGGCAGCCTGTGCCAGTGCTCTGTCGCCCTCACAGTAAAGTTCTTCCTCAGGTTCAGGTGGAACTGCCTGTGCTCCAATTTGTGCCCATGGCCCCTTGTCCTGTCACTGGGCACTGCTGAAAAGGGTCTGGCCCCATCCTCTTGACACCCACCCTTGAGATATTGGTAAGCATTGATGAGATCCCCTCTCAGTCTTCTCTTCTCCAGGCTAAGCAGGGCCAGCTCACTCAACCTCTCCTCATAAAAGAGATGCTCTGGTCCCCTCATCATCTTCGTGGCCCTCCGCTGGACTCTCTCCAGTAGTTCTCTGTGTCTCTTGAACTGGGGAGCCCAGAACTGGACACAGCACTCCAGATGTGGCCTCCCCAGGGCAGAGTAGAGGGGGAGGATCACCTCCCTCGACCTGCTGACCACTCTTCTTAATGAACCCTAGGATGCCATTGGTCTTCCTGGCCACAAGGACACATTGCTGGCTCATGGTGAGCCTGATGTCCACCAACACCACCCAGGTCCTTCTCCACAGAGCTGCTTTCCAGCAGGTCAGCCCCTAACCTGTACCAATGCATGAGGTTATTCCACCCCAGGTGTGGAATCCTGGACTTGCCCTTGTTGAACTTCATCAGGTTCCTCTCCGCCCAACTCTCCAGC
>VZSC01010395.1:29604-54960 GCA_013398225.1 Steatornis caripensis
TCCACCCAGCCAGTCATGCCATCATAGAAGGCTATCAGATTGGTCAAGGAGGATTTCCCCTTGGTGAATGTTGACAACTCCTGATAGTCGTCTTCTCTTGCACGTGCTTAGAGATGACTTCCAGAATGAGCCGTTCCATCACATTTCCAAGGTTGGAGGTGAGACTGACTGGCCTGTAATTTCCCGGGTCCTGCTTCTTGCCCTTTCTGAAGATCAGAGTGACATTGGCTTTCCTCCAATCCTCAGGCACCTCTCCTGTTCTCCACGACTTTTCAAAGATGATGGAGAGTGGCCTGGCAATAACATCTGCTGGCTCTGTCAGCTCATGGGTGCATCCCATCAGGGCCCGTGGCCCATTTCTTTAGGAAGCAGGTCCACAAATGTAAAACCTGCTACCCAACTGCAGGAGTACTGCAAAATTGTAATTGATACATTGAATGAACTTAACGTGACAACAAGGAACCAGTACATTTATAATAGAATTGCAGTCCATCTATGAGACACACAGCTCTACAGATTGGGTAGATTGAGGAATGGTTAGAAAAAATCTGATTGGTATTATGGTAGAATTTGAGGAGTACAGCAGAGAATACAGTATAAACTTTTCAGCAAAACAAGGACTAGCATATGAAATTTGCTGCAAGATTATTCATAAATTATCAGAACTGGGAGGGTGAATCATAAGACAAATTAAAAACAACAGATAATCAAGTGCAATCAAAACTACTAGCTCAGTATCTACTAAATAGTTTCAGTGTCTCATTTGTGAAATTGTTTCAGCGGGGAATATGGACAAAAATCCTAAATACGATTCTTTAACTTCACTGGGCATTAACGCATTTCTTTTATTGTGTATATAGGTTAATTTAAAAACCTTTAAAATCTTTTGAGATAAGTTCTCTCTATGCAAGGAAAATGTTGTTGAAAGAAATATAAGTGTAGACATATGACATATTTAAACAGAACTGATGCTTTTAGTGGCAATTAGATTTTGGGGTTGGTAAGTTTGTTACATAGCAAAGCCAAACAAATGCTGCATCTGGAGAGCATGTTCATACTTAGGAACAAACCCACATCATAGAATATAGTAGAATCCTAAACATATATGCAAATGAGAGAGAAAACTCAGTAATTAAAACATGTGATGACTAATGGAACAGATTTTCTTACTTAGAGAAAGATTCACTGCACAATTCAGCATGGTTAGAAACTCCGAGACAAAGAGGGGCAAGGCAAAAGAGTAACACGCACAGGTAGAAATTGCTTACCACAATTCAGTGAAAATCCACAAAGACTGGAAAATGTACTGTGTAAGTATTCCCAATATCTAATAAGGGAGCCAGGGCCAGTAGGGCTACACAGGCAATTAGGTTAGCCTTGTTGTAATAGAAGTCATAAAAAATATAAGATCAAATAGAAGCAATATCCAGACATTTAACTTTAGGCATCTAGAGACAGCTGAGACCTTGTTCCTGAAAGTATTTATACATACGCTTAATTTTGCAGATCTTAAGAGCTTCATGAGCACAGAGTCAACAGGCTGAGTGGTCTGTGTCTCGAGAATCACAGAAACACAGATTAGTAGGGGTTGGAAGGCACCTCCAGAGATCATCCAGTCCAACCCCCCTGCTAAAGCAGGTGCCCGTAGAGCAGGGTGCACAGGAACGCATCCAGGCAGGTTTTGAACATCTCCAGAGAAGGAGACTCCACAGCCTCCCTGGGCAGCCTGTGCCAGTGCTCTGTCACCCTCACAGTAAAGAAGTTCCTCCTCATGTTCAGGTGGAACTGCCTGTGCTCCAGTTTGCGCCCATGGCCCCTTGTCCTGTCACTGGGCACCAATGAAAAGGGTCTGGCCCCATCCTCTTGACACCCACCCTTGAGATATTGATGAGCATTGATGAGATTCCCTCTCAGTCTTCTCTTCTCCAGGCTGAACAGAGCCAGCTCTCTCAGCCTCTCCTCATAGGAGAGATGCTCTGGTCCCCTCATCATCTTTGTTGCCCTCCGCTGGACTCTCTCCAGTAGTTCTCTGTGTCTCTTGAACTGGGGAGCCCAGAACTGGACACAGCACTTCAGATGTGGCCTCCCCAGGGCAGAGTAGAGGGGGAGGATCACCTCCCTCGACCTGCTGGCCACACTCTTCTTAATACACCCTAGGATGCCATTGGCCTTCTTGGCCACAAGGGCACATTGCCGTCTCATGGGAAACATAAGACCAGTCCACAGAGGCAGATAAGACAAATGGAAAAGAAAAAAAGCCAGGACAAATGCAAAATAACAGAACAGATTTAAATATGTGCATACACACACATATGTATATATACATACACGTATCTATGTGTGTCTACATGTACTTATGTATGTGTATATATGCATGTATATATACTGTCGTGACACCAGGGAATGGAAAAGAAGAAATAGCGGATTAGAAGATTATATGTGTGGTTATAAGTTCCTTGAAAAAAATAACACCAAAGCACAGTTCATTTGAAAACTCTCCATATTGCACAGGCTAGGCCAACTATTATTAGTATTTGCTATAGACTGCAGAATACCCTTTCCAGTTCCTTTTGGTCCCAGTTCCAGTTTTTGCATGGGTAAACCTCCCATACTTTTGTTCTAATCTACATCTTGCTGGATTTAGATCCTACATACTACCCAATTTATTGAAAATCCTGGTAGGTGAGATAGCAAGAATCATCCTAAAAGCAGTGGCAGACAATTTTCACTTCTGTAATGCACATGCAGTTGTATAGCAAAATGCTCATGATCAGATAACTTTTTGGAGCAGCCAGAAATGGTTTAGTTTATTTCATTAATGCCATTCCATTTATAGCAGCTGAAAGTGAGTATCTTCATGCTTAAATTCTATTTTGCACAACTTTACATTAACACGAAATAAAACAAAATAACTTTGCTCAAGTCTAAAATAGAAATTTTATTGTAAGGGTTGCTTTTGAAGTAGTTTTATGTTTGTTCTAAATGACCAGATGCTATCAGTTCCAAAACGTGACTTTGAACATTCAAAGTAAAGAAAGAGCTTTTTTCTATTGATGCCAGCAGATGTGCGAAACCACAAATGATACAAAATTAACATTGACTGTGTTTCTTTATCAGCCTGTGGGCTAGGGCAAGCTCAAGTTCTTACTAGAATGTCATAAAAATATTGAAAATTAGGGCTAGAAATGTTTTACAGAAGTCCTTTATGCCATTCTTTGGTCCAAAGGCAAAATCAGCTACATCTGTATCACTTGTGACATGTTCGTCATATATATTCTTTAAGACCTGAAGTATGAGAGAGACTGTACACCTTTCCTATTCCAGCTCTTCATATTATGATAGAAAACATTTTCTAATTTTCACTTGTTTTCCCTCTGCTATTTGAGATCTTTCACACAAAAGACATGGAGGGAAAAAAATGCCCATCGTCTTTGCAGCAGCATTCAATACATGTGACACTCAGTTCTACTTAAAAAAAAAAAAAGAGAAGAAATTGTTTGTTTTCTGGTCAATAAAAAAGAAAAGCTGTTAAAAAAGATTTAACAGAAAAAGTGTACTCTTGGCTCTCTAAATCTCGTTGAATCATTGTGCTGTCACATGTTGCTACACTGTAGGGATGAAAGCATGTATTCTTTATCATCACTATCTCTGTATTCTGTTATTAATTTTTCAATAGGTAACCAAGACCATTCCAAAAAGGGAGGAAGCAGAGCCTTCCAGTCCTCATGGGGAGGCTATATTTTAGCCAGATTTCCATCTCTGTATTCTGTTATTAATTTTTCAATAGGTAACCAAGACCATTCCAAAAAGGGAGGAAGCAGAGCCTTCCAGTCCTCATGGGGAGGCTATATTTTAGCCAGATTTCCATCTCTGTATTCTGTTATTAATTTTTCAATAGGTAACCAAGACCATTCCAAAAAGGGAGGAAGCAGAGCCTTCCAGTCCTCATGGGGAGGCTATATTTTAGCCAGATTTCCATCTCTGTATTCTGTTATTAATTTTTCAATAGGTAACCAAGACCATTCCAAAAAGGGAGGAAGCAGAGCCTTCCAGTCCTCATGGGGAGGCTATATTTTAGCCAGATTTCCATCTCTGTATTCTGTTATTAATTTTTCAATAGGTAACCAAGACCATTCCAAAAAGGGAGGAAGCAGAGCCTTCCAGTCCTCATGGGGAGGCTATATTTTAGCCAGATTTCCA
The DNA here is from genome assembly GCA_013398225.1 of Steatornis caripensis. Classification (NCBI taxonomy): domain Eukaryota; kingdom Metazoa; phylum Chordata; class Aves; order Caprimulgiformes; family Steatornithidae; genus Steatornis; species Steatornis caripensis. The sequence continues at coordinate 33,805 of VZSC01010395.1, forward strand.
TCTCTGTATTCTGTTATTAATTTTTCAATAGGTAACCAAGACCATTCCAAAAAGGGAGGAAGCAGAGCCTTCCAGTCCTCATGGGGAGGCTATATTTTAGCCAGATTTCCATCTCTGTATTCTGTTATTAATTTTTCAATAGGTAACCAAGACCATTCCAAAAAGGGAGGAAGCAGAGCCTTCCAGTCCTCATGGGGAGGCTATATTTTAGCCAGATTTCCATCTCTGTATTCTGTTATTAATTTTTCAATAGGTAACCAAGACCATTCCAAAAAGGGAGGAAGCAGAGCCTTCCAGTCCTCATGGGGAGGTTATGTTTTAGCCAGATTTCCATCTCTGCGTTCCCCTGAGAAATCCCATTCGCTATTTTTATTGGCAGCAAGGAAAACTTCAAATATTTCTCCTTTTTATATTTATATGCATACCTTACCTTCTTTTAAAGCTCTATTTTAGGATTCTGTTCTCCATCTCACATCCAGGCCCTAAAACTTACAAGATTAGTTGCAACCCTTTTCTTGATATGTTCTTGGATTGAAAGTTTTTACTACAGTAAAGTTGTTCTGACGGTGAAAAAGTCATGTTACATTCATGTTTCAAGTAACTACTGTGGGCAACTGTTTGATGGCACTTGGCTGTAGTTAGCAGCCTGGGTCTTCCTCTTCTTCCTACTTTTGCTCTTTGTTATGCTTTTTCTAAGTCACTTTACTACAGAAAATGAAGTCTCTTAACTCCCATGCAGATGTCCAGGGCTATTTGAGAAGAGCTGAAAATGTGTTCTTAGTTTCAAAATGGCATTCACCTTTCTACTGTATTTTGTCATTGAATAGTTTTCTCCAAAAGTGATGAAGCATTTGATGTTTATCTTTCTTTGTCTTTCATTTGGCAGTCCAATAAAGTTGCTGACACATCCACCACACATTTGAAGTCAATAGTAATAATTGGGCAACTGGTATGTAATCATGTTCTTGGCATGTAAAGAACCATAAATATGTGTCTCCATTGTCTCTGAGATCCATAAAAGGGCAAATAGGCCAACTACTTATGGTAAGATCAAGTTCAAGACTAGTGCTTTCTTGAGCACATTGACTTCATCTGCACTGCTGAGTAGCTGCAGTCCAGCTTGGTATGCCACTTAACCTTGCATCTCTTCACACGTGCACAGAAGCCTCTCATGTGACACCTGGTGAAACATCATGCAGTGAATAACTGCAAGGCTTACTTGAACTTTCCATAAGGCTGTACATTATGGGATGCCAAACTATGTGGGACAGTTGCACTTTTCTCATTAAAACTGATGCTTGTACATGGACCTTGAGTAACTGTTTTACCTTAATCTGCCCAAAGAGGATTCGCGAACCCGAGTCACCTCTCCCTCCTCTTTGGTGGGACGTGACACCGCACCTAGCACCTTCAGGAAGCCTGTGGAGCCTACAGGCCTTAGCTTGTGCCGATCAGCTGGCAGCCAGCCTGGGGTCAGCATGTCTGGAAGGAATATTCTGGTAGCTGAGGCCTTCATCTAGTGTCAATTCATTCAGCAACCAGAGCAATTTAAGTCGGAAGGGACAGGAAAGGCATGCTAACTTCCAAGTTAGATCAGATTGCTTAGGGCATTTTCCAGCTGAGTGTTGAAAATCTCCAAGGCTGAGGATGGATTTCACAGCCTGTCTGGGGCACACTGCCAGTGCTTAAGGTGACAAAAGATATTTTCCGTAATGCTGGTCATGCTGTATTTCCCATATTTTATCTTGTGACCATCACATCCTGTCCTTCAGCTCTGCACTTCTCATAAGAATCTGGCTTTGTTTCTGCAACTCCCTTCTCTCAGATTCTTCAGCCTCACCTTGTGTGCCACGTGCTCCAGCCCTGTCTTCCCTCTGCCACGCTCTCCGCAGTTTGTAGACATCTATTATACCAGGATGGTGGGAGGGTTTGAAACTGGCCAGAGTACTCCAGCTGTGGTCTCCTGAGTGTCAGGTAGGTGGGATTACTCCCTTGATCTGCTGTTTACACCCTAAGAGAGCCCAGACTTGTTCTAATGTCCCTCACCTCTTGCCCTTGTGATCCTTACAGAGGTCCTCTGGTAGTCACTGCCTCTGTGGCCAATCACTGTGCTATGGCAGGCCCATAACTTCAGTGATTCCAGCTGGGTTTGCTCCACGATGATCTCTAGTACCCACTGCTGGGATAACTTGAATTTCACAATCCTGGGCCTGATGGTTGGTGTGTCTGGAGCTGAAGTCTTTTTCATTTTTCCACTTGTTCCTGGAAAAGTAAAGATAGGAAGAGTGCTTATTCTTTCTTATTTCCATATTCTATACTGCTGCACGCACCAGCCACTTAAGAAACCAGTATTCTAGTTTTGCAGCTGTTTGAGCGAGGATGCGGTGGGCTCATTCCTTGTAAGACAGGACTTGCATCAAAGCCTTAAGCTGTGGAACTTAAAGTATAGGTTTTCAAAGCCGTCTCTAAAGACTCCCATCACTTCACTATCATATGAAGTCTGGGTAAGTTTGAAAATGCCAAGATGTTTAAAAACAAAATCCAATATCCAAAACAAAGAAAAAGACTTTACAAAAGTGTTTTCATTGTTTTTAAGTTTGACAGAGCCAACTTTCATCCTAGTTTGATTCTGTCCCATTGTTGACCTCAAACGTATAAGGCAGCTAGTTCACTTCATGAAAGGTTTGTGAAAGGCTTGGAACTAAGTTTGGTAATAAATATAAAAAAACCTTAAGGCTGATTTTTTTACACAATAAAATGTTCTCTATGGATCTGTCCTTTATAGAAATCAATGCAATAACAGCTTATTGAGGCTTGTTCTAGAAGAATCTCATTTTGGAGGAGAGGATGAGTTTCTGTGATTGCTTGATAGCAGGCTTCATTATTTGGATTTATTTTCTATTGAACTTCTTTATGTTTTAAATGGTTTAATTACATTACTTTTAAAAATTTCTTCCTGTACCAATTGAGTTTTGAAGTCTCTCCACGAGCCAATAAGCCTTATTTTTTCATGTTTATTGTTTCACAAGAAGAACTGTCTGCTTCAGTGAACACACGGGGATCTTGGTGAAATCAGTGGAAATTTTGATTTTCAGTACTACTGAAAATCTGGTCATAATGAGCACATGCAGCTGTCATGTAAGACCACTGGAGTCTATGTAGTTGCTCCAGGAGAGAGTCTCACCCATAATAAACCTGCATAAGCATTAGGTTTTTTCTACTACTATTTATATTTTTTAGAAAAAGAAACTTCTGAAAAAAGAAACTGTAGAAAAAGAAAATGAGAGTAGGTTTTGCTTAAGTGCAAAATTTAAATCTTCTCTGTCTTCTCAATGTCACAAATTAACCAAATGTTAGAGTGTCCAAGAAAATTCTACCTCCTGTCTGGCAAAAAAAACCTTTACAGTAAGAGCATTCAAAATGTTTTTTACATTATACATAGCAGAACACAGATGCAAGATGTGATATTGACAGTGCCTCATTTTACCCGAAAAATCTTGTACAAATAGTTGTAGTTTGGGTGTATATTCATAGTTATTGTGCCTCATAAAGCCTTTCTTCAGAAGCTTTTTTGCTACAGGCCTGAACATGAAGGCGTATAGTAAAATACTCTGGGCTCCTTAAAACACAGCCCTGCAGAAACTCACCAGCTCAGCTGATACATGTTGTTTTCAAAAATAACTTAAGCATTCAGGGGCCTAAATCTTATTATTCTCCACTCAAGGCTTAAGTAGCTTTTGATCCAGTGTTCAATTTAGATATGTAAAACCATGGATAGTAGTTCTGCGTCCAGTAAGAGGCCATGGACCATGCTGACATCCAGATTCAGTTCTGTATCATACCTTCCATCCAAAAGAAACATTCTGGATAAGTATCATCATTGGTATTTCAAAATGGTGGAATAAAATTTGAGTTACTTGAGACATTAGTGACTCAGTCAGAGCCAAAAACATCTAGTCTTAAACTAAGTGCCCATTTCTGTACTGTTTCAATACAAGCTAAGTAGAAATACCTTTGCTCACACTTGTACTGCAAACAACACAAGAGGCAGATCCTGGTAAGGGTGGTGTTTGTGCCTCTGGAACCACTGGACCAGCAAATTTCTAGTCTGTTGAGGCTCCAAATACACACCTTTCTTTTTCCTTTCCAAAAGCAATAACACCAATCTAATTCAACTGTACATAGCTGTCTCTATCTCAAAGAACAAAGCTCTAGTTTTCATTAACCAATGTTCAGCTCTAGAAAACACTCCCAAATGGAGTCTGACAAACTGGAACGATTGATGCAGTTTCCATCTTACAGCTTTATGTAATTGCTTAGCAGGTCTTCTCAACTGACAGGTCACAGTGATTTTTCAACCTTTTCACATCTTATAAAATGCTAGCCCTGAGTTGTTTCCAAGATAGGTAGCAAGAAACTTAAGCTAGTGCCACTTACTTGAACGTGGTTCCCTCCAAACTCCTCTAGGGATAAGGAGACATGACAGCTCACCTGCTTCCATTGGAATGACTTCCTGAAATGAAAAATGGTTAAGTAGATTTTTATGCCTGTTTTTGTTTTAATTTAAGCCTGAGGTTTGAGCCCTGAAACATCCTTCAGAGAGTAAAATCTGCAGGAGCAGACGTGTCTGAGAATTTTGAAAATACTCTGCAACAATGAAAAAGCATCCTTAATTTTTTTCCTAGGAGGGGTGACCCCTGATATTTTAAATGCTTCACTAAAAATACAGGAATTTGCTACAAATTATCAATACCACTCCTATATAGAATTTTAGTGTTTTCAGTCCCAGGCACTTAGTAATTCAAGTTTTTCAGTAATCAGTAGTCCTTCTCTCCTAAGAAGATCATTAATATCTTCTTTATCACAGGAAAAAAAGAAGAGGTTTTTTCCCAATACAGATAATCTATTTGATGTTGCATAACTTCCAGTAAGAAAAAAGAAAAGAAAATGTATCAGCAAAGCAGACCCCCCCTCTTCCTGGATTTAAAGTTTCATTCAGTTCACAGAAGCTCCCTATTCTTCACATTTCTATGATTCTTCATTTGCTTTTGCTTACTGTAATCCAAGAATACAGAATTCTCTACCTAAGTGTCACAGGGGGAGAGCTTGGGGTGGTTTTATTTATGTCTTACAAATATATTGTTTCCATGTGACCTTCTACCTCACTTTTCTCATTGCAAATTCTGAAGAACTGTTGAAAATTAATTGCCAGATTGTTCTTTCTTTGGGTACCAAACAGCCATGTCAAGGAGATTTCAGGAAGAATGAAGTTAAACAGTCCTAAGAACATCACATTTACAGTTTCTGGATTTTTTTTTAATTCATTTTGGAAATTAAGAGGTAATTAATGCATTAATGCATTACTTTCCCAGTAAGTATTCTGCAGTGACATAAAAGCAAATGCATGTTGGCAATATAGTCCTTTTAGTGATTCCTATCCTGAATAATCTTTCTTTTGGATGAAATATGAAACTTCCTTTTTCACAACTTCTTTACACACACACAATGTGTTCATCTGAAGAACCCTAAATAGCTTAAAATTAGAAAGAATGTTTTGTTCCAGGTACTCCTTCTAGAGACATTTTTTCCAAACAAATTAAAGCAATCATGCACTTTAAGGCTCAGTCAAATCTGAATTTAAACCACTGTCAGCTTGGCCACCTGAGCCTGGAAGATGCTTCTGCACATTAAGCATCCTCAAGGGCTCTTCAAAATACTGGCCACCAACAAAAAATGGCAGAAATTCTGAAACACATTTTATTTTCTGATCGTATGTGCGATCCTTCTCCCAGAAACCTCTTCAGCATTAACAACACTGTGGCAATCAACTATGTATGTTAAATATAACTTCTGAGCAATATCCATTGCTAAAGCCTCCATATTCTCCTTTGCAGAATTACAAAATTACAATTTACACAACTTAGCTGAAGTCATAACAAGAGTACAAAGTTATGTCATTGAGCAAATTTTATGAAGAAAAAAACACCCTGAATGCAATCCAAAACATATTCAAATCTACAGATATATGAAAGATGAATCCGTTGTTCTAATCCTTCCATAGTTGTTTTTCCTCCATGAAACAGTAATGTACATCATAGATTAGAGTCTGTATTTTTGCTGAATATACAATGCGCTGTGTGCTTGCCCAGCATCCAACCACCATGTAATGTGAGAACTCAGCTTTGAAATGTTTTCTACTGCCATTCTGATCTTTCTTTTGGTTTCCTCTGTAGGAGTGAGAGAGCTGCTTCTCATCTTCTCATTCAAATGAAGGCCCCTTCACAGCCACCTGAGGCCAAAAGAGGTTTTGCCGTTAATGTTACTGGGTTTTGAGCATGGCCTCTATCTAAGAGCTTACTCATCTTGCCAGCTTACTTATTTGCCTCTCCTCCTCAGCTGCTCTCTTTTTCCTCACCGAGTTAGGTAATTTGGAGGCACTTAAGAAAAAAAGATTCTGTATGCTTAGAGAATGAGAACATGGTAAATAATTAATACACTGATATAAAACTTTACTTGTCTTGCTCACTATGTAGACAGAATACAGAAATATTGCTGGACATATTTTGTTGCAAATGACCCATTTGTTAGAACATTTAGGGCAAAGCAGAGATAATTATCACCAGCAGAATTATAGACACAGCAAATTGCATAGCTTCTCTTTTGATAGCTTCTGAATAAATACCATCCTAATAATTAGCCAGAAGAGTATTGACAAGGGCCTGACTTGGCATGTCTGGGCCATGTAAGCCCTTATTATAGGAATAATCTACAGTTATGTGGTGAAATAATTAGGGTTCAGCTGTTCCTGGAAGCCTCTGCCAGAAGAACTGGGTGATTTAGCAGTGCACCCCCTCTCTTAGTTGGTGCTTCTGAAAAGTTATCAATTCTCCAGAAAGCCCAGAGGACACAGATCTTCCTCTCCCACTTTCATGTAACTGTATGTAGTGCTTTACTGCTAGTAAAATCAATAAACACAGGTGGGCTGGACTGTGGGCCAGGGACATCTGCTGGAGGATGACCTGGCTATACCACCTCACTCTCAAGGTTGTGTGTGAGCTCTGATCTGACATTTTTGTTCTAAGGAAGCTCCTGCTAGCAAAATATACAGGAGAATGTCTACTTTGTGTTTCCAAAGAGGTTAAATAATGTACTAGATAACGATACAGACTTGCATAGTTTTGGACTGCCCCAAAGCCAGCAGGCAGGCAGTTGACTATGGCATTTTGCAGGTGCAAATATCATTACTTTAAAGGTTGGTTGGCGTTAAGAGAATCAGAAACTTAGCTACAGGTGCTTATCAGCAGCGTTTGCATGCTTTTATATAGAGAAGGAGACAATAGAAACAGGAAGGCCTTAAAGGTTGAAGGTACAGTATTATTCATGTTTTACAGATGTTGCAGCAGAAAAGATTCCATTCATTAAGTATTTACCTTAAGTAAATACTTAAGTGCATGTTAGTGATTGGAAACTGATCAGAGACTTCTTAATTGCTTGCCACACTCATGAACTATCCTCCTTTCCTAACTTAGTTACGATCCTGCAATAGGACAGGAAGGCTACATGTAACATTTCCACATGGATCTAAGAATGATGTGGTGTCTAGAGGACTGAACAATGGCATTGATGACTGTATTACAATCCTTTTAAGATTATTATGGTATCTTTCATTATCCTCAGGGAATACTTTTTGGGGACTAGTTCTACCCCTGCTGTTTCAACAGAAACACTGACTCGAGTTCTGATCTTCTGGATTATGCACATTTTTTAAAAATCTCTGCATAGTTGAGATACCTGGAAAGCTGTGATGGTACACATACAACACGAGTGATAAGGTTTGCAGTGGGTGGGAGCCAGCCAGAGAGCTTGTCGTTGGGTGGTTAGCAGAGATGTTTATCTTCAAGGACATTTGGAAAGGAGGTTAAAGAGGAAGCTCTGAATATAAGCCAGCATCTCTGAATAACTGATCATTTTGCAAGTAAGGATTTAAATATAACTTGCTGTACACTGGGATTGACAGTTACGGGGAAAGGTCTCTACAGCAATGACTCAAGCCAAATTAGACAAATACATAGTGAATTGAACTACAAGTGAAAGGCTGTTGCTCTGACAATATTAAATACTGGAACTTCATGAGAGCATGAGAAAATGTGCACTGCTCTTATGACCGGAAAAATCAGAAATGAAGGATCAAGTTTGTTTGCAAGAGTTGGTATTTCACTTCTGTTCTGAAGGAAGTTTATGACACCATGAATATTACCTCCTTCATCTTCCATTTTACATGCATCTAGGTGAGACACTTAAAGCTACCTCTTTATAAATGGTGCAGGTAGCCCGCTGGGATTTTCAAAAGCATGTTGATGCCTAACTACCATGGAAGTAATTTGGACTAGGCTTTAAAAATCTTAATAAGTGCTTGTCTTCTTGATTAGGTATCCAAATACAAATGTCTCATCAAAGGGATTTAAGACTTTTCTTGCCATAAGTCAGAAGAACTTAGGTGTTCACTGTAAAATTGTCAGAGCTGGCTAGTGGAACTGGAGCATTAGTTCTGTTCTGAGAAGTGATTGATGTACCTGGAAACTTAGCATTTTTTGACACAAGTGACTAAATGAATAGAAGCCAGTTTGCACATCACAATCCAAGTCCAAAGCTGGGTTATTTCCTTTGATCCAAACCTTAACGCGAGTTGAAAAAAAAATGTATATTCTGATAACCCAGCCCTGAGTCACTTTTAAAAAAACATGACATTATTTTTGATTTTACTTTTGGATAACTACACCTTCTGTATACCAGGATGTCAATCATTGCATCCAAAGATGTTACTCAAAATGGCTTGTGAGTCTGCCTAAACTCTCCAGAGTTCCAGGAGGCCCCTTGTGGCTGAAAAATCCCTTGAGCGACTGTAGCTCTGCTCTGGGTACACCTAGGGCTGATAGGCAAATAGTTGAAACCTAACTCTCAGCTAAGTGCCTCCAGGATCTGCAAACAAAGCACACATGTTTATAACATCTAACTCACACAAGACTGGGCCACATGCTGAAAGGGTACAAAAATCTTCTGAGTTTTTGGCCTGGAAATTGAAAGGTTTTAGTCCAAACTAAACGTCATACTCTCCTCTGCCTGAAAACAGTTGAACATGCTTATCCCGGGACTGCACATCAGTGATCTGGCTGTGCTCTAGAAGAAAAACAACTCTCTATCTTTCCTGTTAAAGCTACACAAGATGCGCTGGATTAACAAAGAGTACAAACCAAAGGAACCTTGACATCATCTCTGGCCTGTGCTCCCACACCTTCATGCTACTTTCCAGTAGCTGAAACACTGCACAACCGTCACTTCAGGATGCAGACAGCAGATTATTTTTCACTAGACTCACTGTTAACATCCAGGTTAACAAAAAGCCTTACTTCCCATAGCAGCATATGTGAACAGACCTGTACGTGATCCAAACAGCAAATTTCACAAGAAGGGGAATCACATTTCTTCCGTTCCACCCCGCCTTACTCAAAGCAGGCCTACTTCCTCATATCACAACGTTGAAGTAATCTGGCAGAGCTTGTGTTTCTGCACTGCACCAACAGCCCTGCTCAGTGACATACATCAGATCAATGCCAAATGGAAAAGAAAATGGCTGTGGCTCAGCACGTTTGAAAAAGCCTTCGGCAGCTGTGATTTTCTTTCCTTTGAACGTAAGCGGAGTCCATTTTCCATGCTGGTTTATTCTTTGGCCTCCCCACTGAGTCTGCTCTAAGGAAGGTTCACAGGGAGTATTAGTGTTTGGAAACAGGGAAACAGGACTTGGAGATAGGAAGAACAGTAAAATGAGTTCCTCAGTTTTTATCAAGTTTTCTACTTCTTGAGAGAAAATTTTGAACTGCTTTGAATTTTATTGAAATCCTGATTATAATGAGGGATACATCCTCATTCTTTTGATCTAATGTGGCCGAAAGCAAATTTAAATATTAAGTATACCTAGGGACAAAGTAGGGATTTCCACTGTTTTTTCTGCCCTTCTCATTCAAACTTTACTACCATTCTAAAATATGATATAAGCAGTTGTCCCACTTTTATTCTAACTGGTACAGAATATCTGTTTTCTGCTTTTCTAGCAATCACATATATGAAAGACTATCAGTAAGGCTCATATTCTACTTTCACTATACCGAATGTATTTTTTGTTATAAGCTCATTTAGATCATAGCTAAACTCCAGTGGAAACGGGGTACGTTTTTACCACGATTTTAACAGAAAGCACTTCAGTCACTTCTGCATCTTCAGAGTCCTCTCTTTGCTCGCCACCGGTACAAGTGCTCCTGGAGGGAGCTCCAAACAGACTGCAGCCTTCAAGAGAGGTGGTGAAGGCTTCACAGGCCCATAACATCAATGCGACTGGACTCTTAACTTCTACTGTTCCTCTGAAAGGCTTCTCACCTGACATGAATAAATCGGTTTATTAAATGAAATAGGAAAAAAAAAAAAAGAGGCGTAAGTCTTAAAATCGCATTTAACACATTGTTTTGTTACTGAGGACAGTAGAGCGACAATTTTACACATTAGACATTTTAATAATTTCTCACATTAGATATAAAAATAGGAGTTATGATTAGGTAGGGAATTTGTGTTTCTTTAAAGGTAAGGATTAACACTAAAAGAGATTCTCTTTCTCCTCATGACTGTTGGTGTGATGAGTATCCAGACAACGCAGTTTATAAAGTCCCACACTACAGTTCCAAATCTTAGTGCTTTCTCTCAAAGTCATGGGAACTTGTCCAGAAATGAAAGCCTACTGTCTGTTCTGTCTGTATCAGGCCCACAAACGTGCTTTCAAATTGGCACATAATTATTTCCCTATGTTTCCCAAGCTACCAGTTTTCCAGAGTGTGCTGTCAAAATTCCAAACACCTACCCAACTTCTTAATATATGAAAGCTTTATATATTTGCGTATTTCGGAACAGCATCTAATTGCTAAACATTCACTCAAGCTTCCCTTTGTCTTGAATTTGAATTCAGCTGTCACTCAACATATTTTGAAATGCATTGCAATATGAGCAAGTAGCACTGATCAGGATCAGACATTATTTCTGCCTTAATCTGGGTGATACTTTGTCATTAACTTTTGCAAAGATGCACTGACTTTAGTTAATGCAGTACTGATGTTCATTTGCTTGCAGTCATGCACCGTAATGGTTTGATTAGACCTAGGGGGTGGCTGCTTGATGACAAAACCCCATTGATTACACGTGGTCTGCTTCTCATTTCCAGTCAAGCTTTCTGTCTTGAGACATGAATAGTTTCATTAATTAGGTGAACTAAACACGTTGACAAGCATTCAAGCTAGTCCAGTTCTGGCATAATAGTCCCAGTATTATGGATTCATTCTCTGTAGTCAATGAAAATTTGGTTATTCATTTAAATGAAAACAGGATCAAAACCTACTGGTGTTCCTTTTATTTGATTATGCTCCCAGAATACATCCAGTACAATTTCCTCCTACTTTTAGAGGCTGTTATGCTTCACAAGGAAAGACACCAATTACTTATTCCAGATGTTAAAATCCCTCCTGCCCTGATAAAGAAATCTAAATAACAAGAACAGAACATGACTAGCTAAAACCTAGAGCTTTAAAAAAAAGTTCTGTATATAAGTCAAAATAGTAAGAATTTACATGGAGTCTTCTATGAAGGATGCAGTTGTTTAATAACTGATCAACTGTGCTAAATACTTGGAAAAACTGAAGTCAAATCTTCAGGACATTTCATTGCTCTGTTGACACTGCTCAGCATTTGTCTTATCTTGCACTCCTTCTCAGTAACCAATATCTTTTTTTTTTTTTCCCCATTCTGGAGATGCATTTTTAAGTCTTTTTGCCAAATTAGGGACATAGAGCATTTTTAGATGCTACCCTTAGTCCCAAGATTAGAATCAGTGGAAGAGGCCGTCTTGTGACTGTACCAGCACTGGATGTTCCTCTCAGGGAGCAGCAAGAGCAGGTCCACTCCCCAAAGGAGGACAAGCCTTGACCTGGGGGTGAGCACAGCCCAGTGGCCTCCCCTGGCAGGACCAAGGCAACGACAGGCCCTGTTGACAGTCCAGGGATGATCAGACAAGACAAAATACTAAATCCGGTGCAGGGTCCATCCAGAAAGTCCAGTCAGAAACAGCAGAAGATGGGACTAGAGACAAAGCGACCCATAACGCAGGTTTCAAGGTCCACCCAGGAGATGAGGATGGAGACAGGAGTTGCCCAGGCCCGAGCCGAAATGCTTTGATGTAAGGCAAAGATACATTATCTTTTTTGAATTGTGGACTCACACTGTGCTTCATATGACCTCTGAAATGTAAGTGTAGCAAAGCCCCTTTGCAGACATTTTGATTTTCAAATGATGATGACAGCAATACTTTCTCGTGAAGGATGAAAAATTACTGGACGCTTAAGTGCTGCCATGGTGTAATTGATCTATCTCAGAAGTTGTTTCAAAGCACTATTTATTGCCATTGTGTACACTGATCAAGAAAATAATTCTTTGGATTTTATTTCTCATGTATTCATGGGGGCAAGTGAAGACCACAGAAATGAGGAGCACTGAAAAAAGAAACCTCGCTTACCGTGGTAGAAAAGCAGGTCATATTTGAAATTTGGTCACTCACTTCTCAATACTTCTCTGAAATTCCATGCTGCCTTCCTTCACAAAATTATGGAGAGAGGAATACTTAGGACAGAAGAAAAAAAAAAAAATCTATCTTTTGAAGTCTATTTATCCAGAAATACTTTTATGCTCACCCTCCTCCTTGTTAGCAGAAGGTTGAAAACAGAAGGGATTTTACAAAACCATTGTAGTGGCTTTTGGTCCTTGCTCCACTGTTGCTCTTGGTCTTGATCACAACCACCATGTAGAAATCAGAATTTCCTTCATATAGAGAGAACTGCTCAGTGAGATTTAATATGGGGCCAGAAAGGGATTTTCATGCCTGTGTCTCTTCCAGCCTTCACAAAATACAGCTGCCCTGCTCATGCAGGCTTCAGTTTTACACTGGTTATAAAGAAATAATTTAATTTTCAGCAATGAACCTAGATTGGGCCTGAGCTCTCAGAAGAGATTGTTACTATAAACATTTATTTCTAGAAGTTTAATTTCTGTTCTGCAGCAAAATTCCTAGGGCAGCCATACTGAAAGGGTTAAAGACCCCCAACCCCCTCCTCCCCAGATTATTTCTTGCTTACAAATAAAGAGATTTGCATTGTCCATATTATGAATAGTTTTATTGCTGTCTGACATTTTGTAATACATTGTTACCATTCCAGTCTTTAATAGGTAGACTAAAAAAATAAACCATAGATCTAAAAGGACACAGTATTAGTTTAACCCATAATCAATACAGTGACTGATTCAAAGTATGCTACACAGGCACTTTACAAAAAAGGAAAAAGTAATTTAAATCCATGTTTCAAGGATATTTAACTTTAAATTCCAAAGGTTACTTCTAAGAAACTCAGCTACCCACAGAGCTGCTAGTGTGACTGTTTTCAAACAAAAGGTCACCAAGAGATTCTGTGTATGGCTGTACTCATATGTAATATTTCAAAGCAGTAATCCTCTCTTGTGCTTAATGAGACATCACAAACAATATATTCTTCATTCGAAAAACATGTGCAATACTCAATGCAGAAATCAAATTCATTTTTAAAGTGTAACACAAGTATAACCAAATACGTACACTATATACAGGGTGTTAAAACATTAATAAGGCTACTTAGTCTTGTAAATCTGGTGTATGGTACAGATAGGACACACACACCCACAAAAGATGTTGTGGATATTCCCATGAAAGTCCAAATCTAAGTACTTGCAGAAACATCCCAGCTACTTTTAACACTCTGTTGGACTTCCAAACTGAAGCAGAAGTTATTTCTAAAGTAGTTCCACTCTAGCTGTATACAGTTTCTAGCATGGAGAAGTTATTTCTGGAGAAGATAATTAGAAATTACTGCTTGATTGGCTTCTGGACAATCACATTTCTCACTGGTGTTAACATCTGCATGACTGTGCATGCCGTATATTCTTTTATACATACATAACAAGAAAACATAAACCCACATCTTCTAGTAGGAAAAGGCAAACTTTCCTAATAATACATTTTCTTTAGGAAACTTGATTGATATATACAGTACATTAAAAAAAAGCCTTCACAATTGTCAGAATACAAAAATATGAGTTCAATATCTTTTTATAATTCAAAACCTAATGATGAAAAATCCAGATATCCTGAGACAGGTATGTACTGTGCACCTAATTTACCAATGCCAGTGTACTACTGGAGTACAATTAGAAAAGCACTACCTGCATTTATCAACAAGTACAGAGATAAAATACATAAGGCAATGCATTAGCTTGAGAAACTCTCCTCTTTTCATAACGTTGAACAAAAATGGTGCAAAATTTGCATAAAATGCTGGCAGACATATCCATGAAGTAGCTGTAAAGAATACCAAACAATATGTATATACACTACAGTTACTGATTTCACAATTTAAATGAAAATAAATGAAAGATAATTTCCTTTTTTTGAGCATCATGCTTAACCATGATGTGTATACTCACATTCTGGCAGTTGTCTTAAATATATATATATATATATACACACACACTACATCTGACAATGAATTAATAAAACTAAAAAACACTGTTGTTTGCTTGCGAATTTCTCTGGGTAAAAACAGATCAATAAAACTGGTTCAGGTTTCTCCATTAGGGGATTCTAACAAATGAAATGAAGTATGATTACTATAAATCCTTGTCAACTTAAGTTTAATTGTTTTGGCTCTAAAACAGTGGAAGAGCAGTTCTGACCACTACTGACTGCATTAAAACAAACAAATACAAAGCAACCTGAAAACCTGACGCATTTGTGAAAACCCACTGAGAACTATCTGAAAAGACACTAATGATTGCAACACTCTCAGTGGACATAAAATTGGTTGGTCAGTTCAGCTGATAGCAGGAATATTTACTTTACAACAGATACCTAAACACAAAAATGTTTGACACTGAGAAACTGGAACTAGACTTAATCTATGCTCATTTCATAGATTAAAGGCTATTTAGCATCCTGTTATTCATAGATGATGGTTACAAAGAAAGGCCAAACATCATCAGCTCTACCTTAAAAGCAAAATCTGTTTTCTCCAAGCATGAACCCTATAGCAACTTGGCTGTTCTTTGGCCCTTAACCTTCCCTTCCCAGCTGTTAAATCTCCTACACATCCCCCATAGACTACCACTGAATTATTGTAGTAATGTATATCTCTAGCTCCTTGAATTTATTCCCAGAAGAATTACACTTGTCTTGGATGGAAAAGTAAAAAATACATGCAGAATGCTTTCCCTAAACGAGTACAACACATTGTCATAAAAATAGGCTGCATAATCTGTTGCTGTAGAAGCAAAGATTTAACAAGCTATGGGTGTGCTACAGTTCTTTTAAATCATCACTCTTGGTCATCTCTTCTTGTCATCTGTGAGTCTAAAAATTTAAGGGAGGATAAACATACTGTGATGAGAATGGATTTTTTTTACCCTGCAAGTGGTAATTGCATAAGGAACAAAAACACCCGCTATATATACACCAAACAAAAGAAATAGTTTTAATAATAAGCATATGTAAATTTATAATTTAAGAATGGGCTTCTTAAATGTCCACTTAATGTTATCAAAAGCTGTGAAAACAGGGGGACAAGAAAATCAGTTTGAAAAGCTGCACAATGTTTCAAGTGAACACTGGCTTTTGAAGAAAATGATGAGAAATTAGGCACCCACTTTCCATAGACAGTCAGCACGACATTTACGCCCAGTGTCCTCTGGAAATCCTATCTTTACATGCTACCTGTAATCCCAGAACACCAGGGCTTGAGTTTCTGAACTCCTTTGATATCAGGCTAAATAGATAATTTATTTTGCAGTATGGGTCACCAATGAAGCTCATAGTGCTGACTAAGTTTTTGAAAACTTTCTCTAGAGTGTGGAAAAAAAGAATATAGACCCAAAAATTAGATACAAAAACAAGAGGTCAAGACTTCTGATGCATACTCAGGAAATGAGTGAATGAATGAGCTAAAGAATTTGGTGCAGTGACTGGCTTATAATTATTTGTCCCTCGAGGTTTACAAATGTCTATCACCCCATGCTTTCAAGAACAAAACGAATTAGACAATTACCATAGTATACAGGGAGACTGTTTTGGCGTATTTGCACTCCTGCCGTTTTCAATGCAATAAGAAAAAGCGATGACTAGTTACAATAATGAGTGAGCATGCAACAGATTTTGCCCTCTAGGTTATATTGTATTATACAGGATGAGCAGCTCCATGCAGCTGACAGCTGACTTGCCTCGTAGTGAAAAAAAAATCAAAACTCACGTGGGCAAATCTCACAGGAAGATGCGAGCTTGCAGCCGGGGCTGACAGCTGCACCATCCTTGGCATGAGGAGGTTAGGGCTTTTCCGTAATCCTGATGTCTGAACAAGCAGAAACTGAAACATTTTTGGTGCTTTTGCCTGGAGTGGGAATTGCCCTAACCAATACTGCCTCTCTGAGTAAAACACATCCAAAAGTATGAGATTCTGACTAGAAAAGCAACTACAGAAATCATGACTCTTTCTTAGGTACAAACATTAGGTCATCCTAGACAAAAAGAGTAAGTTTCTCAAGAGCAAAACTTTGTTTTCTGGTTTTGTTTATGGGGTTTTTTAAATCAAAAAAATTATAGTCCCACAGCTTCCAGTAACTATGAAAGAGTGTAAACTTCAAAGCACAAATGCAAAACTGTTACTGAAGTGTTGATTATTGCATGTCTTTGTCACAGTTTAAGGCAAACATTCTATATTTAAGGTTGGACCAGTAATTGGTATGGCTACATAAATATATACATATCGAAACTCACATATATGCACAAACATATATATCTGTGGATATATAAAAATATTTATTTTCTTAGCAAAGTTAAAGTCTGTGTAAAAACATTAAGAATACTGAAAAAGGTAGGAGCTCTAATTCCTCCTTTGGAGAAAAGTAACAAGTCCCCTAAGTATCCTGTATAAAAACCACTCTGTGCAAGAGTACAGCTCATTTTGAATTCTCACTTACTTCATTGTGGATTAATATATTTGCTGAAGATTTCATAAATAATTAGATAACATGCAACAATTATGTTGTGAGGTTTGATTGCTACAGCATAACGATATGCCGCTGTTGTACAAAAAATAAATTTTATTCAGACAGTGTATGTCCTGCAATAATAGAATGCATAGCTCCTGCTACAAGTAGAACTGTTTCAGAATACAGCTTTTGTTTTAATGTGTTCACATATGAAACCTCATTTAGGGGCATGTTCTCTGAAAATTCTTTGGCCAAAAGAACAGCCAAATGCAGATACATTTTCCCTGGGCCCTCTAAATACTCAGTACAATTTCAAAATAAATCTGTAACAATCACCACTCCAAAGAACTGAAATGCTATAAAAAACCCGTTCTGACAACACACGGGAAACGGTAGCATGAAGCATCAAACCCTGAAACTATGCTTCAACTTAAACCCCGGACATTTCCAGTTAAACACAACAATCCTGCCTCATCCTTGCCTTATGTAGATTTGCTAGCATAGTACTATACAAGAATATGCACAGCATGGGAAAACTCTGAAATGCAGACGCACAATAATGTAAAACATCCATTAGGCAGAGTCTGAAATTCAGTCTTACCTATGCATGAAGATCAGACTTACCTTTCTCCTCCTTCGTTACAACGGCAACTGAAAAAGCGCAAAACTTCACCTCATATGCCATACAGGTACTCCTTCTAAAGGAGTGTGACAACAAACTGCTTGAGACATGGCTGAGTTTACTGATTACAAGCATACGTTCATAGCAGCAGTCTGCCTGCAGCCATTAAACATGGTTCTGAGAAGAGTTTTCCATCTTCAAACCTTACTTACATTATATCCTTTAAACAGTAACATCATCGTTCTGAGAAATTATGACGGCGACAGGAAAAAAGGGGTTATCAGTGCAAAGGGCCCCATATGAAGTGCATGCTCGTTATCAAGCCTAGTTTACCTAGGCTTTTATTCCTTCCACAAGAACACATTCTGTACAGTGTACAAATGAAGTCATTCTCTCTGAACAAGACATTTGTTTTCAAGCTGCTGGCTATACCTGTCGCGTGGCTGAACAACACACATCAAATGAATCCAATTCCAGCATAAAATTCCCAAGGAAGATTCCTGTTCTACTAGTGTAAGGCCAGAGTGCACAGATTCCAGAAATGCTTTTTGGAAGTCATTTTTCAATGCCAATAGAGAATATTTAGGGTATTTCTTTCTTTATCCTGAGTAAATGGGGGTTTTATTTATCAAAGGCCCAGGCACATACTGCTATAGTGCAGTTAGATTTTGTCATATAGTCCCAGTATCCTGAAGGCCATTACTGGATTATTTTCTGGAGCAGTTCTCTTCATTCTTCTCCAACAGGCGGTGGTGGCTGGCATAGTTTGTATAATCTGACAATGACAAAAAACAAAGCAATTGTTATTCTGAGAGCTTGGTCGTTATTAAAATGAGTAAATGTAAGGAACACAAACTAAATCTAAGTCTTCCTGTACTGCAAAACAAGAGGTACTGAATTCAGTTTAATAATATTGATATAAAACCAGGAAAATCTTATTCATCAGCACAAATGTTTACATTGAAAGTGGTATCATTAAAACATACATCTACCAGCAATCTTACAAAGATATTCCAGTTTAGACAAGTTTTCATATTTCTGCACTGAAGACCCCATTCTGGAGGAGCTAAGTCTCCACTAATCCAATTACCAGCTGTTGCTCTGAATTTCTAAATTGGAAAAAGCTGTTCAGTGAATGCAATTGCCTCCATTTTTGTTTTGGCACAATCAGACCTCACTCTAACACAGTTCTCCATAAAACTGATGCCAATGAAGAACCTCAGGCAGATGTCAGACATGTGACACGCCAGCGTGAAGCTTTTAAGCTCTCTCCCCCCAGTTTCTGCACATATGAAGTAAAGACCAGTAAGATTTGGTTCACATGATTACCTCAGCACAGACTGAAATAGCCACTCCCTCATTTATAAAGGCTTTTGAACTTCTATTAAACCCTTTTGCATGGACTTGGTTATTAGCAAGTGTGTGAAAGTTTCCCCTAATGTTAGGAATACTGAAAATAAACAGCAATGATTCTGACCTCAGGCTCTCTGTTCTTTAAGTATGTCCAGCATACAGTATCTCCCCTGCAACCATAGCAGTTAGAACCAGCAATAGACATGATCTCATTTGGAGATTACATATTTTCGTCAGGGAAAGTGAATCATTGAAGGAATAGCAAACAGATGAGACCAAGTATGGTATAGGAAGGCGAAAAAGCATCAGAAGCCAAAAATGAAGAGCCGATGACAAAGCATGTCCATTAATACTTAACACGGAGAATCTCTGACATTGAAATACCAAAGCAACAGAAATAGCAGTTTTGGGAGGTCTGGCTGCAGGCATGGTGATGAATTGTCCAGTGGCTTGAGGGGCTTGGGATACTTAAGATGCTCAGGGTATTTGAGTTTTCCAAGTATATTTTGCAAATTTGCCTACTAAACCACATGAATTTATGACTCCATTTTAACTAATCATGAATTTCAAAATCATACTACAAATCCACACAGAAAACAAAAATCTGTACATGTGGCTGGGCTCCACAAACAATTCAAGATCAATGAGTTGGTGCCTTCTTGGCATGATACTCTGCTACTGAAATTACGTGAGGTACAGCATGTATGGCTGCCCCCATGAGTACTGAAAGCCTCTTCAACATCTAGGCACATCTTGTCAGAAAAAGCATCCTGTGGCTATGCAAGAGCAGGGCAGGATAGCTGCTGTTCTCTGATTTCATTTCCCTTAGGAGTTAAAACCCATGGGACACTGACAACACACAATGGTCATGGGCCAAATAACATTTCTCTGAATCCCATGGGAAGTGATTATCAAGCAGTATTGTTTCTGGATGGTAAGAACAGGGAGCATCAGTTACGTCAGCCAAACAGCAATTGCAAACCTGCTTTCAAACCTCCACCATAATGTGTTCTGAAGATCACTGGGCTCTTCCACATTGTCATCTGGCAGATTCAGACATGATCGTTCAAGGCCACATTGTGCAGGCACTGATGTCTTTCTTAGGAGCCGTATATAAGGCAATACACATTTACCTCATATTTGTATACCAGTGAGGAGACTAAGATGGCCTGATCTTTATATGGACAAGTAAGCAGAGAAAAATAAACTGGGTTTATTAGAGTTATTTCGTTCTGGCGGTGTAATAAAGCTGGCAAAAGACATAAAATTACTGTCAGAGTCTCATCTAAGTCATTGCATGGGAGTTAGTTCTCAATGATGTTTCAGCAAAATCTAATTTCTGTGGAACAATGTGCAAAAAAGCTCAGCCCCAAATACCAAGGTCTGTGTATTCTTCAGGTTAAAATGGTAATCATTAAGATTACTTGCCTTCAGAACAGGTGATGTAGGGGAATTCTAAAGCAAAGTAACAATAAGGCTGCATAAATCCCTAAGGAGCTACAGAGCTACAGTTGCTAAAGACAGTCTAGCACAGAAACAGCTGGTTCTGGGTCAATATATATGGAACTATTATTTGAGATAGTACAAACGGATCAGCTGAGAAAAGACAGAAAACGGCAGCAACTGCAGAGAACTGAGAACACTGTCAAGTGATGTTAAATGGAACCAAATCTAATGGTAAAATTATTTTCAAAGCAAAGAATTGAGAACCCGCAGTATCTTTTACTGATACATCAAAAGTATCACTCCTGCTGATGACTGTTCTGACTTAGGTGACTTATCTTCTTGGATTCACCAAGGGGAAATCCTGCTTGACGAATCTGGTAGCCTTCTACGATGGCATGACTGGCTAGGTAGACGAGGGGAGAGCAGTGCATGTTGTCTACCTTGACTTCAGCAAAGCTTTTGATACTGTCTCCCACAACATCCTCACGGGTAAGCTTAGGAAGTGTGGGTTAGATGAGCGGACAGTGAGGTGGATCGAGAACTGGCTGAATGACAGAGCTCAGCAGGTTGTGATCAGTGGC